>JAWHQI010000001.1:5095000-5400000 GCA_033032865.1 Dactylorhiza incarnata | reverse complement strand
GGGACGAGACGGACTGCATCTAGAGAGATTTTGGCACTGTCCTTAGACATATTGTCTCATAACGAGGTCATGAGGAAGACATGTGAGCGGTTTCAGCACTCGACGGAGACTGCTAGCAGGTTTTTTGGAGAAGGCATTCGCGTGTTGATACTACTGGCGGATGAAGTGATTCAACCATTAGATAGATCTTTCAGTAGCACACCGCCAGAGATTTTGTACGACACACGTTACATGCCATTCTTTACAGATTGTGTCGGTGCAATTGATGGAACACATGTTCATGCATGCGTACCTGTTCGTGATCAAGTACCGTACATTGGGAGACATGGCATGCCAACACAAAATGTGATGGCTGCTTGTGATTTCAACATGTGTTTCACGTTTGTTATGCCAGGTTGGGAAGGCTCTGCGCATGATAGCCGCATTTTCAATTATGCGCTTCGGGATCCTCGTTACAAATTTCCGCATCCACCACCAGGTAATCAGATTTCTATTATATTTTTTATACTTCTCACCTATGAAGCATAACAACTTTGCTCCTGATTTTCAGGAAAATATTACTTGGTAGACTCTGGGTATCCGCTACAAAGGGGATACTTGAAACCATATCCAGAGACACGTTATCATCTCCCGGACTTTGCTCGTGGAGGTCGTGCACCGGAAGGACGCCGAGAGATATTCAATCACGCACACTCATCCCTTAGAAGTGTCATTGAAAGATCGTTCGGCATTTGGAAGAAGAAGTGGGCCATATTGCGTGATATGCCGAGCTACAGCTTCGCCAAACAAACCGATATTGTGATGGCGACTATGGCACTGCATAATTTTATTCTGCGGCACCCGTCGCGGAGGGATATTGATTTCAATGACGTCGAGCAGGGAGGTGGTGATGAGGGGGGAAGCACACAAGGGCATCAAGTCGTTTGTCCTGATACAGCAGGCGGGGTAGATGAGATGATCACGTTGTGTGAAAATATAGCGCAACAGTTGTACACTTCGAGATCTTAGATGGTGAGACGAATTGTTGGTATTTATATCTATTATAGTATATATTATCAAGATTGTGTATTTGATGGAACAACAAATTTTTTTTTCAAAAACTCCATTTAACCCAAACAATATTTATAAAACTCCATTTCAATAAGCACTGAAAACTCCATTTCACCCAAACAGTTTTTTAACAAAACTCCATTTCTCAGAAACAGCTCTTTTTCAAAACTCCATTTCTGATCAGCAGCTTTTCATCAGCAACAGCCCAACCAAACGGACCCAGAGTTGTACCCAAAATAACATATCTGGTATGAACAATATGAATTTGAAGTGCAGAAGTGGACTCCTGAGTGGTGTTGGTTCTTGGATCTGGCGGAGTGGTGGTGAGTGGTGAAGCATGAGGGTGACGATCTTGCCCAATATTTCTGTTTTGCCTTCTTTTGTAGACTTGAAGATCCGTCCTCCTTCTGTACACCCGAAGGTCATTGGTGGGCGCTTCCTTCACGACCGGAATTTCCATACTGTCATGAGCAATCACATCCACTAGCACCAGCAAGGGGGGCATTGTATCACTCTCTTTGCTCTTTTCCTGAAAAGTAGCAGTTTTGCCCTCATCAGAGTAATAGGGGGTGTTTTCAAAGAATGTAACATCTTTTGATATGAACTTTCTTCGGAGAGCAGGAGAATAACACTTATACCCCTTTTGATTTGCAGCATATCCCACAAAGATACATTTTGTTGCTTGAGGGCCTAATTTATCCCTATGAGGCCCCATAATATGGACAGAGGCAACACATCCAAATATCCTTGGGGGAAGATTGAATAGAGGCATATTTGACAAAGAAGCTTTAGAGGATACTTCCCCTTCAAAGTGTCAGTGGCCATCCGATTAATTAGATAAACAGATGTGAGGACACCTTCATCCCACAGTCCCTTAGGGACGTGCATCTCTTGCAATAGGAAACGAGTCGTCTCCATGATATGTTGTTTTTTTTCTTTCGGCTGCCCCATTCTGCTTAGGGGTTCCCGGACAGGAAGTTTGGAAAGTAATACCATGATCTCCCAAGAATCTCTGAAGATCACTACTTGTATATTCACCTCCATTATCACTTCTAAGGATTTTAATTTTATCTTCAAACTGAGTCAACACATGATGATAGAATAACTGAAAAATTTCTGAAACCTCTTTTTTTCTTTTCATAAGATACACCCAAGTAAAGCGAGAATGATATCAATAAAATAGACGAAATATTGAAATCCATTCACAGCGCAAATAGGCGATGTCCAGACATCAGAATGTATCAAGTCAAAACATTTCACACTTCGACTTTGGCTAGGAGCATAGTTGGTTCTACAGTGCTTAGCCAATTCACAAGACTGATAATGAAACAGAGTTCTTAACATGAACAAAATGCGGAAAGATAGTTTTTAGGGTCTTCAAACTAGCATGCCCAAATCTCTTGTGCCACAGCATCAACTGATCATGATTGGTTGACAGCTTAGCACCAAAAGCTTGACGGTTGTCCATGACATACACACCACCAAACTCATGTCCACCAATCGTCTTCCCACTCACCATATCCTGGAAAACACAATGAGAAGAGAAAAATGTAATAGAACAGTTGAGTTGTTTAGTTAAACTGCTCACAGATAACAGATTTGTAGGGAATGGGGGGAACAATAACCACAAATTTGAGAGAAACATATGGTGAAAGATGAATAACCCCTTTACCATTCACAGAAGTCGAGGATCCATCCGCGAGTTTCACACTGCGAGATGCAGGAGAAATAGAAGTGACCTCCACAGAATACCCAGTCATATTGTCGGAGGCCCTCGAGTCAATGATTCAAGGAGGAGAGGCTCCTTTTGAGGACATAGAAGTAGTGTGAACATGGGCCGCAGTGCCCGCCAAGTCACCAACAAAAGGTCTTCCAGAAGTATTGGCTTTCAGAGCCTTGAGTTCCCTAGTCAGACTCTCGTTTTCCGCCAAGAGATATTATGTATTCTGTAAGTTGCTATACATAGCTGTTTAAGGTCTCACATATTTCCCATCAGAACCACGAGTCCACCCTGAAGGAACCAAGTGAGGATAAAGATCCCAACATTTCTCTTTCCCATGTCCTTTCTTCCCACAGTGAGTACACTTCATTGGACTTTTATCTTCTTGTCTCATATTTCTTGACTCCCACCTTATTTGCTCAGCAACGAGAGCAGATTTCTCATTGCCAATATGAATATCTTAACGAATGACGTTTATGCGGCTTGTCTCCCCACGAATATAGTTGGCCACTGTCTCCTGATCAGGCACAGAGTCTCTTCCCAGCATCTGAACTCTCTGAAATTTGAGTTCAGGAGGAAGACCAGAAAGCATTTCGAACACTCTCCGTTGCATAAGTTCCATCTTGTAATCTTCTTTAGTCTGGATAGCAGAATATTGATCAAGTTCTGCCCACTTATGAGTCAGTTTGCTATAATATTCCTCAAAATCACTCATCCCTGTCATGTGGATCTGCTCAGTCTGGAGTTGATATATTCTAGCCAAATCCTTTTTTGAATAATTTCGCTCAATTAACTCCCACATGTCTTTTGCCGTTTGACAAAACAGGAAGTGACTTGCAATCTTGGGTTCCATAGAATTGACAAGCCAATTTATCACAGTAAGATTCTCACCTTCCCATTCCTCATAAAGAGGATCAGTCGTGCTTGGGGCCGGCTTGGATCCGGTGATAAACCCAAGTCTTCGACGACTCCCAATGAATATTCGCATAGATTGGGCCCATAGAAGGTAGTTTCTCCCATTGAGCTTGATGTGAGTGACTCCTTGATTGAAGTCCATGTTAGAACTCCCTCAACTACAGTGTTTGGGTTGATCAACTACCCCTTCAGAGGCACTAGCACTTTTCAATTTCTCCATACAAGCCGCGAGAAGCCGATCCACCAGCCGGACAGTAACAAGACGGCAGTTGACGGCAGACGACAACAGAAGCAAGCAAGAAACACCAGACTACCGATGACAGTAGAAGCAAGCAAGAAACAACAGACTATCGATGACAACAGCAACAAGCAAGGGGAACGCACGGACGACAGGCGATGGAAGCAGCAAGGGGAACGTAGCAGCAAGCAAGAACGGTAGAATGGCCGACGACGGCAGAAACGGAAGAAACGACGACAGCCACAACGTCGATTGACGCTGGCAGACGCAAGCAGACAGCCGACCGACGGGAGAAACTGCGCCAATAGAAGCAAGCAGACAGGGCGACCGACTGAGGCGGCGGCACGATGCACGACGCGAGGCACACTGAGCCTTCAGGTCTATAGGAAAACACGTCCCTCTGATACCATGTTGAGAGCGAGAGGCGTACCTTAGGGTTAATTCCTTCTCGACGATTTTACGAGAGACCGGTAACATTTAAGCCAGTTAGCCACACTTTTGGATACACTCACCACCCGGTGAGGGTATATTTGCTTGCTTTTTAACAGATGATGCAAAAGTTCGATGCCCGAAAGATTAGACCTCCTGATGGATGTCTTCAATATGAAAGTGGTCTGGGAAAACAGATCATATAGAGAATGTAGATCCAAGAAGTCTTAGCTCGCTTGGTGCCGCTAAATGGTCTCATGCAACATTTACTGTCTCATCATTACAGATGATAGGTAGACATGTGAAAGGTTGTTTGCTAATGACGTGCAAACCAAGGCATCACTAAAATCCAATCAGAATAGTTGAGTGATCTTGGCACAGAGGAGCCTTGGAGGATCATGGTGTCTTTTATGTTGAGATCACACCAGGAATGAGAAGGAAAATCTCCATTCTACATAGTTTGAGTCAACTTGGACACGGTCCTAAGGCTTCCAGAAGCATGGAAGGTAGGAGATGACGGCACTGTGGCGGTAGAATTAGGCTCATGCATTGACATTTATGCACAGCACTAGCAATGCACACGGAAAAAAAATTGTCATCAAACACAGTGGCAATAAGATAAGCATCTAGCGGGCAAACACTGTTGAACACTTTATGGTTGTCTTGACAACAAATCATCAAAGAAAATAACACCATGAGGTGACCATCAAGCATTGAGAGATTGCTCCGGCACGTGGATTTTGATGACCTAATCCATGGACACAGTGGGAGAGAGTAACTATAGCTGGAAAGACTTGTAGGGCTCGAGGCACATTGGACTACTGAGAGGAGGCGCAGGTGGTCTGGAAAGAGAAGTATGGGAGAGCGAGGAGAAGGTAGCACGGAGGTGTTGCATCAGCAAGAAGTGGTGCGCTGGATAAGTGCTGAAGTGTTGTGGGAGGAAAGCGTACTAGGGGAAGAAAGGCGATCAAAGACGGGGACGCTAGGGGCAGATGGATTCGTGCCTGTGAAAGCTATGTGATCCAAACGGGGGAACTGGAGCTTTGCCCCACTTCGAGCAAAGATGGGATAGACTGTTGAATCTTGGTATTATGTAAATGGGAATAGTAATCATTTTGCACTAGAATTAACCTCATCTATATATAAATAGAGGTTCACGTAGGAGTGCACAGAGATGATGCGGGACAAACAAAATACAAGAAATGCATAAAATAGTTTAAATGCTAATAGGGACATAGTGAATATGGCGATATCCACCTCTTGAAACTTTAGGATTGTCTCCTTATGTGTGGTAGATGAGTCTTGTCTATGTGTAAGTTTGCTAATGATGTTAAGGCCACTAACGAACTCAATGATCTTTAACTAAGGAGCGATTGTAAGATATTTCAAGATTTAAAAATTGAACTCTTAATCAATGAGGTGGCTTTTTCTTGCATGCTTCAAGTTCTATCAAGAACTACAAAGTCAAGGGTGATCATGTTGAAGAACTCCCAAGATGGGTGATTTGAATCTTTCCAAAAGGAAACAACTCATGAGTTTTATCAGTTGTTAGGTCAAACTAAACAATCTGTCGATGGATAAATCTCATATGTTAAAAACTAAATACTCCTTGGACAGTAAATGTCTTAATAGAACTAAGTAAAATAAATCCCTAATGGCCCATAGGACTACAATTCCATAATCTAGGTTTACAGCTTTGAGATAATTATTTGGTCTCCATAAATTCAGGTTGAACTTTTATCTGCATTTATTTAACTACAATAGTGTGAGAAATGTAGCTGTATTCACGTATATTTCTTTAGATGTTTTATCTTGTTGATGTTGCTTTGTCTGTTAAATATCCTTCATATACTTAGATCAGTAATTACAACATCAATGAAAAGATCCGCAAGCTCATTTATACCTTTTATACCCGTCTCGCAAATATTGGACTGTAGTGGATGGTTAGAATGATGTACATAGAAAAAGATAAGTTGATGAAAACAAATTTATCGCTTTTGTAAATGTTTTATTAGGTACAACAAAAAACATTTATCTTCACTTCAATTATTGAAACCAAGGCGATGTTGATCATAATGAAGCGGATGTTCCTGAGGAGACGAGTTACTAGGCACATGTGGAGGAGCTCCCCCATGACTTCAGTTGGCGCAGTCTCCTGCGTAAAGACAACCTGCTGCAAACATGTAGGACGGTGGTTGCGCGATGTAATGAAGAACTTGATCCTTCATATATTTGATAACTTTGGAATCGTTGATAAAGTATCCTCTCAGGAAGCTTACCAGGAGGTCTTATCTTTCAGCTCGAAATTCAACATATCTAACATGTAGAAAATCTCATTAAAAGCAGTAGTTATGCATCCTCTTAATGATACACATCAACATTATATCATGTAGCCAGTACACTAATTCCAAGGAACTAACCCATTAAAATGCATAGTATAGTAAGAAGTCACACGATAACACCTACATTAAGGGAGTCAAATATGAGGTGTGGTCACTCTAGATCATCATATGGGGTTTGCTTTCTTCATTCCATACCAAACCATGAACTAAACTGGGCACTTCCACCAATGATTCATGTTAAAAATAAATTTTATATGATACTGCCATGAAAAAAACCCATATGGAAAAACTATATGCCATGATCATCCTGTTTGTGTTAATGTTTTCAAGATATGGTATGTCATGGTTTAAGAAAGGAATTACAGCATCGTTCCATACCAAATCCATGTACACAACCTTAGCTCTACATTGCAAAGGGATTATGCATAGTTCATACTTATGAAGAGTATTAAGTGCACAAGACTATATGAATTTCTCGGATGTTGGATTATATTTTCAATGTGCCGTCTTTGTGAACTTTTTGTAAGGGTGTGAAGTGGGAGTGGTTCGTTAGACCTAGTATACTATAATACCTTATTATTAATATATATATCCGACGTGGGACTATATTTTCAATGAGCCCTCTCACATGTAGGGTCTAACCCGTTAACTTTTTTTTAATGGGGTGATGTGGGAGTGGTTCGAAGTGCTCGTCTACTCTAATATGTTATTGTGTATATATATATATTGTTAGAAGTAATTAGTAATTTATTATTTGATGTTTAAAAGTTATTTGTAATACCCTCTACTATATATAGAGGGTCTCGTTTTTTGAAATAATACACGACAGTCAACTTCCAACATGGTATCATAGCACAAGCCCTAGCCGCTCGGCCTTCCGCTCGCTCACTCGTTCCACCGGCTTCCTCCGCCTCCCTTGCCTCTCCGATCTCTATCGTCGGTTCTTCCCTTCCCCCTTCTTTCTCGCTTACCACACGCCTCTTTTGATCTACCTGTAGCGGGCCGATCGGCACACGGGCCGATCGGCAGAGCCGATGCCTCCACCGGCAATAGTCTGATTTGTCGGATTTTTTTAGAAAAGTTTAATTTTTCCCTCCTCTTATCACATACTAGGAGGATCGATTGATGGCCTCACCGGATCTTCCTATATTATGGATCTTGTGTTCTACCCCCTTATGCTTCTTCACATAAAAGTGTTTTACCTCCTTCTTCAGGCATTTTTTGACTTCCACCCTCAAGGATTTAATGCTCCTAGGCGGTCCCATTGGTGGTGTCCAACAATTTTTCCGGCAACCGGCATTTCCGGCGATCTTCCGGTGGCTGTTTTAACCTAATCCAAAATTCTTCGACGTTTTTTTGTTCTCCAATCTCATAATGTCTGATGTGGTTGATTCTCGTGATGGCTCACAACCCGTTGGATCTACCCGGGTTGGGCACACTCATACTTTTTCTCAAATTACAACGATTCGTCTTGATACTACAAATTATTTATCTTGGTTTCGATCTATTGCTTTGACCCATAAGAGTCATAAGTTGTTTGACTATGTTAACGGTGTTATTAAGGAGCCAGCGAAGCATGCGTCCAGTTGGGGCAATGAGAATCCTAGAACTCTTTGGTTATGTCATGATTGATTAATTCAATGCAAGAGCATATTGCACGGAATTATCTATTCTTGGATACTGCTGCGGGCATTTGGAGTCGTGCTGAATTCACATATTCACAGAAAGGGAACACCGCTCTGATATTTCAGCTACGAAGAAAGATCTTTCTTCTTCGACAGGGTGATTGTCCACCGTCCGTCTATTATTTGGAGTTCACTCAGCTATATCAGGAGTATGACCATTTTGTGTCCCTCGATCTTGTCTGCTCAACTGATGTGATCATTGTTCGTGCTCATGAAGATTAGAACATGGTGTTTGAGTTTCTATATGATTTACACAAGGACTTTGATCAGATCATTGTTCAGATCCTTGGCCACACTCCGGTTCCTTCGTTGCCAGAGACCTATAGCATTGTCCAACAGAAATATGACTGCCTCCAGTCTTGGAGTTCTGAGGTCATCACTATTGGTTCTGCACTAGCTATTTCTCATTCTGGAGGCACCCATACTCGGGACTTTAAGCCCAGATCCACAGACAAAGACCACTTGATGTGTGACTACTGTGGCCGGAGTTGTCGAGGAGGAGATCTTTAGGGAAGTACAGGAGGCCGAAGGAATTAAAGGAAAAAAAGTGGAGAGGTCTTATCAGAGGTGGAGGCGCCGGTTTTTTGCTGGTGGAGCCTGGAAGCCGACGGGGCCGTATTTCTGCAGGTGAAGCCGAGGAAGAGGAGATATCTCGCAATTGACTCTGGTGCCAGATTGAGGGTGAGAAAAATCGCAGGAAGCCGAGGAAGAGAAAATATCTCGCGGTGGAGGCATATGAAGAGTAGATATCTCGCTGGGGAGGACTCTCGCACCAGATTGAGTGTTAGCGGGGATGAATTGCTGGAGGAATTTAGGAAGAGGACGTCTTGCGCGGAGAAGAATCGCAGCGGAAATAGGTGAGCAGAGAAGTCCGGGGCTAAATATAGGGTGATCATGGGATTTATGAGGAGGGTTTCTTTTGTGTGCAGGGAAACTGAGGGGGATATCAAATGAGTGTTGATCTAATGAACATAATTAATTAATTTATAGTGTAGGGTTAATTTTGAAAGTGCGGTGTAATGCATTACAAACACGAGACTTCATTATATATAGTATTTATCTAGAAGCGGAGCCCGTGTGCCTGGCATGGGCGAAGCCCCGTGCACGACTGCTAGTGTGTGTGTGTGTGTATATATATATATAGTTCAACTGAGAAAAGGACCACACTTTTATGGTAGAGGTGTCATGCACACATACTGATATGGGACAAGTTACAAATAACATCTCTCTTATTCTGACAACCTTCATGTTACAACAAGAAGTGATATGATAAGGTAATACTGTAGCCAATTAATGTACAATGAAAAAAACGAAGTTTCAGCTGTCAATCTTCCGCTTTATTTCAATACATTTTGTTCTCATCGCCCCTTCCATAGTTAGCATCACACTATCAAATTTACTACCATTTTTTCTCTCTAATAAGCTTCATGCATTTGTTCTTGTTCAAAGGACATTAATCTATATATCGACAGGCTATATCAGTTAACAGTATGGAGGAACAAAAGCACATCATTGACCCCATGGTTGTCGGAACTTCCTCGCACGAATCTTTGTCAACTGTGCTTTCTCTAACGAGTAAGTGCCTGTCACTGGAAGCTTCATCACGGCCTTCGATTGAAGATGTGCTCTGGAACTTGCAATATGCTGCCCAAGTGCAGGCAACAGCTGATCGTGATCATAGGTCAGATGCCAGCTCACAAGCTTGATGCAGAATCTCAACAAGTTGGTGTAGAAGAGAATAGCCTTCATTTTCTTATTGTTCACTGCTAAAATGGAGTTCTGTTTCAATTAACGTAAGATTGGGAGTTTTTTGACGCAGTTGTTGTATTCATGTTTTTTTATTAAATGAAAGATTATGTATGACTATTTAGTGATGCATTCGTTTTAATTGACAGTATTACTGAAATTGTAAAAAAGCGCAGTTTATTTCTCTTGATATTAGAGTTTGAAACTAAATTTTTGTAATTCATGTTTTGATAAAAATGAAAAATTATGTATGTTTTGTAGTTTAGTGATGAATAATTTTTCGTCGACAAATTATTGCTGATAGTTTTTTTGTTTATTCTTGATATTAGGGTTTGAAATTAAATTGTAATTCATATTTTGATAGAATGAAAAATTTATGCAAGTCCGGAGTTCTATCTTGTATTCTTTTCCATTGACAAATTATTACTGAAATTGTATAAAAGTGCAATTTTTTCATCTATTCTTCATTGTTGGAGTTTGTTACTGAGTTGTCTTGTGTGTTGTTAGAAGATTTCAGGCTATTCCTTAAGTATTATACTTGACAATCAAAAGTTCTTGTACATCTCCAGTTTTTCATACCATCAAAAATTTCAATGACATCAATAGTTTAGCAAGATTTGTTTCTTTGGGATTATCCCAACTATTTGGGGCTACTTTCAAATCCTCATTTTTCATTTGTTTTTGTGGAGTATTGCATGATGTTATTGTTGGAAATCAGAAAATGTTAATTATTTCATTTAGGCTATACTCCTTAATATATAGGAGTAGGAAAAATACAAGGAAAAAAATATCAAAATAATTCACAAAATCCAACACTCCCCCTCAAATTGGGCTTGTGATGTCTGTCATGCCCAACTTGCCCATAATTTTTCCAAAGGCCCTCAGACTCAATCTCTTAGTAAGAACATCAACCAGCTGTTGATCATAGGGGACCAATGGAGTGCTCACAACTCCTCTTACTATGTTTTCCTTGATAAAATGTCTGTCAATTTCTACAGGCTTAGTGCGGTCATGCTGAACTGGATTGTGTGCAATGATGATAGCCTCCTTGTTGTCACAATATAACCTGATAGGATCCCTGCTTTGAATCCCAAGTTCGTACATAATGGACTGAATCCACATTCCTTCACATATCCCATGAGCCATAGCTCTGGATTCTACTTCAGCACTAGACTTGACAACCACATGTTTTTTGCTTCTTCAGGTTACCAGATTACGTCCAACCAGGGAACAATATCCAGAAGTGGATCTTCGGTCATCAACAAATCCCACCCAATCAGCATCTGTGAAAACTTCAATAGTTAACTCTTTGCTTGGGGTGAACAAGATACATCGCCCTGAAGAGGATTTGAGATACCGTAAAATCCGGTGGGCGGCATCCAAATGGCGAGACCTATGAGAATGCATGTATTGACTGATAACCCCAACAACATAAGAGATATCTGGGCGGGTATGAGATAAGTAGATAAGCCTCCCTAACAATCGTTGAAAACCAGTTATGCCAGCAAGAACTTCTCCATAATCTCTCCCCAATTTATGATTTTCTTCAATTGGGGGTGTCAGCAGGTTTACACCCACTCATCCCTGATGTCTCGAGCAAGTCAAGGATGTACTTCCTACGAGAGATAAAGATCTCGTGCTTGGATCTGGAGACTCTAATGCCAAGGAATTACTTGAGATTTCCAAGATCTTTTACCTCAAATTTGCTTGTCAATCTTGTCTTCAGACTTTGGATCTCCTTCGTGTCATCCTCAGTTATAATAATTTTGTCCACATAGACAATACGAGCGGTTAGTTTTCCTTGCGTGTGCTTTATAAACAAGGTGTGATCGACATTACTCTGAGTGTATATGGAACCTTCCAAACCAAGCCCTAGGAGATTATTGTAGGTCATATAGAGTCTTCTTCAACCTGCAGACCTTCCCCTCAGATCCTTCAGCGGCATGACCCGGAGGTAGTGACATGTATACCTCCTCTTCTAATGGAATTTATCTTTGCTATTGGAGCAAAGATTTCTTGATAGTCAATCCCAGCAGTCTGAGTATAGCCTCTGGCCACCAATCTTGCTTAGTAACGTTCAACAAGTTTCTGAGAGTTTTACTTCACTGAGAAGATCCACTTACTCCCAAAGACAGTCTTCCCTTGAGGAAGATGAACCAAATCCCACGTGCGTTTTTTTTCAAGAGCCATCATTTCTTCAAGCATAGTTTTCTTCCACTTTTGGTGCTCCAGAGCTTCCTGCCAAGAAGAGGGAAAGGATATGGAAGATAGAGAGGTGAAAAATGCTCTATGCGAAGAAGACAGAGTCATAAGACACAAATTGAGATAGAGGATGTTGGGTGGACACACGGTTACCTTGAGTACCAGAAGATGGATTTGGTTGTGGATATGATATTATGGGCGAAGCCTGAGTGTTTGTGCCCCTGTGTCTCCGAGTATAGACCTGCAAAGGAGGAGGAAGAACTACCTGACCAATGGGAGCAGGAGGATTAGGAGGCTGATATGAAGGGGAAGTAGGTAGAGGAATAGAGGGAGAGCTCACTTCCATGGTAATAGACTCCCCTTGAAGTGAGTTCCCATAGTAAGGTTCAGATTCATGAAACGTGACATCCATAGAGACAAATGTCTTTCGGGTCACTGGATGAAAGCACTTATACCCTTTTTGGGTTGGAGAATATCCGATAAAGACACCGCGGGGCACGAGGGTCAAGTTTGGATGTGTGATGCACATGAACAAAACACAAACCCAAAGATACGAGGAGTAATTTGAGTAGGAGGAGTGTGGAGAGTGGCTAGGGGGTTTTATGTCCAAGAGTACGGGTAGACTTGCGATTAATAAGATATGCAACCGTAAGGACAACATCCCCCCCAATAATATTTAGGAAGGTGCTTCTTAAGCAAGAGACACCGAGCAACCTCAAGAAGGTTTCGATTCTTATGCTGAGCGACTCCATTCTGAGTAGGGGTGTAGACACAAGAGGTTTGGTGGATGATGCCAAGGTCATTGAGGTAGCGCTCAAATTGAGAGTCAATGTACTCACATACATCGTCACTGCGCAACACTTTAATGGTAGCATTGAACTGGGTAGCTATCATTTTATGGAAACGCTGAAACAATGAAAGTACGTCAGTTTTGTTTCTCATCAAGTAAACTCATGTGCAGTGAGAAAAACAATATATGAAAGTAACAAATCAGTGAAGACTAGAGATAGAAGCAACTGGGCAAGGGCCCCAAACATCAATATGAATAATAGCAAAGGAGTAGCACTAGGTGGGGAAACATGAGTAAGAGAGGTACGTTTGTGTTTACTGAGTTCACACACATCATAAGTAAAAGTATTAAACAAAGAGTTGAACATTGCTGATAACAAAAGTTTCATAGTAGAGATGGAAGGATGTCCTATGCGACAATGTCAGTAATCCAAATCAGAAGACTGAGCCACATGAAGAGCTTGTGGTGGAGTAGGCGAGCTGGAGGGATCAAACACAGAGGCCTTTGCATAGTCTACCAAAGCCAATCACCGTCCCCGTCTTCAGATCCTGAAAGATACAAGAAGTGAGAAAAAAAATCACTGAATAATTCATAGAGTTAGTCAAGTGACTAATATAAAGAAGGTTTCAAGTAAACTTAGGACCATGAAGAACTGAAGAGATAGTGAGGAAAGAGCAGATAATTGATCTTTTTCCAGTAATAGGAGAAAAAGATTCATTGGCAATGCTCACTTTCTCTCTACCAGACATAGAGAAGTAGGACACGAAACCTGTAGCAGAGCCAATCATATGATCGGTGGCTCCGGAGTCGATGATCCATTGAGTGGAGGAGCGGGCGGTAGCAGAATGTGCACCTGGTAGCACCTGGTAGCACCTGGTAGCACCTGGTAGCACCTGGTTGGCATAAGAGGGCGAGGATGAACTAGATAGCTCAGACGAATGACCATGCATCAGGCGACGGAAAGCTTGTATCTCTTCAGCAGAAAGGGCAGACAGAGCTCTAGGAGTATCATGGCAACCATTGTGAGTAACATCTTCCATGGCATCTGAAAGATGTGCAGATCGTGATAGAGGTGGTCGACCTTGAGAACGGTAATAGCCACGACCTCCACGAGAGGCTGGACCTCCTCTTGGAGGACCACTAGGGTTGAACTGGGTAGCGAGGGTCGAGCCCTCTGAGCCAGAGTCCGAGAGTAACGTTTGTCGTCGATCAATTTTTTGTTGCACAAGGCTGTAGACTTCTGGCAAAGAGGGGGGGGGGGAGGGGAATGCCCAAGAATCTGAACACTAATATGGTCAAAATCCCGATGCAAGCCATGAAAGAATTCGAAGATCCTGTTGCGTTTTTCTCGATCCCGAACAAGCACTTCATCTTTAGGGGAAACAAGAGTGAGCGCATGTAAGCGATCATATTCTTGATAGAGTTGAGTAAACTCTAGGTAATAGGAAGAGGGGGGGGGGGGGGGGGAGGACGATCGCCCTGTCTCAAAAGAAATATCCTTCGTCGTAGTTGAAAAATCTGAGTGACATTCCCACGACAGGAATATGTAACCTCTACTCTCTTTCAAATATCGACTCCAGTGTCCAGGAACAGGTAATTGCGAGTGATAGAGAGCATGGAGTTGAGTAGCCACGACATCCCTAAGGAGTTTTCAGACTCCGTTTTCGGCCAATCCGGGGATGCATGAGTGGGTGCCTTAGAGGTGCCAATAACATATCCAAATATACGACGACTTTTGGTGGAAAGAGTGATGGTACGAGCCCACGAGAGGTAGTTGGTGTCATCTAGTTTCATGGTAGTAATTTGAGAGTACCGTGGTCATGGGTTTCTCGGACGGATCCCAAAGCAGACATCGGGATGGATGCAACACGACCACCAGAGGACGTATTTGTAGAATCAACACTCCCATTCATAGCAATCCAAGAATAGAAATCACAAGATTGTTGAAATTAGGAACATAAGCGCTGGCCTGGGGTTTTCTCATAAAAAGAGAAGAAACCGAAGACGGTTCCGGCAACGGAACCAAGTGAAAGAAGCGAATTAGGTATAGGAATGAGGAGGAAGAACCATCCTCTCCAGAAGAAGACGAAGCGGATGCCGGAAATAGGGGATTCAAGCCCACATGCCGCCCGAAAGCAGCGAACGAGACGAGCGAAAGAAGAGGCGCGGGCTAGCGGGAGAAGAGGTGCGGGCGAGAGGCTGCTGCGAGCCTGCGAGCGTGAGAAAGGGCGAGCGCAGGCGAGCGGCGAGTCGGCGGAGCAGAACACGCGCACGGTCGAGCATGTGGAGCGTAACGGGATATTAATCTCCCTCTGATACCATGTTGGAAATAAAAAATGTTAATTATTTCAAGTAGGCTGCACTCCTTAATATATAAGAGTGGGAAAAATACAAGGAAAAATATCAAAATAATTCATAAACTCCAACAATTATAAACTTAGGGTTTGTTTTGCAAAGCGGTGGTGGTCGTGAACGCGAATACGAACCGTCATCCGTTTGGCACGACGTTTTTGCTCCAGTGAGTTTGGACAAAAACACCACCATATAATCATGAAATATGTGTTTGGCATGATAACGGCTATGACCGCCACAAAGAAAAAAACTATTTTTGAACATAAGAAATGGATGGAGTTCCTTACGTGAGGCTGAGCGTTCACGAACGACGGTTCGTAACCACTGTGCTCACGACCACCACCACCGTGCCAAACGGACCCTTAGACTGTGGTTTATCTTGAAAAAATTTCATCCATCTGAATATACTACCACTTCACCTATCTCATCCTTCAACGCCAATTTTATTTATTGGTCTAATTCTTGCAGTATCTACCCTGCGGTGTCCATGTTTAAACTACACAAGTCTATGTTATATTATATTATCTTTGATAAATGTTACACATATTGCTTTTGTATTATAATAATTCTTTAATTTATCTTTTCAAGTTTTGTTGTACGAACATCTTAGCAATTTTCACCTCCATCACACTCAATTTAGTTATCAATGACTTATTTACTGCTCAACATTTAGATCCACACAACATCATTGAATTAATAGCAGCTTTGGAAAATCTGTCTTCAAATCTCCATGGCATCCTGTTTTGATTTGATGAGTTGAAGTAAAATTTAATGCATTATTTAATGTTTTTTTTTTCAAATAATTGCAAGCCTGATGTTAGATGGGGAGCCTTGGCGCACCGGTTAAGGTGTTGCCGTGCGACCTTGAGGTCACGGGTTCGAGTTCTGGAAGTCAGCCTCTTGCAAAAATGCAGGGTAAGGTTTGCCTACATTTCATCCTTGTGGCGGGACCCTTCCCCGGACCCTCGCTGTGCGGGGATGCATTGTGCACCGGGTTGCCTTTTTTTTAATGGCAAGCCTGATGTTGTTTGAATTTTGAATTTAATGTCAATACTTGAGACTTGATGATCGTTTGAGGCATGTCTTTGATGTCAAATTCCCCTAACTTCACTGCCCACTTTATTAGTCGTCCAGAAACTTTGTTTTTTTTTTGCAAGATGGTGCATATGGCAAATTGGTAAGAATTATGATAATGTTCGCCTTGAAGTAAAGACTATAGTTTTCTTGTGGAGAAAACTAGAGCAAGGGTTGTCTTCTGTGCAATTGGATATTGCTTGTGTCATATTAGTCATTTCGTTCCGCCCCCTCCTCTCTCTCCCTCCCTCCCATGTTGTAGCCGCATCTCCCCCCGAACCCCCACCCCTCTCTCCCCCTCCACCGTTGCAGCCGCCTTTTTTTAAGATCGAAATTACATGTCAGTCCCACCCCCTCCCCCCACTACAGCAGTTGCCGCCTAAGATTTCAAATGTTTTTAAAACGAAATTAGCAAGGACGTTTTAAAATTTTTTTTTGAAATGTTAAGGCGGTGACTGCAGCATTGATGAAACTTATTAGGTCTTGTTAAGACTGAGATTTGTGATATTGATTGCTGCATATGATTGTGATGCAGGACGTTGGGGCCCCGCCGCACCCCTGACATCACACCAGCTAGCGGATCACGATCAAGCACGCCTGCCAGAAGGACTGCAGTCCAGACACCCCAACCCGTCTCCGCGCCTGTTCTCAGCATGACGGGTTGTTGAGGCTGCCCTCGATCTCCAGAACTCCTTGATAAGAACCTCTCCTAACAGGCCTTATCACCAACTGACCTACAGGTCAGTTGGTGATAAGGCCTGTTAGGAGCAGGTCAGTTGGTGATAAGGACAGTTAGGAGAGGTTCTTATCAAGGAGGTCTGGGGATCGAGCCCTAGCCTCAACAACCCGCCGTGCTGAGAACAGACGCGGAGACGGGTTGGGGTGTCTGGACTGCAGTCCTTCTGACAGGTGTGCTTGACGTGGTCCACTAGCTGGTGTGATGCCACGTGGTGCGGTGGGGCCCCGGCGTTCTGCATCAAAAACAAAGTGCTGGTCAGTTGGTGATAAGGCCTGTTAGGAGAGGTTCTTATCAAGGAGGTCTGGGGGTCGAGCCCCAGCCTCAACAACCCGCCGTGCTGAGAACAAGCACGGATACGGGTTGGGGTGCCTGGACTACAGTCCTTCTGGAAGGCGTGCTTGGCCGCGGTCCGCTAGCTGGTGTGATGCCACGGGGTGCGGCGGGGCCCCGACGTCCTGCATCAGATTGTCTATGAATTTTGTGTGCAAGCATAAACAATAAAATATGTAAAAAATATTAGTTTCTTTATAATATTTTTCAATTCTTAGATTGAATTTTATTTAACAAACGAACAAAAAAAATTAATCAATTCCACAATATTCAACAATAATATTTATTAGGTGAACGATGGAATTGGAATTAGAACAATTTCAATTCTGAATATCGAATCTCAATATCGAATTCCAATATCAAATTCCAATTCCGTCCAAACGAACAGACCCTTAGGGCCCGTTCGTTTGGACGGAATTGGAATTCGATATTAGAATTGAATATTGATAAATATTGTGAAATTAAATATTGGTGACTAATTCCAATTCTAACGTTCGCCTAATAAATAATATTGTTGAATATTGTGGAATTAATCAATACTTTTGTTAGTTTGTAAAATAAAATTCAATTTAAGAATTAAAAAATATTACGAAAAAGCTAATATTTATCACATATATCATAAACAAGTGTATGTCATGACGACGATTTTTTCGCTCGGGAGCGATTTTTTCGCCCGAGAACGATTTTTTTTCACCTGGGCACAATTTTTTTCCGCCCGGGCGCAATTTTTTCGCCCGGGCGCGCATTTTTTGCTCGGGCTCATTTTTTTGCCGAGGCGCGATTTTGTGTCCCGAGCATGATTTTTTTTCCCGGGCGCAATATTTTTTCCCGGGTACGATTTTTCCACCCGCCCGGTCGAAAAAAGCTCGCACAGGTGATAAAAGAGCGTCCCGGCAAAAAATCGCTCCGCGGTGAAAAAATCTCGCCCCAAAAAATTGCCCCCGAGCAAAAAAATCTCGCCTGGCGAAAAAATCTCGCCCGGGCAAAAAAATCGCTCCCAGCCAAAAAAATCTTACCCGGGCGAAAAAATTGCGCGCGGGTAAAAAAATCCCTCCCTGACGAAAAATGGCGCTTGGGCGAAAAAATCGAGTCGAGGCGAAAAACTCTCCCCTGGGAGAAAAATTCGCACCCGGGCGAAAAAATCGCGTCCGGGCGAAAAAAACCTCTTGGGGGAAAAGATCGCGCTCGGGTGAAAAAATCGCGTCCGGGTGAAAAAATCGCGCACGGGCGAAAAAATCGCGCCCGGGCAAAAAAATCTCCCCCGGGAGAATAATTCGACCCCAGGCGAAAAAATTGCGCCCGGGCAAAAAAATTGCTCCCGGGCGAAAAAATATTTGCTCTGGTGAAAAACTCTCGCTCGTGCGAAAAAATTGCCCCTAGGCAAAATTTTAGCTGTCAGGCGAAAAAATCTCGCTCTGGCGAAAAAATTGTTCCCGACGACAAACGCGCGCCCGGACAACAAACACGCGCCGGATTAATAAAACACTTGCACGGCGACAAAAACGCGTCCCCGGGCAAAAAACGCACGCATAGGTGAAAAATGCGCGCCCAGACGAAAAATTCACGCCTCGGCGAAAAATGCACTCACACGCGAAAAACACGCGCTCGGGCGAAAATCGAGCGCTCAGAAGAAAAAAAGTCTCGACCGGAATTATCCAATACTTATATAGATTGGAAAGAATTGTGTTTAGTTCAAAATGAATTCCACGGAATTCATTAAAATTTCAATTCCAACGTCAAGCGCGGAAACGAACGACAAAATTGGAATTATACATTCAATTACAATTCCAGGAGCTAAATTCTGTCCAAACGAACGGACCCTTAGGGTCTGTTCGTTTGGACGGAATTGAAATTTGATATTGGAATTCGATATTGAGATTCGATATTCAGAATTGGAATTGTTCTAATTCCAATTCCATCGTTCGCCTAATAAACATTATTGTTGAATATTGTGGAATTGATCAATTTTTTTGTTCGTTTGTTAAATAAAATTCAATCTAAAAATTGAAAAATAATATAAAGAAACTAATATTTTTTACATATATAATAAAAAATGCGCGTCATGACAAAAAATGCGTGCCCGGGCGAAAAACTCGCGTCCGGGCGAAAAATTGGGCGCTCGAGCGACAAAACGAGCGCCAAGGCGAAAAACGCTCTCCCGAGAGAGAAACGCGCACCCTGGCAAAAATTGTGCACTCGGGCGAAAAACGCGCGCCTGAGCGAAAAATTCACACACGGGCGAAAAACACGCGCCCGAGCGAAAATTGTGCGCACGGGCGAAAAATGCGTGCTCAGACAAAAAATACATGCTCGCGCGAAAAACGCGCGCCCGGGCGAAAAATGCGCGCCCGAGCGAAAAATGCGCGTCAGGGCTTAAAATGCGCGCTCGGGCGAAAAACACGGGCCCGGGCGAAAAAAGCGCGCCCGGGCGAAAAAAGTGCGCTCAGGGAAAAATGCGCGCCCGGGCGAAAAACAAGCTCCCTGATGAAAAACTCGCGCCCGAGCGAAAATTGTGCGCACAGGCAAAAAATGCGCGCCCGGGCGAAAAGCGCGCGCCCGGGCGAAAAACACGCGCCCTGATGAAAAACTCGCGCCCGAGCAAAAATTGTGCGCATGGGCGAAAAATACGTGCCCGGACAAAAAACACGCGCTTGCGCGAAAAACTCGCGCCCGGGCGACAAATGCGCGCCCGGGCAAAAAATGCGCGCCCGGGTGTAAAATGCGCGCCCAGGCGAAAAGCGCGGGCCCTGCGAAAAACCCGCACCCGGGCGAAAAAAGCACGCCCGGGCGAAAAACACGCGCCCGGGCGAAAAACACGCGCCCGGGCGAAAAACGCGCGCCCGGGCGAAAAACGCGCGCCCGAGCGAATAACTCGCGTCTGGGCGAAAAATTCCGCTCCCGGGCGACAAAACGTGCCCCGGGCGAAAAATGAGCCCCTGGGCGAAAAACTCCCAGGCGAAAAATGCCCGGGAGAAAATTTCACGCCCGGGAGAAAAATTGCGCTCCGTGCGACAAAACGCGCGCCCAAGCGAAAAACGCGCTCGGGCTAAAAACTCGCGCCTAGGAGAAACATTGCACGCCCGGGCGACCAAACGTGCGCTCGGGCGAAAAACGCGCCCACGGGCGAAAAACGCGCCCCGGGCGAAAAACGCGCCCCGGGTGAAAAACGCGCTCCCGGGCGAAAAACTCGCGCCCGGGCGACAAAATATGTGCACGGGCGAAATACGCGCCCTCGGGCGAAATACACGCGCCCGGGCGAAAAAACGTGCGACATGGCGAAAAACGCGCGCTAGGGCGAAAAAACGTGCGACAAGGCGAAAAACGCGCGCTAGGGCGAAAAAAACGTGCGACAAGGCGAAAAACGCGCGCTAGGGCGGAAAACTTCCGCCCGAGCGAAAATTGCTCGTCTGGGCGAAAAAACGCTCGCCCAGGCGAAAAACTCGTGTTTGTGCGAAAAACGCTCGCCCAGGCGAAAAACTCGTGTTTGTAGTGATCTAGGAAGTAAGCACGAATTTTCGTCTCCACGCATCCCACAACAAAATGGTGTTGTGAAAAGGAAAAATATAACTCTTCAAGAATTAGCGTGCACCATGCTTTCTGAATTTGGGTTGCCTAGATCATTTTTGGGCTGAAGCCGTTAGCACATCATGTTATGTTATTAATCGTGTCATGCTTCGACCTTTCTTAAAATTAACCCCTTTATGAATTGTATTTTCAAAAGAAGCCTAATGTGCTATATTTTCATGTATTTGGTTGCAAATGCTTTTTATTAAACACAAATGATTAATTAGGAAAATTTGAAGAAAAATGTGATGAAAGATTTTTTTTTGGATATTCTTCAACTAGTAGAGCTTATAGAGTATATAACAAAAGAACAAAAATAGTTGAAGAATCTATTCGTGTTAGATTTGATGAGCTTGTTCCTTGTGTAGAGAATATTATTGCAGTAAATGAAAAGGAACTCCTCTCCCCATTAGAGCATGAGGATGACAAGTCACAAGAAGAGGAGAACAAGAGGAGGACAAGCAAGAGGAGTATGTGCCTTCTAGCGTGCTAAAGTTCACAAAACATCATCCAATAGAGCTTGTCATTGGAGAGCCATCGAAAGGGGTAATGACTCGTTCTTCCCTATATGAATCTTTTTGAAACCTTTGCTTTGTTTCCGAAATTGATCAAAAAAAAAAAATTTCAACCGCTTTAAATGATGAATTTTGGTATTTAGCTATGAATGAAGAATTAATACTATTTGAACACAATAAGGTTTGAAATCTTGTAGAAAGACCATCTAATCACCCGGTAGTAGGAGCAAAATGGATTTTCAAAAATAAATTATATGGTGAATCGAGGATTACTAGGAACAAAGCTCTCTTGGTAGCGCATGAGTATTCTCAAATCGAGGGGGTAGACTTTGATGAAACATTTGCACATGTTGTTCGCTTAGAATCCATTAGAATTTTTCTTGCATTTGCGAGTTTCAAAAGATTTAAATTATTTCAAATTGATGTTAAAAGTGCTTTTCTAAACGGGATTATTAAGGAAGAGGTATATGTTGAACAACCCCCCCAATTTCATAAATGAAAAATTTCCAAATCATGTATACAAACTAGATAAAGCGCTTTATGGTTTAAAACAAGCGCCACGTGCTTGATATGAAAGATTAACTTCATCTTTATTAAAGCATGATTATGTAATGGGAAGTGTCGATAACACACTCTTCGTTAAGCATGTTAATAATGATTTGATCATATTACAAATTTATGTAGATGACATAATTTTTGGAGCCACTAATAAAGAGTTGTGTAATGAAGTTGTGTTTGTAATGCAAAAAGCATTTAAAATGAGCTTGGTAGGAGAACTTACATATTTTCTAGGTTTTCAAATCAAATAAAAAAAATGATGGAATATTTATTAGTCGATCTAAATATGTTTATGATATGTTGAAAAGATTTGGATTTGAAAACTTAAAACAAGTCTCTACTCCTATAAGTGCATCTCTAAAATTAGGAAAAGATGAAGCCGAAATTTATATTGATCAAACATTATATAGAAGAATGATTGGTTCAATATTATATCTAAGTGCTTCTAGACCCGATATTATGTCTGTCATTTGCTTATGTGCTAGATTTCAAGTTAATCCTACAGAATCTCATTTAAAAATGGTTAAAGGAATTTTTAGATATTTAATCAGATCATCTAGTCTAGGCTTATGGTATCCTTATAATGATTCTTGTATATTGCATGGATATTCTGACTCCGATTATGCGGGGTGTTCACTAGATCGTAAGAGTACAAGTGACACATGTCACTTTTAGGCCCGTCACTTGTAGCATGGTCGAGTAGAAAACAGAATTCTGTTGCCCTCTCCACAGCCGAGGCTGAATATGTCGCACTAGGAAGTTGTTGTGCACAAGCCCTTTGGATGAGTCAAACACTAGAAGACTTTGAGATTTATTTAAATAATATTGAATTAAAATATGACAACAAAAGGGTAATCGATCTAACCAACAACCCCGTTCATCATTCAAGGTCTAAACAAATTGATGTGCGTCATCACTTCATTAGGGATCACATTAAGAAAGAACATGTAAGGGTTAGTTTCATAGGCATAGAATCCCAACTTGCACACATCTTTATCAAACCTCTCCCCGATGCTCGTTTCAACATGCTTAGGTTAGAATTGGGTGTCTTGGATATATCCTATTAAAACCTACAAAAAGCTACTTCTCCTAAAAATAAAATTCTCCGCTATTCTATCATGCCTGCATCTTTTTTTTATTTCTCAAACAAAAATATGCTTAAAGAGCCTTCTAATGACCTCTAAAATGTCTGAAATTTATACACTAAGAAGATCTCTATACAACAGCTTTGAATCAAAGATTTTTTTTTTCAAAAACTCAAAAATTGTCTACTATTTTGGCGTTAACTTCTAATGCCAACGTTAGGCTCCAACACCAGCGTTAGAACTCAACACATGACGTTAGCCTTATGTGCTTTATTATTCCTTTTTTTAAAGCTGACAAATCTCTGATATTCTCTCATGCATATTTTCATATTTGCTTCTCTGTCTTGAAAGATAATAATCTTCTTTAATTTTTGTTTCTTCCTCATTCAAAAATCTACAAAAGAATTTTAATAGTCAAAATTTTCAAAAACATATTTTTTCTCAAAAATTTAAGAATGTGTTTTTCTTTATCTTTTTTATTATTCATTTTTTTATTATTCAAAAATCCACAAATAATCAAAATCTTCACAAATATGTTTTATTTT
This sequence comes from Dactylorhiza incarnata, assembly GCA_033032865.1. Lineage (NCBI taxonomy): Eukaryota > Viridiplantae > Streptophyta > Magnoliopsida > Asparagales > Orchidaceae > Dactylorhiza > Dactylorhiza incarnata. The sequence goes on along the minus strand of JAWHQI010000001.1, from coordinate 5,376,121 downwards.
CAAAAAAAAAATACTACTTAAATTATAAGACTTCACATGAGCAAAAATCTTAGTATTTGCTTCACAAATGGTCAAAATTGATTAGGATTCTTCAAGATTCTCATCAATGTTTAATTTTCATTTCAAGCTTCCTAAACATTGTTTTGTCTTTTCATGAATTGACCTTAATCTTATTATGTGCAATGAAATATACTATAGAAAATTGTGTAAGATTGTCTAGCATGCATATCTAAGTATGAGTAATGTCTTTATGTTAAATAATGATTCATTCACTCACTCTTTTGGTAATCTACATGTGCTTATAATCTTAGTCTTGCATGATTGCGTAGTGTAATAATTTAACATGTTCAATTGTATGTCTAAATTACCTACACATTCTTTTCAAACATCAATTTCTTGCATATAAAAGTGTTGTTTTTTCAAAAAATTTGTTGTTTGCAAAAAACAAGTGAATTCAAAAACCTTTGTCCTAAATAAAAAAATATATGAATAAAATGACAAAGATAACTCCACTAAACACTACTTAGCCTCCTGATAAGTCTTGATGAGCATTGTGAGGCTGAGCACCTTGAAAAGAATTGTAAAGTGTCTTGTGCAAACATATCTTCTTATCACTTCTATTTGTATACTGGATCACTCAAAAAAATATCAAATGCTGATGTGATCCCCAAGCAATACTTCGCTCCCTGATAAGTCTTAATGAGCATTATGTCGGCAAAGCACCTTGGTAGTTGTACTCTTTTATGTGCTTTGAAATAAACTCTCTAGAATTGATGTGTGGAAGTAATTCTTAGACTACATTATTAATATTGTTTTACTACTTCATTATATATGTCATGTATTTTGATTATTTCACTTGTATACTCTTAACAAAACACTATCTGCACACATCATTATCTTTCATAAATCTTCTACTCATGAGAATTGGATCCTAATGCAGATCTACATAATTCTCTAAAAAGCTTATAATACAAGCACTAGATTGCAATGCATGATCTCTACAATATTTTCTTTACTTCAAATTTGAATTAGTTACATTGTAGCTATTATCTCTTTGAATATGTCAAAATCTTGCTTGCCTTTAGTTGTTGAAATTTTCTAAATGTTCCTTACATGTGAAGATCTAGAACAATTGTTTGAATTTAAAAAAAAAATCAAGAAACTCTCTAAAAATTAAAACGATTATCTTGGTTACTTTGTTTTTCAACACTATTGATTCGATCATGCATTTTTACCATGCTTTATCATGCTTATTTCAAGCCTTAACTTTGAGGTCTTTTCATCACTTGTGTTTTAAAACTCTTTTTTATTTTTTCCAACAAGTGGTAGACTTGCTTGGTAAAGTACAAGAGATTTTGTTACTTACACGCTTATAATATTTTTTCTTCTGCATTAATCTCTCTAAGCTCGATCATGTCTTCCTCTATTTTACAACAAAACTCTTAACCCTCTCTTGGTAGTTCCTACCTTCACATTTGTACCTTATTCTAGTCTTGTTTTGTTTCCCTCCGCCTACTTTTGCTAATAACAAAAGTGAGAGAATAAAATGATAAATCTTAAAAGATTAAGGAGTATGATTCACTAGATTAAGAGGGAGCATAAATTTATTTTATGGGAGCATATACTAAGGGGGAGCACTTAAATAGGGGGAGCACATTTCTATAAATATAATATTTGTCATAACAATCTCTAAGTAGCATAAGTGTCACATCTCTTATAAAAACACATCATTTACCTTTTGAAAACTGATTTATCTTAATTGGATTTGTTATTATCAAAAGGGGGGATTGTTGAAACATGATTTTCCACATCCCTTTGGTTTGAATAACAAATCCTACTTGTATTTGATCTAGTTTGTCATTGCGTTTTTAGTATGCAGGATTGAACAAAGATGACATTAGGATGCTATATGTTGGTCTGGACTAGCTCAAGTGCTGAAAAGAAAGGATGTGGTCTAGCGCCATGCGTTAGATCCAACGCAGGCGTTGACCCTCGATCTCACCAACATGAAATTGGTATGGAGGGAAGCTGTCGTGATTGATGGTGCATTTTGGGAATGATTTGACCTAACGTCGGCGTTAGCCTTAATGCCAGCGTTAGGGTAGCCTAAAATGAGATGTTTCCAAAGATGCAATATCTCCTTCCTGGATTGTAGATTCGAGCCATCAAAACATTTCTATACAGAGTCAACGCCTTGTGTTAGACTTAACGCCGACATTAGCTTCCTCTCCTATAAATAGGTGGCATTCATTCTATTCAAGAGATGAACTCAAGGAGCTCTATTCCAGCACTCAGAATTATTTGTAAGGGCCGTATTTCCAGACCACAAAGGATCTCCCATTCAATTTCAAGAGAAGGAATCAAAGGAGGCTTGGATCAACGCTAACTCAACGCGAAGAACATACGCTTCGACTTCAAAGATCTTCAGCGATTCTTCGTCGTCTCCTTCAGATTTCCTCATAGGGAGTTTTAAATTTGTCTTCATATTTTGTAATACTTTTATCTTTGTGATTGGTTCGTGAATTCATCGCAGTTGTTAGGGACTAGGTCTGTTTGCGACTTAGGGGGAATTCGCCACAAGGCGACTAGGTACGTGTGCGGCATAGGGGAAATTCGCCACAATGCGACTAGGTCCGTGTGCGGCTTAGGGGGATTTCGCCACATAGGTCTAGGGCTTAGATCTATGGGGTGCTCGAGGCCTTTTTGGGGATAAAGATGCTAGAGTGGCTTGAGGCTGTATCTTGGGATAGATCGACTAAAGCCAACTGGTTCTTAGGGAGAAGAGTCGGTATAGAAAACAAAAAGAGTTTTCATATTATTCGCCTTGATTTCTAGCGTGATAGAAATTCAGTTTTGTAATCAATTTTATAAATGACAATCATGTCTTTACTTGTTCATTAAATTGATTTGATTTTCAATTTCTAGCACTTTACTTTTGATTCAATCTATTTCTAATAAAATATCGAAAGTTTTACATTAAATCTTAAAGTTTTCTAAAACCCTTATTCACCCCCCTCTAAGGGCGCCTTAAGATCCAACAGGCGCAAATTTTTTGCCTATGCGCGAACTTTTCGACAAGCCGACCATCTTTTGCCCGCGCAAGCGTTTTTCTCTCAGGCACGCTTTTTTGCCAAGACGCATGTTTTTCGCTAGGGTGCATGTTTTCTAGCTTAAACGCGTGTTTCGCACGGGCGCCATTTTTTTTCCACTGGGTGCGCATTTTTCGTCCGGGGACAAAGTTTTCGGCCCGAACACTAATTTTCGGTCGGAGACACATATTTTCGCTTCCGGGCCGAAAAACTTGCTCCCAGAAGAAAAATGCGCGATTGGGAGTAAAAATCACGCCCGGGCGAAAAACTCACGTCCGACCTGAAAAACTAGCTTCTAGGCAAAAAATATGCGCTAGAGCGAAAAACACACATCTGAGACGAAAAGCACGCCCGAGCGAAAAATGCGCGCCTGGGAAAAAATTCGCGTTCGGGCAAAAAAATTGCATTCGAGCCAAAAAACACACTCCCGGGCCGAAAAATGTGCGTCCTCCCAAAAAATGTGCGCATGGTCGAAAAACACATGCCCTAGCGAAAAATTCTCATCCGAGCCAAAAAACACGCTTTTGGGAAAAAAACGTGCGCCTGGTCGAAAAACGCACTTATGTTCCAAAAATGTGCGCCCGGGCTGAAAAATGCATGCTCGGGTGAGAAATTTGTGTCTAGGCTGAAAAATGCGCTCCCAGCGAAAAATGCGCGTCCAGGCCGAAAAATCAGCGCATGGGCGAAAAAATCGCGCACGGGCAAAAAAGTCGAGTCCGGGACAAAAAATTAGTGTCGAAGCGAAATATGCACGCCCTGGCCGAAAAATATACCCTCGGGCGAAAAATGCGTGCATATGCGAAAAAGCGAGCCCAGGTCAAAAACTTGCTCTCGGGATATAACTCGTCCGGGCGACAAAAACACACTCGCGAAAATTCATGCATGCGCGAATACGCCCACTTGCTCGAAATCACTCAATTCAGCGGAAAACCCATGGACGAAGGTAAGAATTGGCGATTTGTATTATTAATTCAAATCAAAGTCATAGGTTTTGGCTTCAAAGCCAATATCCGCATAAATTTAGTCACGCCGAACACGGAAATTGAATCTCTAATCTCGAATGTCAATTTCAGAAAGTCAATTCCGTTCAAACGAACATACCCCTATGGTCCGTTCGTTTCAACGATATTGATATTCAAGAATTGGCTCCCGGCAAATTAAAGTCAATTATGGTATTTGTATGGAAAGTTTTAGGACGACATTGACTTTTGAGACCAAAACCAACGATATTCGAGTAAACCTAGAAAACCCTCGATTCAAGTTTGTCATGCAGTGGGTTTTGATATTGTTAATTCTAGAATTGCGAATTTAGCACTTCATTGACTCCTCGAGCTCGAGAGCACTTTTTTTGTCTGGGCGCGTGTTTTCGCTTGCGCACACGTTGTTTTTGCCCAGGCGTGTGTTTTTTTCGCCCGGGCGCGTGTTTTTCCCCCGGGCGCATGTTTTTTAGCCCTAACGCGCATTTTTTCCCGAGCACACGCTTTTCGTCCGATCGCGCATTTTTTGCTCGCCCGCGCGCTTTTCTCTTGGGTGCGTATTTATCGCCCTTGCACTCATTTTTTCTCTCGGGTGCAGGATTTTTGCACGGCGCATGTTTCTTCTCCCGGGAGCTTGTTTTTTTGCCCGGACGTGTGATTCAATCACCAGGGCGTGTTCTTTTTCGGGCGCGTGTTTTTTTCACTCGGGACGACGTTTTTCGCCTAGGCTCATATTTTCGCCGGGCAAGCAATTATTGTCATGGCGCGTGTTTTTTCTACCGAACGTGCATTTTTTTGCCCGGGCGCGCTTTTTTCACAGGGGCGTGTTGTTTTCTCTCGGGCGCGCAATTTTTGCGCAGTGAGCGAATTTTGCCCGGGCGCGCGAATTTTGCCTGGGCATGCATTTTTTCTCGCAAGCGCCCGTTTTTTCGCCTTTGCGTGCACTTTTTGCTCAGGCGAGCGTTTTTTTTTTTGACCGGGCGTGCATTTTTCAACCGGATGCATTGCTTTTGCCTGGGAGCACAGTTTTCTCTCGTGTACACATATTTTCCCTGGGCGCGCGTATTTTCGCCCAGGCAAAATAAGCATGGCTATGTGAAAAACACACGCCCGGGCGAAAAACATGAGCTCGGGCAAAAAAAACACACGCTCGGGCAAAAACACGCACTCGAGCTAAAAACACACACCCAGGCAAAAACACGGGTCTGGGCAAAAAACACACTCCCAGGCGAAAATAGAGATGTCATGGTAATAAACGTGCGCCCGCGTTAAAAACTAGCGTCTGGTTAAAAAACGTGCACATACATACATTGTTGTAATTCTTACTGCAATTGATTTTAATATTATTGAAAATATACACATATCAATTCCTATAATGGAAAGTCATCCTTCAAACGAACAACAAAAATGATGAATGCCAATTTCTATGACATAAAGTCATTATGTGGTCGAACAACAACATTACTGCAACTATCTGCTCGAATACATAGAGCTCACTCGAGGGGGCAAGTAACCAACCTGCAGGGGAGGAGCCCACTAGTTTACTGCAACTCTCTGTCAAAGACATGGAACTCACTCGAGGCCGCAAGTAACCAGCCTACATGGGAGGAGCCTAGTGCGACGGCCTGGTCTACAACAGCTCTCTACTCGAAAACATAGAACATACTCGAGGGGGGCAAGTAAACAGTCTGCTGAGGAGGAGCCTAGTGCAACGACCTGGTCTACGACAACTCTCTGCTCGAGGATATAGAACTTACTCGAGGGGGCAAGTAGCCAGCCTGTAGGGGAGGAGCCCAGTGCAATGGCATGGTCTACGACAACTCTCTGCTCAAGGACATAGAACTCACTCGAGGGGGCAAGTAGCCAGCCTACATGGGAGGAGCCCAGTGCATCGACCTAGTCTACGACAACTATTTTCTCGAGGACATAGAACTCACTCGAGGTGGCAAGTAGACAGCCTGCAGGGGAGGAGCCCAGTGCAACGGCCTAGTCTACGTCAACTCTCTACTCGAGGACAAAGAACTCATTCGAGGGGGAAATAGCCAGCCTACAGGGAAGGGGCCTAGTGCAATGGCCTGGTCTACGACAACTCTCTACTCAAGGATATAGAACTCACTCGAGGGGGCAAGTGGCCAGCCTGCAGGGGAGGAGCCAGTGCAGCGACCTGGTCTACGACCACTCTTTACTCGAGGACATATAATTCACTCGAGGGGGCAAGTAGCCATCCTGTAGGGGAGGATCCCAGTGCAACATCCTGGTCTATGAAAACTCTCTGCTCGAGGAGTCTCTTTTCATGCATCTTTGATTTGTGGTACCTATCATGCAGGTACTCAATTACTATAAATTTGCAGTATAGGGTGTTGTCAACTTATTATTTAAAACAAATGTACCAAAACAGTTACATCACAACTTGGGGTAGAAACGCATTAGATCGTCGCCACTCAAAGTGTTTCCAAGAAACTCTCCCTCGATGTTTTGTAGGCGATATCTGTCGGTCTTCAACACTTCAGAGATCACAAATGGGCCCTCCTAATTAGGATGAGCTTGTCGACTGTTGCGGATCTCCTTGCGGCGTCGACCTTCTTTAGGACCAAGTCCCCCTCTTCGAACTGCTTGATTTGAATGTGTTTGTCAGAGTGTCTTGCCATCCTCCGTTTGACCTCCTCTTGGCGGATCGTTGCTCGGTCGTGGAGCTCCTCCACAAAGTCTAGCGAGAGTCGTTGTGCCTCCTTATTCTCTAGCTTCAACTCTTCATCCCCGTCTTCTGCTGCCACCACTCGGGGACTCCGGACATCGAACTTAACCGAAATCAGGGCCTCTGAGATGTGAGATAGATTAAAGAGAGTTTCGCCTATGGATGTGGTGGGGGTAGTTCTCAAATCCCAAAGGACTCAGGGAAGCAGCTCTACCCAGCTTCCTTTCAGGTTTTCCACCTTCTTCTTTAGCAAGTTAATGTTGACTTTGTTGGTTGCCTCAACCTGGTCATTGCTCCTTGAGTGGGGAACCGAAGTGAAATGCAGGTCCATGCCTAGCTGGTTGCAGAAGTTCGGGAGCTCTAGGCTGGCAAACTGCAGACCATTGTCCGTGACGATGGTGAGAAGTAGACCATACCTGTAGATCATATCTCCCCAAATGAATTTTTTTACTACCAGAGAGGTCGTTTTTGCTAGAGCCTTCACATTCATCCACTTGGAGAATTAGTTGATCATCACTAGGAGAAACTTTCTCTGCCACCTCGCTTGGGGGAACGACCTTACGAGGTCCATTCCCCAAATGGCGAATGGCTAGGGGGTGGTGATTGATCGGAGATGTTGGTCTGGCTGAAGCTGGAGTGGGGCGTAGAGATGGAATTTTTGGCACTTTCTTGCAAACACTTCTGCATCCTTCCTGATGGTGGGCCAAAAGTACCCCATTCTCAGCACCCTTTTTTCTAAGGTCTGGCTTCCCGAATGACTCCCACACTCACTTGAGTGGATCTCTTCTAGGACCTGCGAAACTACTCTCTCGGAGAGGCATCTCGCCAAAGGACCGGACAGGGTCCTCCTATAGAGCACCCTATCACTCAATAAATAGTAGGCCGACCTATACCTGAACCGTCTCTTGTCCTAAACCTCCACATGAAATTCACCTGTGGTTAGGAAAACTACAAATGGATCCATCCAGGATGAGGGTTGGTCGATGTCCATCATCCCCCCTTCCTCGACGGAGGGGTTCAGAACAATCCTATGACCGTGCCCCTGACCCTGTGGCCGTATTTGGCCAGTCCGTCCACTCGTGGGTTCTCCTCCCTCGAAACATGTTGTATGGAGAAATATCGGAACGTGTCCACCAAGCCTTTTACCTTCACCAGGTAACGTTGCAGTACCGGCTCTCTTGCCTTGAACTCTCCTCAAACCTGGGACGTGCACACCATGGAATCAGAGTAAACTCGAATGTCTTAGTTCCCCGGCCCCCGAGCTAGGCGGAGCCCTGCGACCACGACCTCATACTCCGCTTGCTTGTTGGTGACTGGGAAGTGGAAATCAATGGCCTGTTCTATCATGGCACACTGAGGACTGATCAGGATGACGCCTCCCCCACAGGAGTTTTTCCCTGAGGCTCCGTCCACAAACATCTACCAGGCCACCCGCTGGGGTGCCTTTGCCTCATCTACCTCCACGGTGTAGTCTGCCAGAAAATTTGTCACTGCTTGGTCCTTTATGGCTAGTCGAGGGACGTATGTGATGTCAAACTCGCTAAGTTCTACCGACCACATGCCCAATCTCCCTGAATGCTCTACTCCTTCGAGGATGTTGCGGAGGGGTGATTTGTCACCACCCTAATCGAGTGAGCCTGGAAATAGGGTCGAAGCTTCCTGGCGAAGATGATCAAAGCAAAAGCCATTTTTCCAGGATGGATATCGCAGCTCCGCCTTTCACAAGACCTTACTCACATAGTAGATTGGGAGTTGTTTTTTACCCTCCTCACGAACCATGATCGAACTTACCGCCTCGGCTCCTACCCCGACATAAAGGAAGAGGTCTTATCCCTCCTTGGGCCCTTGCAATAAGGGTGCCCGAGTGAGTTGGAACTTCAATCTCTTGAAGGCTTCTGGACACTCGGTCGACCACTCAAACTTCTTGTTGTCTCGGAGTGCTTAAAAGAAGGTCGAGCATTTCTCCCCTACCCGAGAGAGGAACCTACTTAGCCCTGCCAATCTACCCGTCAGGTGTTGAACTTCCTTCGTATTTCTAGGCGCTTCCATCTCCATGATTGCCTTGACCTTATCTGGATTTGGTTCTACTCCCGCCGGTGTTAGGAGATGACCAAGGAATTTCCCCTTCCTGGCCCGAAGATGCACTTCGACGGGTTTAGCCTCATCTTGAACTTGTGGAGGGTAGATAAAATCTCTGCCAAGTGTGTAAGATCCCTCTCCTCCTTACAAGAGAGTTCCCAAACTTATGCCCAGAACCACCGCCTTACGGTGACACCAACTCACGGGTTAGTCTCCACCGCTCGGCGTTGATCCTGCCGGCTAGTACGATCATATCACAGGCCAATAAATAAGAATAGAAGTAACAAAAATGGTCCACGATCACAGCGCACATATATATATATATATATATATATATATATATATATATATATATATATATGAAAAGAAATAGTCCACAATGAGTATGAAAAAGAGTGCAAGGGCTTATGCCCGGTACAAATCCAAATGAAAATAGAATGACACTCTCTATATATATATATATATATTATGCGGAAGCTATACAATATCTCTCAACAACCTGACGCTGGGTAGTAGTAGTAATGTGCGACAACTGCTCCTCAGGTCCTACCATCACATCCTGTTGGTCGTACTGCTGCTCCAGCTCCTCGATCTCCTGGTGTTACGACCACATCCGATCATTAGTCAAAAAGACTAAGCCATTTTGTCCTCGCCTCCCCCATGACTCCTAGGTTCCGTACGGGAGGACGAAGAGGAGGACAACATGGGGTAAAGCAAGAACAAGTGACATGGAGATAAGCTATCATGTGTATAAAGTAAAACAAGTATATTATAAGTTAGCAGTATATATAAGTAGTGAGCAGAAAGTACATCAGTAAAGAAACAGAAAGTAAAGCAGTAAATAAATAATACGACGCAAGTAAAGATAACAGGTAAACTACTATACTATCATCACAATGAGTACCTTAACTTATATGAATTCCCATACAAACTTATAAGTTAAGGTTTCCAGAATTTTAACTTATCATATAAAAGAGCTCATACTAATTTATATGATAAGGATCTGCAAGTGCGTATACCGATAGGATGTATGTATGTTATGATATGTTATGCTATGTTCATACAGTGCAACTCACTCACACAACTCTGCGAGGCACAGACCTTTTGTTCCAGCTTTTCGGAGGTAACAAGACTCTCAGGTACTTCCGTCGTAGCTATGGAAACAGTTGATCGGGCACTCCACTCCTAGGAGGGTGAAAGTGAGGTATTAGATCTTAGCTTTACTCTAGAGTGGGGGGGGGGGGGGGGGGAGGTGAGTAGAGTCTTAAAAGTTTTTAACTTGTTTTATAGCAGAATTAAAATAGCGATTTATATACGTGTAGCTGAGTGAGTATAAAAGCTAAACAAAAATAATAAACACAACACATCATAGTACAGAAAGAAAAACACAATCACAGTAGACACAAGGATCTATAGTAGTTCCCCAATCAACCTGGGTACATCTACTCTTCTACCACCCTTGGTAGGAATCCACTAGGTTTTTGATCAGGTGCCCTATCACCACTAAGCTTTTGATCAGATGCTCAAACCAAATCACAGGTTTTTGATCAGCTGCCCTGCCACCAAAGGTTTAACTTTTGAAGGGAGTTAGAACCCTGTACAAGATGAGGTAAAATAAACAAAAAGGTGTTTATGAAGTTCTTCTCTGTTAACAAAATCTGATAGAAGACTACTGGATTGTTGTGTTGTAAAGCTCCCCCTGTCTAATAGAAATTCTTGACAGATAATGGATGGAGCTTTCTCTTGGATGAAGAATGTTCTCAGGGAATGAAAATGCTGCTGTAGAAGATGAAGATTTCTGTCGCTCTGAGTATTTCTCAAGTATCTTCTATATCTTCTTTGTTTTTCTATTATATCCACTGGTATATCTCTTTTCTTCTCTATACTCTAATATATCTCCTTGTTATCTTCTATATCTATTTTTCCTTAGATATATCTGACTGATTTGAAATTCAAATCTACTGATTAAGGAATAAAATAATCTCAAATGATTATTCTTGGAACTGCAATTTGATTCAGCAATAATACTTTAATTCTTTTTCCTTTTCCATGAAAGTATCATTTTCCAATATGTCAACGGCTATTTTCTCGAAAGAAGAGAATGGAAAGGAATAAGAAAAGGAAAGATCAAATCAAGACTTATCTGATAATGAATAAGTCCAAATAACTGAATAGATCCGTTGTTGATTAGTCGATCTGAGTTAGAGCAAATAGAGATAACTGATTCATCAAAAATTGTCAAGCTAAAGAAGAAATTCGTCGAACAGAAAGTTGAGTTCGTCGAGCTGAGAGCTGAGTTCGTCGAATTGAAAGCTGAGTTCGTCGAACTGAACATTTAGTTATTCGTCGAACACAGAGCTGAGTTCGTCGATCTCAAATTGGAGTTCATCGAACTGAGATAAAAATTGTTGAACTGGCTGGAGGACTGAATTCGTCAAGCAGAGGAGCAAGTTCGTCGAACTGAAACACGACATTCGTCAAACTCAGAAAGGAGTTCGTCGAACGCAGAATGATGTTCTTCAAACGCAGAATGATGTTCGTCGAACACAGAAACTTGGAATTTTCCTAAGTTCTATCTAACTCAGACACACTTAAACCTTGACCCTTAGACTATACAAATGGGTCAATTTGAGTCCTAGTCACAGATAATGATCCTAGCCCAAATCAGTAATAGAGTTGTTCCAACAATCTCCCCCTATTGGGGTTAGGATACTATTTGACAAATAATAAATAAAACAAACAACAAACACAGAGCATATATATCTGACAGAATTTTAAATCATTTCAGCAGATAGAAAATATTTCACCCTGAATTTAGACAGATTTACACTGTAATCAGAATTAGCAAAACCAAAAGAATAGAAGCTTTACTCTGTCACTTTGAAGAGGGCTTGAAGATGATTTGTCTGTTTGGGTTCTCAGATTCTCTTTTACTCATATAGAGTTCATTAGCTCCCAGCAGGGTTTGAGATGAGGCATGAGTAACCACTGCAGCTGGGTGCAACCTTAGATAATCTTCAGCATTAAAGAGATGTCTAGAGCTGTACCTTTCAAATTCATGTCTTCTGAAATCAGACATAGTAGTATACTGAGAGAAATCTTTGCCTTCTGCTTTGGCTTTATTTATCTGAGCTATAGCAATTGATTCTTTGAATCTAGCCATGTGAGCTATCTTATCTGATTCTGGATTTACTGGAGATGGAGGCCTTTCATCAATTTCACTGGCCTGATATGAAGATTGATCATCAGAATTTTTTTCCTGTGAAAGGAGCCATCAAATATATGATATTTATATACTGAGGAAGAAGATCTGGCAGATCTTGAGGGAGGAGCTCTGGCTGATCTTGAACGATGGGAGCCACTTGAGCTTCTATGACTTCCTTCTGATGTTCTTGAATGTCGGGGGACAGATTTCTGAGAGGAAGAAGAGGACATCCATGCTGATCCTGCTGCTGGAGGAGGAGGAGGAGGAGGAGGGGAGGAGGGTGATTAAATTTTACTGGCTTATCTGAGTAGAAGCCTGTCTTTTTCATTTTCTTTCTCCCGTTGTTCTCATTCCTGGAGAATCTCATCCATGCTGGAGAATCCTTGGTGAGGGTTATGTTATGCAAAATGTAATATGGGGTGTCATTTGTTGAAGATGGAGGTTTAGGAACAGCAACAACCTTTGCTTTCCTTCTTGACTTTCTTTTCTTTGAAGATTTATCATCAGAATCATCATCATCACTATCATTATCAGAAGACTGAGTAGGGGCATTGTACAAATCATCAATCTCTTGAATAGACTTAACAACATCTTGTTGTTCTTGAGGAGCAATATCATCATCAAAATCAATATCCTTTGGAAGAGGGGAATCATCAAAAACAAATGTTGGAGGTGAATTCACTAAGCCAACTCCTTTTGAACCTGCAACTTTAACTGGAGCCTGAACTGGAACTGAAACTTGAAAGCTTTTGATGATTTTCTTTAGTCTAGCTGTATCTACTGGAGCTGTATATGGAACTATAGCTTTTGAATAAATTTGAGTCTTAGGCAGACTGCTGAAAACTGAATTAAACTTTGATAACAAATGAATAATATCTATTGAGGGAGTAATAGAAATATTATTTATTGAATCTATAACTGGAACTGATTCTATAACTGTAACTTCTTCATCAATAACTGTATCTGAACCTGGAGCTGCTTCAAACCCAATGATCATATCTGAACCTGCAATATCTGGAGCTTCTTCATCAAGCATCTCCCCCTGCCTAGTTTCAGGGAGACCTGAATCTAGGCCCCTAGAAGAAGGGACAGGTGTAGAAGAGGTAGGGAAGGATACAAGTTTAGAGGAAAGGTCAGATATGGCTTGGAGAACTGGAACTAGCTTCTCATCAAGAAGAGCAGTTAGCTTAGGAGAGATATGATTAAATATCTGGTCAGCTATTGAGGAGAAATCAACCTACAAAAAATTTGGTGTATGATGAGAGGATGATGGTTCTGGTATAGAAGAAGATGGAATAGATGATGGTATGAAGATGTTGGTAGCATAGGATAGGGGTGGAGTATTATCCACATGGATAGGAGATTGAGGTGGAGAATGTGGAGGAGACAAGAGGTCAAAAGATGGAGGTGGAATGAAGGGGGGAGGGAGACAATCATGAGGGGGAAGAGAATCATCAGCTGAGATAGGGGATGATAGAAGCTCTGAAGACAGATTTGTCTGGAGAGGAGGAGAAGAAGGAGTATTTATAGGATTATCTGAGGGAGGAACTTCTTCAGGAGAGGTGTGCTGAAGAGGTTGAGAGGGGAGAGGAGTTGAAGATTCAAGGGGAGGAACTTCTGGTAGGGGTGAGGGAGTGACTGGGTCAGTCCTGGTGCTTTCAGAAGCTGTCCTGGAAGATTCTGTCCTTGGAGTCCTCTTAGGAATCACCCTTTCCCACTTGCCAAAGAGAGTTGAAGTCAGCCTCTTGCTTGCATTTATGAAGACCTTTGGTGACACCGATAGGTCTGGGCATTTCTCTTGAAGAATAATGCCTAAAATCCTTCCATATCAAACACTTAATTTACTTTGCTTTTTCTTTATTGATTCAAAGAGAATCAATCTCCAATTGATTTGTTTCTTCTGAACTAAGGCCACCATCAAAAGAAATTGGTGCCTAGTAATGTAATCATGAGCAGAAGTTTTGCCTAGCAAAACTTTTCCAACTATATCAGCCAAGAATTTGTATTCAATAGACAAAATCTTCTTTAAAATATGATTAGGGTTTCCACTGGAGTGACCCATTTTCTCCAAAGCACTATTAAATTCATCAGAAGTAATATCTAATTCATCATTACCATTCATCAAACCAAAAACTACTGTTAAAATCTCTGGGGTAAGAGGAACTTGGTTTCCTGAAATTGATCCTGAGATTGTTGTTGCATTCTCTAACTGTATGGTATGCACCCATTCTTTTATCTCTGCCACTGGAAGTTTTATTCTGGTTTTCATGAATTTCCTTAACTGCTGCTCTTCAAAAAGTCGAAGAATGTCCTGGAATACTTGGTCGGAATGAGCAAAAGATTCCATGTCAATGTCAAAGCCTGCATCAAACTTCATGGACGAGATCATTGCTTGAGAGATTGCCATTGAGTACCTGCAAGAGAAAGATAGATCAAGTGCAAGGGAACTAGAGGGAAGCAAGAGCAATTTCTGTAGGCGCAAAGATGAAATGAAATCAAAATTTTGATTATAAAGAAAGAGATCGGAGAAGGCGCAAGTTTTCGTGGAACTGAGTTCGGCTAAACCTAATAAAATCAGAAGTCGAAGAGTCTTGGGCTTCATCAAACCGCGTTCAACAAAAAATGAATTTTCGTCGATCTCAGTTCGACGAACGAGCTGTCTTCGTCGATCTCTGGATCTAATAGGCTTCATCGATCTCCGTTCGACGAATGATTAAATTTCGTCGATCTCCGTTCGACAAAATGATGGGATAAGTAGAAAATTTAATTTTTAATTTATTGAGTCTCAATCTATCATTCCTAGCTGATTTATAAAGAAGATATGCTTCTTTTCATCCAAAGGTTTGGTGAAAATATCAGCTCTTTGTAAGTTAGTAGGAATAAATTGTAGACAAATTTTATTTTTATCCACATTATCTCTGATAAAGTGGTGCCTAATTTTTATGTGTTTAGTCCTACTATGGAGTACTGGATTTTGTGCTATAGGTATTGCACTAGTATTGTCACAAAATATAATTAATTTATTTAAGTTGATACCATAGTCTAGAAGTTGATTTTGTATCCACAAAATCTATGAGCAGCAACTGCCAACAACAATATATTCTGCTTCAGCTGTTGATGTAGACACAGATGTCTGTTTGTTACAAAACCAAGACACAAGCTTATCACCAAGGAACTGGCAAGTTCCTGATGCGCTATTCCTGTCTACTCTGCATCCAGCCTAATCAGAGTCTGAGAATCCAGTTAATTCAAATTCTGATGCAGTTGGATACCAGAGTCCTAGATTTGGACAACCTTTTATATTTCTCAAAATTATTTTTAATAAAATAAGGTGAGATTCTTTGGGGTTAACTTAGAACCTAGCACAAATACATGTAGCAAACATTATGACTGGTCTACTAGCTGTTATGTAAAGTAAAGAGACAACAATTGCTCTATACACTTTTTGATCAACAGGTTTCCCTGATTTATCATTGTCTACAATATTATTGGAGGGCATGGGTGTTTTCATGGTAGAAGCATCAGACATACCAAATCTTTTCACTAATTCCTTAGCATACTTGGATTGTGATATGAATATGCCATTTGGAGTTTGCTTCACTTGAAGGCCAAGGAAGTAAGATAACTCACCCATACTACTCATTTAAAATTTAAATTGCATTAGGTCAGAAAACCTTTTGCATAAATTTGAATCAGTAGAGCCAAATATAATATCATCTACATAAATTTGAACTAGTAAAGTTTGATTTTTATGTATCCTGAAAAATAAAGTTTTATCAACATTGCCTCTACAGAATTTGTTCTCTAAAAGAAAATTAGCTAAGGTCTCATACCATGCTCTGGGAGCTTGCTTGAGACCATAGAGAGCTTTATTAAGCTTTAAAACATAGGAAGAGTGAGTTGGAGAGATAAAACCTGGTGATTATTCCATATATACTTCTTCTTTGATATCTCCATTCAAGAATGCACTCTTCACATCCATCTGATATACTTTGAATTTCTTGAAAGCAGCAAAGGCAAGAAATATCATGATAGCTTCAAGTCTAGCAACATGAGCAAAGGTTTGATCATAATCAATTCCTTCTTCCTGAGAGTATCCTTGGGCTACCAATCTTGCTTCATTTCTGATTGTGAAGCCTTGATCATCTAGCTTGTTCCTGAAGACCCATTTAGTGTCAATGACTGGATGGCCCTTTGGTCCTGGAACCAAATCCCAAACCTTGTTCCTTTCAAATTGATTGAGTTCCTCTTGCATTACAAGAATCCAATTTGGATCTTGTTCTGCATCTTTTATGGATTGAGGTTTAACTTGTGATAAGAAACAAGTGTGCATCTAATTTTGGTTGAGTTGATGCCTTGTTTGAACACCTGCTGAGATGTCTCCAATAATTTGGGATATTGGATGATCTCTAACTATGATGTGATCAACAGTTGGAATGGGTTCAGCAAGAGTTTCCTCTTGAGGGATTTGATCAGCTGTCACTTGATTAGAATTATTAGCAAGATCTTCTGGATTATCTTCTTCTTCACTGTCTTCAATAATTTGAGTTGATGGAAGTAGAGAATCTTCATTCTGTAGATCTAATCCATTGAGCTCTTCACATAGAGCTGGTTCCTACAAAATATCTTTGGTAGAGGTGGTATTCCTCTCCTCATTCAATATATTAGTTTCATCAAAAGAAACATGCATGGACTCTTCTATCTTAAGAGTTGATTTGTTATAGACTCTATATGATTTACTAGAAAAAGAGTATCCAAGGAATATACCTTCAGCAGCCTTTGCTTCAATTTTCCTTAGATATTTCTTATCATTGTTATGCACATAGCATTTACAGCCAAAAATCTTAAAATAGTTAACCTTAGACTTTTTATTCTTAAGTAATTCATAGGGTGTTTTACCCTTAAGTTTGTGTATCAAACTCCTGTTCAACACATAATTTGTTGTGTTCACTGCCTCTGCCCAAAAAGAGATTGACAAGTGAGCATCATCAAGCAATGTAGTTGCTGATTCAAGTAGTGTTCTATTTTTCCTTTCAGCTACCCCATTTTGTTGAGGAGTTCTAGGAGCAGAGAAACATTGCATGATCCCTTCTTTTCCACAGAATTCTCTCATTAGAAGAGATTCAAACTCAGTGCCATGATCACTTCTGATCAATGCAACTAGATTAGAGTACTCAATCTTGATGGACCTGAGAAAGTCTGTCAGAACACTGAAGGTGTCAGACTTGTTCCTAAGAAAGAACACCCAAGTGAATCTAGAGAAGTCATCTACAAAACTAAAGTGTAATGCTTCCCTCTTAAACTCTGTATTGCAGTGGGTCCAAAGAGATCCAAATGCAGTAAGTACAGAATCCTAGGTGAATCACTTTTGGATAAAGATTTAAAACTACTCTTGGTCTGCTTACCTAGTTGACAAGCCCTGCAAAGTCCTTCCTTCTTGTATGAACCAGAAGGCAGTCCTCTTACTAGATTGTCCTTGGAGAGCTTAGATATAGTTCTAAGGTTAATATGTCCTAGCCTTTTATGTCATAATTCATTTGTTTTACTTATTGAATTAAATAAACAAATGTCTGAATTGACAGAGCCAAAATTGACTAAATAAATATTTCCATGTCTAATACCAGATAACACATTGATGTTTTTATTATTGGTAATAAGACATAAGGAATGATTAAAAGTTACCTGATAACCTTCATCACATAGCTGGCTTATGCTAATGAGGTTATGCTTGAGACCCTTGACATATGCTACCTCTTTGAAGGTAACTGCTCCAACTTTGATTTTTCCATATCCTTTGGTTTGTCCATAGTTGGAGTCTCCAAAAATCACTTTGGGTCCAAGCTTTGCCTTGTAATTGCTTAGGTTGGCCTTGTTTCCTGTCATGTGCTTAGAGCAACCACTATCCAAATACCAATGTTCCTTTATGTGTGGATAGTTTTGTACCTGCACAATAGAAAAATAAACTAGTTGTTCTTGACCCAGACTACCTTGGGTCTTTTTGTCTTACCAGAAAATTCAGAAATATAAGAAATCTCAGGCTGATCCTTATAGCCTTGTGGATGATATCTCCTTGAAGGAATTATCCACTCAGAAAAGGGATTCTTAGTATGTTTGGAATGAGAATTCTTCAGATATGCAGTATACTTTTCGTTCGACGAACATGACTGAGTTCGTTGATCGTCGTTCGATCAATTGAAGTAATTTCGTCGAGCGCCATTCGAAGAATAGATATACTGAAAGTCTGTCTTCAGCGTTCGCCGATCTCCATTCGACGAATTCTTGTGATTTCGTCGAGCATCGTTCGACGAATTCTTTTGAATTCCTTTATTCTTAACATCCTTATTTGAGATTTTCTTACATACTTCTACTGCCTCTTTGCTATTGGCAGAAATGAACTTCACTTGAGTAGATAAAAATATTTTTCTTAAGAAGATGTGGCTGACTTGATGATGCACCCAAGCTCAGTTTGCCATTGAGTCTGGCATTCACAGTGCTTGTGATGTCCATCAGTTTGATGCTTCTCCCATTGAGAGATTCTTCAAATTTTTTAGCCTCAGATAATTTGTTCTCAATGAGAATAATGTGTTCTCTGGAGGCAGCCAGTTCTTTCTTAAGATTGGCATTATCTTCAGTCAGTTGATTCATTTCAACCAACTTATTTCTGAGGGAAATTATTTCCTTCTCAAATTTAATTAAATCTAAACAAAGAGTTTTGAATTCATTTTTAAAATCATTTGAATTAAAATCAAAGGTAGAGATTACTTGATCACTGTCATTGTCAGATTCTGATTCATCTGAATTATTTCTTGAGACATTGATAGCCATCATGCAGAAATTTCTTTCATCTGCATCATCTTCATCATCACTAGTGCTGGATGATGATGCATGTTCTGAATCATTGCATGAGTCATAAACAACCATCAAACATTGATCCTTTTCATTTGTATCATCTTCATCTTCAGAAGAGCTGGATGAAGACACTGACTCAGTATCACTCCATGTTTCAACTACAAAGCCTCTTCCCTTGTGTTTGTGTTTGTGGGAGGATGGCTTGTTGCATTGCCTCTTTTCTTATTTATCTTTTCTCTTGGCATTCTTTTGATTTTCTGGACACTCAGGTAGAATGTGTTCAGGCTTCCTGCAACCAAAACAAATAATTTCTTTAGAGTTTGTTTTGTCATACCTTGGTTTTTCTCTGGATCTGAAATCCTTCTTTCTGAGGACCTTTCTAGCTATTTTGTAGAATCTTTTGGCTAGGAGGCTCATAAACTCCATTTCTCCTGGAGCTTTATCTTCCTCTTCTGTTGCTTGGAAAATAATGCTTCTCTACTTTTTGGTGGCTGGAGAGGAGGTAGATTGTTCAGCTTCTCTAGACTTGATAAGCTGCTCATAGGATTTTAAATTGCCTAGCAGGGTCTCAGTAGAGATCTCATTTAGGCTTCTGGCTTCCTTGATTGGCCAGATCCTTGAATCCCATGTGTTGGGGAAGCACATTAGGATCTTATCATTCACTTCAGTGATTGAGATCACTTTATCCAAAGACTTCAGCTCATTGATGATGAGATTGAGTCTGTTGTACATGTCTACTACTGTTTCAGTTTCCCCCTTCTTGAAGTTTTCATATTGGGAGATGAGATGAGATCTTCTGTACTTTCTCTCATCTGCGGATCCTTCAACCATGTTGTTAAGGGAGTTCCAGATATCCCTGGCTGAGGTGCAGTCCACAACCTTCTGGAATATATCATCAGACATTGTTTGTGCCAATATGTTCATTGCTTTGGCATCTTCATTTCTTTGTTTCTTCTGAGCATCTGTCCACTCAGGAGGTGGAACAACATTATTATTGTTGGTTGCTGTTTCAGTACTTGTTGTTGCTGGTGGAGTAGGGGGTCCTGTCAAAATTGAATTAAAGATGTCTTCATCAATAGAGTTCATATATAATTTGATACTTGCCTTCCACAATGCAAACGTATTGAGATTGCACATAGGAGGTCTTGTGCTTGAGTAATCTTTGTTCTGTGCCATGAGTTTTTAGGAAGAGAAAACTCTAGAAAAAGTTAAGATCTAATTGATCTTTTGATTCAGGTGTTAGCATGTGTAATCAATCAACCAAGCTCTGATACCAATTGAAAGTGAGGTATTAGATCTTAACTTTACTCTAGAGGGGGGGGGGGGGGGGGGGTAAATAGAGTATTAAAAGTTTTTAACTTGTTTTATAGCAGAATTAAAATAGTGATATATATATGTAGCAGAGTGGGTATAAAAGCTAAACAAAAATAATAAACACAGCACAGCACAATACAGAAAGAAAAACACAATCACAGCAGACACAAGGATCTATAGTAGTTCCCCAATCAATCTGGGTACATCTACTCTTCTACCACCCTTGGTAGGAATCCACTAGGTTTTTGATCAGGTGCCCTATCACCACTGAGCTTTTGATCAGGTGCTCAAACCAAATCACAGGTTTTTGATCCGGTGCCCTGCCACCAAAGGTTTAACTTTTGAAGGGAGTTAGAACCTTGTACAAGATGAGGTAAAATAAACAAAAAGGTGTTTATGAAGTTCTTCTCTGTCAACAAAATCTGAGAGAAGACTAGTGGATTGTTGTGTTGTAAAGCTACCCATGTCTGATAGAAATTCTTGACATATAATGGATGGAGCTTTCTCTTGGATGAAGAAGATCTTCCTTGATAGCAGATGAATCTGAGAGACAAAGTTTCTCAGATTATTGTTGCTCTTTGAAGATTAAGAACCAGCAACTGAAAACTGAGAGAAGATTGTTGATGTTCTCAGGGAATGAAAATGCTGCTGTAGAAGATGAAGATTTCTGTCACTCTGAGTATTTCTCAAGTATCTTGTACATCTTCTTTGTTTTTCTATTGTATCCATTGGTATATCTCTTTTCTTCTCTATACTCTAATATATCTCCTTGTTATCTTCTATATCTCTTTTTCCTTAGATATATCTGACTGATTTGAATTTCAAATCTTCTGGTTAAGGAATAAAATAATCTGAAATGATTATTCTTGGAACTGCAATCTGATTCAGCAATAATACTTTAATTCTTTTTTCCTTTTCCATGAAAGTATCCTTTTTCAATATGTCAACGACTATTTTCTCGAAAGAAGAGAATGGAAAGGAATAAGAAAAGGAAAGATCAAATCTTGACTTATCTGATAATGAATAAGTCCAAATAACTGAATAGATCCGTTGTTGATTAGTCGATCTGAGTTCAGAGCAAATAAAGATAACTAATTCATCAGAAATTGTCAAGCTGAAG
The DNA here is from genome assembly GCA_033032865.1 of Dactylorhiza incarnata. Classification (NCBI taxonomy): domain Eukaryota; kingdom Viridiplantae; phylum Streptophyta; class Magnoliopsida; order Asparagales; family Orchidaceae; genus Dactylorhiza; species Dactylorhiza incarnata. Next base: position 5,354,793 of record JAWHQI010000001.1, on the reverse strand, counting down.
AAGAAATTCGTCGAACAGAAAGCTGAGTTCGTTGAGCTGAGAGCTGAGTTCGTCGAACTGAAAGCTGAGTTCGTCGAACTGAACATTTAGTTACTTATTCGTCGAACACAGAGCTGAGTTCGTCGATCTCAAATTGGAGTTCGTCAAACTGAGATAAAAACTGTTGAACTGGCTGGAGGACTAAATTCATCGAGCAGAGGAGCAAGTTCGTCGAACTGAAACACAACGTTTGTCGAACTCAGAAAGGAGTTCGTTGAACGCAGAATGATGTTCGTCGAACACAGAAACTTGGAATTTTCCTAAGTTCTATCTAACTCAGACACACTTAAACCTTGACCCTTAGACTATACAAAGGGGTCAATTTGAGTCCTAATCACAGATAGTGATCCTAGCCCAAATAAGTAATAGGGTTGTTCCAACAGAGGGTATACACACTACCAGGCCTAGACCTTACGTACGTCGTTGTACACGTCCTAGGTGCACTTCCTTGAGCTCTGGCGTACTCTTACTGGCAAACCCACCAGTATTTTATGGTGGGGTGTGGGTTATTAGGGATGTCCTCCAAACCGCAGTGAAACAACCTACTGGCCCTCTAAACCACTACACCACGCTAGAGTCAACGTACTTCCATCAGTATGATAACTGGACCAGTACCGAAGACCCACCACTATTTATGCACATGCAATGTTTTATCTTACTCATCTGAGCTTCTAGCACACAGGACCAACCTGTCCTGATCTCATAACCTCCCGAGTCTCCAGCTCACAGGACTAACAAGTCCTTATACCATTCCGCCCCATATTTAGGACGAGGTTTACCTTTATCAAGTTTTCCTATGTAAACTACTCTTGTCTATGTTTAGTTGGTCGTAACGGTTTAAGGTGAATCCTGGACTTCTCGAGGTCTGCCTGGTGAAGGGCTCGCAGCGGTACTAGAAGGTATGCTGGGGTGATGTAACACCCCAAGTCTGGTAGTTCCGCGAAGTAGGCGGAGTGGTAGTGCGGCACGTGAAGCAGGCTAGAATTTTCCCTGTCTGCTCTTAGCGCACGATCAGTGGCCTCATCGCGCACGACCAGTGATCGTGTGCCAGCGATCGTGCGTTAATTCAGAAGAGAATCGAGTTCTGTCTCGGACAGTGCGCACGACCATTTCCCTCTTCGCGCACGACCAGTGATCGTGCGCCAGCGATCGTGCGCTTATTCGCAAGAATTCAGAGTTCTGTCCCGGATAGTGCGCACGACCATTGCCCTCGTCGCGCACGACCACTGACCGTGCGCCTGTGATCGTGCGCCCTGTTTATTCTGTTCCGCGATTTTGAGCGGAGAAGAGGATCCGACCGATCAAATTTCTTGGAATTCGATCCAACGGCTGGGATTTGATGCTGGGGGGTCTTAGGGCTTTGGAGAGGGATTAAACCCTCATTATTTCATAGTGTTTCTCTCTCCTAGGCTAGAGGAAGAAGAAGGGGGCAAGGAAGAAGAAGAGGAGATTTCGCCATTGACGGAGCTCCGGAGCTCCGTTTCGCGAGCCGTTTCCAGATCCGGAGAGTGCAGCCCGGTGCGGTTCTTTCCCTCCGCGTAGAATCTCGGATCCATGGCGAAGAGGAACACGTCTAGGGTAACGATTCTTCCTCCCGAACTTTGGACTTGTATTTGTCCATTTATTCCTTTTTCTTTGCTTGCATGAGGTATCTCTTTCACCAAATGGGTGAAGTGTAGGATTTCCTCAAGTCCTTCGGGACTCCGGGTAGATTGTGTCCGTCCCCGGCATATTGCATGTAGAAAATCCGGTAGTCGTGCGGATTTAGGCATTTTGTGTGAAGCCTATTCGTGGCCGTGAGCCCGAATCGGTGATGCTTGATTTGCGACGTTGCATTTAGGTTAGACCTAGAATGCGTGCCGGAGAATGACTCCGTGAACTCACCTATAGTATTGCGGGAGTTAAGTGTAGGCGTCTTGTGAAGATCCCTACGAAAGCCCCATGCTTTGAGTTTTGGATGAAGGCAAACCTTCACCACGTTATTGATGCGGAGCGTATGTACCTCCCTTGTTGAGAATTCGCGAAGCCTAGATCCTTGTGAAGGGGTTAGGTGCGTAGCGTATATTTTTGTGTAGCACTTGAAAGTGCTAAACCCTTACGGGCCGAGGTGAAGCCGTACCCGCGTCGTGCGATAGATCGCGACGATTAGAGCACGGGCAAAGCTGAACCGAACCCGTTTCCATGCAGATCGGCGAGAGGTCCCTTCCTCATGAAGGCCGTGTGATCATGGGAGAGGTCGTGGAAGGTGTCATACCTAGACCGACCAAAAGCTCTTGTTTCCCACCTAAGGTGGTGACCCTTAGGGTGGAGTGTTGTGAATTTGATGTTATGTTTAGCCTCATGCGATTTGCTTTGGCGGTTGTGGGAAACCTTCGGGTGAACCCAACCAACATCATGTGCATACCTAGGTTCCCTTCTTTTTGATGCTCAACCTAGAAGATTGATTGTGCTTGAAACCTCACCTTGTGTAGTTGCACTCTCTTTAGATTAGTACTTGTGCTAGTATGGCTTACTTGCAGGGTAGAATCTCCGCCACCCCGGGAAAGGGGTGAGGTCGTTATAATTTGGTCAGCTGTGCTGACCGTTGCTTTGTTTACCACCGCTTGGTGGAATGTTCTTATGCAGGTGCAGGTGAGCCTAGCGGGAAATAGCGGGCGTTGGTCCTTTTGCTGTCCTTTTGCTGAGTTGGCCCTCGAAGGCCAGCCTTTTTCCTGTTTTCTCATGTATTGCCGGCCTGCGTGCCGATGTATGCTTTTTGGAGTTTTGTACATTGATTTGATGTAAGGCCCTAAGGCCGTAACTCTTATTTCTGGATTCATTCCTATGATAGTGGACATGTCTATTTGAATGGTTTAATTAATGCTTCCGCTTACGTTTTGTACTCTCGTTAGTTGTTACTTTTCTGGTTATCACCTTTTAACTCCTAGCTAGTGTGGTTTGTATGGCGTGGGGTCCCGGCCGGACCTGCTGTTATACTTTTTGTACTGGCAGGGTGTTACAATTTGGTATCGGACTTAAGGCGTCGATCCGTAGTTTAGCGAATTCGGGACGAATTCCTTTTAAGGGGTGGTGCGCACGGGCTGTGCATTCACCTAGAACGTCAAAAACTAATAAGAATGTCCACTTAGGAATGAAAAAACATACTTGTTTGCGGAACCTGAGCGTTCCATGTTTGATGTTTGATACGTTTAGGGTCACTAAATTGTGCCTTGCATGATTATAGGTAACTAGAAGTGCTGCGGGGCGGTCTCAACCCCGTAACACCGCTGAAAGTAGTGGGTCGGCTGAGGTGCCAGCGACCACTCCTTCAGCTGAGATGATCAGAATGGTCGCAGAAGCAGTCTTCGCGATGATCAATGCTCAACCGCAAAGGCTTGCACAGCCTGCTACGCCTACTACTGATGCGGCCCCGGTAATTGAACCTGCAGTGGAACCTGCGGTAGCACCAAGGGTTGATGCCCCTGTGCCAGTAGCTGCAGTGGAACCGGCGTTAGCACCGAGGGTGGAGCGTCAAGTTGCGCAAGTAGTTGCGGGGCGAGCGCGTGACCAACAATTAAAGCACTTCTTGAGCTTTAATCCTCCTACCTTCTCGGGATCTGAGTCCCCAACGGAGGCAGAAGACTGGTTGTCAAGAGTTAGAAGAACTCTGAGGGCGACGGCGACGGACGAAGCCATGATGGTCACCTTAGCCACTTTCCTTCTTGACGGAGAGGCTGTGCTGTGGTGGGAAGAGCAGGAACTGCACAAGTTCGGCGATAGAGACATTACTGAAATAACAATGGCTGAGTTTTCAAAGTCGTTCCTCCAGCGGTTTATCCCCTCTGCCCAACGCATTGCGTTACAAAACCAGTTCCTGAGGTTAACTCAAGGTGATCGCTCCGTTGACGATTACTTACATGAGTTTACCAGACTGAGTCGCTATGCGGGGGCATTGGTGGAGGATGAGGAGACGAAGACAAATAAATTCTATGAAGGGCTTCGGGACGAGTTGAGGCTGCTCCTTGCAGGCCCTATGACGTTTGGCTTCCAAGTGATGGTGCAAACCGCCAGATCTTTGGAGTTGGACATGAAGAGGGTACAAGCAAAGAGTGTTGTAAAGAAACCCGAGTTTCATGCGCCGGCCTCTCAGTCCAAGCCGGACTTCAGAAGGAACAAGCGGAAGTTCAAGCAGGCGGAACCAGCTTCTTCGAACGTTTCGGGAGCCACGACCGCGCGGACTCCTATTACGTGTTTCACCTGCGGGAAGGTGGGACACAAAGCTGCGGTGTGTCGAAGTGGTCCCCCAAAGGCGGCAAATCGAGCGGTGGATTATGCTCGGGCTGCGGAAAAGGGCAAAGCGGCAGAGTCTTCGGCCTCCCAACACATTCCGACTCAGCCGAGAGTCTATTCGCTTGTCCAACAAGAAGCCATACGACAAACCGATGTCGTCACAGGTACGAATTAGAAGTTAGCTTTTACAGCTATGTATATGATTCTTTCGGTTGTACGACTGTATGTGTTATTTGTGTACAATTAGGTTTCGTCCTAATTTTCAACTATCCGGCGAGAGCTCTATTCGATACCGGTGCATCGCACTCTTTTCTGTCCGAGGACTTCGTGGTGCGAATCGGAGTGCCGTCTACCTTTGTAGAGGATAGACTGGAAGTAGTGCTACCCAATGGATCTCGAATGAGTGCGGATAGAAAGAGCCGTGTGAAGGTGCAGATCGGAAGTCAAGATTTCGACTTGGAAGCGTCGTTACTACCGTTAGCTGAATTCGATGTGATCTTCGGCATGGACTGGCTCTCGGAGCAGCGAGCATGCATAGATTGCAACGCAAAGGAGATCACTCTGGGAACGAACACCGACGATGAAACCACCTTCGCCGGTATGCGAGGGGCGAGCAAGACGCTGATGTCTGCTCTCCAAGTGGTTAAGGCGGTGAGAAAAGGCGCCGAGTTGTTCTTCACCTTGTTGGAGGCTTCGGAGCCAAAGCCCAGGTTGTGTGATGTCCCAGTTGTAGCGGAATACGCCGACGTGTTTCCTAACGAACTCCCTGGGGCTCCGCCTCATCGGGAGATTGATTTCTGTATCGAGTTGGTGCCAGGTGCCAAACCTGTGGCCCGCTCACCATACCGAATAGCGCCAAAGGAATTGGCAGAGTTGAAGGTCCAATTGCAAGAGCTGCTAGAGCAAGGCTACGTACGTCCAAGTTCTTCGCCTTGGAGTGCACCGGTCCTCTTTGTGAAAAAGAAGGATGGGAGCTTGCGTCTATGTATCGATTATAGAGAGCTAAACAAGTTGACCGAGAAAAACCGATATCCGATTCCTAGAATCGATGATCTATTCGACCAACTGATGGGGTCGACGGTTTACTCCAAGCTAGACCTAAGGTCCGGCTACTATCAACTGCGAATAAGGGAATGCGACATCCCAAAGACAGCGTTCAGTACCCGCTTTGGGCACTTTGAGTTCACGGTAATGCCGTTCGGTCTATCCAACGCACCGTCGGTATTCATGGACTTGATGAATAGGACATTCCGAGAGTATTTAGATCAATTTGTGATCGTCTTCATCGACGACATTTTGGTATACTCTCAGTCGGAAGAGGAGCATGTAGGGCATCTGCACGCAGTCCTGAGCACCTTGAGGAGGAGTCAGCTATATGCCAAGTTCTCCAAGTGCGAGTTTTGGATACCGTCAGTGGCATTCCTTGGTCATGTTGTTAGTGGCGAAGGAATTGCAGTTGATCCGTCGAAGATAGAAGCGATCCAAGCGTGGCCTTTGTTGAAAAACGTAGCGGAAGTCCGAAGTTTCTTAGGACTTGCCGGCTATTATAGGCGCTTTGTGGAAAACTTCTCGAGGATCGCACTTCCTCTCACAAAACTGACTAGGAAGGATCATAAGTTCGTTTGGTCGCCCGAGTGCGCACGAGCTTTTGAAGAGCTAAAGAGCCGTCTGACCACGGCGCCCATTCTATGCTCGCCACAAGGTACGGAAGGCTACGAAATATATAGCGACGCCTCAGGAAGTGGTTTGGGTTGTGTCCTAGTGCAGTTCGGGAAGGTAATTGCCTACGGCTCCCGGCAACTGAAGGTTCACGAGAGGAATTACCCGGTCCATGATTTGGAGCTAGCGGCCGTGGTTTTTGCCCTCAAACTTTGGAGACACTATCTATATGGCGTGAAGATCGATATCTTTACCGACCATAAGAGCCTCAAGTACTTACTAGACCAAAGGGAGTTGAACATGCGCCAAAGGAGGTGGATGGAGTTCCTTGGGGACTACACCTTCGATATCAAGTATACTCCCGGTAAAGGAAACGTAGTTGCAGACGCGTTGAGTCGTCGGGCTCCCGCACAAGCAAATTGGATTTTGATGCACGATGAGCGTCTAATCCGTGAGCTAGAAGAAATGGAGATCATATGCATTGATAGGAGAACGTCTACTTCAGCATGCTTGAACTGGACGGAAGTTCACTACGACCTTGCCGACCGAGTTCGACAAGCATTGGAGTTGGACGAGAGCTTGAAACGATACAAAGCGGAAACCGTTGAAGGGTTAAACGCTGATTTCTCCTTCGAAGACGACCTTATGTGGAAGCAGGAAAGGTTATGCATCCCAAACGTTGGTACTCTACGGGCGGAATTGATGTACGAGGCTCATCATACCAAGTACTCGATCCACCCGGGGAGCACTAAAATGTTTATGGATATGAAGAAACTGTTCTGGTGGCCGGGCATGAAGAAAGACATTGCCCTTTACGTAGCCAAGTGTCATACTTGCGCGTTGGTGAAAGCGGAATGTCAACGTCCCGGTGGGTTTCTGAAGTCCTTGCCGATTCCGGAATGGAAGTTTGATGATATTTCGATGGATTTCGTGCATGGATTGCCGAGATCGCAACATGGAAACGACGCCATATGGGTGATCGTGGACCGTTTGACAAAGGTATCACACTTCATTCCGAACCGGAAGGATGATTCCGTAGAGAAGCTAGCAAAGCTCTATGTGGATAGTATCGTGAGACTGCACGGTGTCCCTCGTAGCATCGTCAGCGATCGTGACGGGCGTTTCACATCGAAAGATTGGAGGCTTATCCATGAACTGTTGGGCACAAAATTGAAGTTCAGCACGGCCTTCCACCCGCAAACGGATGGACAGACCGAGAGAACCAACAGGACTATGGAGGATATGCTCCGAATGTGCGCTCTAGACTTTGGAAAGAGGTGGGAGGATCACCTCTATATGATCGAATTCGCCTACAATAATAGCTACCAAGCCAGCATAAAGATGGCTCCTTTCGAGGCCCTCTATGGTAAGAAGTGTCGTACGCCGTTGTCTTGGGCGGAAACGGGCGATACTAAGCTATTGAAGCGAAAGGATGTTGAAGAAGCAACTTCGACGATCCGGGCTATACGCGAAAGGCTATTGGTTGCCCAGGATAGGCAAGCAACGTATTTCAACGCCAAGCATAGGAACTTAGAGTTTGCCGTCGGTGACCGGGTTTACTTGAAGATCAAACCGTTCAAAGGGGTATCAAGGATTCGACGCTTGAAAAAGCTCAGTCCGAGGTACTTAGGACCGTTCGAGATCGTGGAGCGTGTTGGTGATGCGGCTTATCGGCTTGCACTATCTGCAGAGCTGAGCGGTCTGCACGACGTGTTCCACATTTCAGTGTTGAGGAAGGCAGTGCAAGAGCCTACTCATATCGTTGCGGTCGGCAAAGTTCCGGTCGATAGTGGGTTGTCGACGAAAGTCAAGCCTTTACGCATCGAAGATACCGAAGTAAAGCAGCTGCGGAACAAGTCCATTCGGATGGTAAAAGTCCGGTGGGATAACTGCGGCCGAGAGGAGCTCTCTTGGGAGAGAGAGCAAGCGATGCTTGCGGAGTATCCCGAGCTATTTCCCTCAGGTAAAGTATAACTGTAATTTATGCTATTACTGTTTCCTGGATTTCGGGACGAAATTCTTTTAAGGAGGGTGGAGTTGTAACACCCCAAGTCTGGTAGTTCCGTGAAGTAGGCGGAGTGGTAGTGCGGCACGTGAAGCCGGCTAGAATTTTCCCTGTCTGCTCTTAGCGCACGATCAGTGGCCTCATCGCGCACGACCAGTGATCGTGTGCCAGCGATCGTGCGTTAATTCAGAAGAGAATCGAGTTCTGTCTCGGACAGTGCGCACGACCATTTCCCTCTTCGCGCACGACCAGTGATCGTGCTCCAGCGATCGTGCGCTTATTCGCAAGAATTCAGAGTTCTGTCCCGGATAGTGCGCACGACCATTGCCCTCGTCGCGCACGACCACTGACCGTGCGCCTGTGATCGTGCGCCCTGTTTATTCTGTTCCGCGATTTTGAGCGGAGAAGAGGATCCGACCGATCAAATTTCTTGGAATTCGATCCAACGGCTGGGATTTGATGCTGGGGGGTCTTAGGGCTTTGGAGAGGGATTAAACCCTCATTATTTCATAGTGTTTCTCTCTCCTAGGCTAGAGGAAGAAGAAGGGGGCAAGGAAGAAGAAGAGGAGATTTCGCCATTGACGGAGCTCCGGAGCTCCGTTTCGCGAGCCGTTTCCAGATCCGGAGAGTGCAGCCCGGTGCGGTTCTTTCCCTCCGCGTAGAATCTCGGATCCATGGCGAAGAGGAACACGTCTAGGGTAACGATTCTTCCTCCCGAACTTTGGACTTGTATTTGTCCATTTATTCCTCTTTCTTTGCTTGCATGAGGTATCTCTTTCACCAAATGGGTGAAGTGTAGGATTTCCTCAAGTCCTTCGGGACTCCGGGTAGATTGTGTCCGTCCCCGGCATATTGCATGTAGAAAATCCGGTAGTCGTGCGGATTTAGGCATTTTGTGTGAAGCCTATTCGTGGCCGTGAGCCCGAATCGGTGATGCTTGATTTGCGACGTTGCATTTAGGTTAGACCTAGAATGCGTGCCGGAGAATGACTCCGTGAACTCACCTATAGTATTGCGGGAGTTAAGTGTAGGCGTCTTGTGAAGATCCCTACGAAAGCCCCATGCTTTGAGTTTTGGATGAAGGCAAACCTTCACCACGTTATTGATGCGGAGCGTATGTACCTCCCTTGTTGAGAATTCGCGAAGCCTAGATCCTTGTGAAGGGGTTAGGTGCGTAGCGTATATTTTTGTGTAGCACTTGAAAGTGCTAAACCCTTACGGGCCGAGGTGAAGCCGTACCCGCGTCGTGCGATAGATCGCGACGATTAGAGCACGGGCAAAGCTGAACCGAACCCGTTTCCATGCAGATCGGCGAGAGGTCCCTTCCTCATGAAGGCCGTGTGATCATGGGAGAGGTCGTGGAAGGTGTCATACCTAGACCGACCAAAAGCTCTTGTTTCCCACCTAAGGTGGTGACCCTTAGGGTGGAGTGTTGTGAATTTGATGTTATGTTTAGCCTCATGCGATTTGCTTTGGCGGTTGTGGGAAACCTTCGGGTGAACCCAACCAACATCATGTGCATACCTAGGTTCCCTTCTTTTTGATGCTCAACCTAGAAGATTGATTGTGCTTGAAACCTCACCTTGTGTAGTTGCACTCTCTTTAGATTAGTACTTGTGCTAGTATGGCTTACTTGCAGGGTAGAATCTCCGCCACCCCGGGAAAGGGGTGGGGTCGTTATAATTTGGTCAGCTGTGCTGACCGTTGCTTTGTTTACCACCGCTTGGTGGAATGTTCTTATGCAGGTGCAGGTGAGCCTAGCGGGAAATAGCGGGCGTTGGTCCTTTTGCTGTCCTTTTGCTGAGTTGGCCCTCGAAGGCCAGCCTTTTTCCTGTTTTCTCATGTATTGCCGGCCTGCGTGCCGATGTATGCTTTTTGGAGTTTTGTACATTGATTTGATGTAAGGCCCTAAGGCCGTAACTCTTATTTCTGGATTCATTCCTATGATAGTGGACATGTCTATTTGAATGGTTTAATTAATGCTTCCGCTTACGTTTTGTACTCTCGTTAGTTGTTACTTTTCTGGTTATCACCTTTTAACTCCTAGCTAGTGTGGTTTGTATGGCGTGGGGTCCCGGCCGGACCTGCTGTTATACTTTTTGTACTGGCAGGGTGTTACAGGTGACATCCAAAACCTTCCTTTCTCAGGATATTTACTTTTATTGGTGGCTACCCATTACTAAGACCACTCTCAATGTTATTCTTGAACTATCCTAAGATGGCTTATGATACTTATAGGGGACTGACGGTCTATTGTCGGACTCCAACACTAACAACTCCCCTTAGTGTTCATGTACACTAACACTTGGCATCACTTGAAGACTTACCCTAAGACTTCAACCAGAAGTCTGTGACACTCCAATTGACACTAAATCAGATACTATCAACTCCTATAATCACTTCCAAGTTTTACGCCTTAAGCAAATGTTCTCTTAAATGATGCAGACCCTTAATCTCCAATACACGGTGTGAGGTGCAAACCCTTAACATGTTTATCTACATGCCCCAAGATTTATTCTACTAATGCACCATGGTCATAATAACACCATAAATTGTTATGATGATTTTCTAAGATGGAAAAGCCCCAAATACTTCACTTATTTGATATGTGACATGATTCTAAAGTACTGTTCAAACTATAGGACAAAAATTCTCCAAAAATTCTACGACTATTAGGGGCTGATATAAATGATGTGCTACAGGCATGTTCCAAATTTCATTCAATTCCTAGATGTTCTTGATGGTTTGTTCATTATATCAATATTTTGCTAATTGCAGACCAATACATAAAATGAACTAGTTATGTTCTCGAAGATGTAAGCATCACTATTCTTTGGCCAAATGATCTAAGATTTATACCAGAGATTTATCATGACATAAATAAGGAATGATCAAAAATTCATAGTTTTTCTAATAAATCTAGCCACAATTAAACATTCTCAAAATATGTGACACATGTCGTTTTACACATGAAGTACCTGTTCCAGATGATCAAATATTCTAAATAAATTACGAGAGATACAAACTAATAAAATATGGAGTCAGACAGAGTTTCATGATTTTGCATAAATATTAGGGCCATAATTTCCATAATCAAATCTCAATGCCAATGTGTCACATTTCACATGAAGTACTAGTTCTAGATGATAAAATATTCCAAATAAAATATCATAGGTACATATTGATAAAATACTGTACCTAACAGAGTTTCGTGATTTTTCATAAATATTAGGTCCATAATTTCCACTATTAAATATGAATTCCAGAGTGTCACTTTGCACATGAAGTACTACTTTCAAATGATCAAATGTTACAATTAAATTACCAGAAGTACACATTGATATAATATTGTGTTTGACAGAGTTTCATGATTTTGCATAAGCATTAGGTCCATAATTTCTACAATTAAATATTAATGACAATTTGTCACATTGCACAGTAAGTACTAAACTAATCCATCCAAAAAATCTGTGAAAATTACCATAGGTTTACAGTGTCCTAAAAATAGCCTAACCACAATTTCAGAATTTTTTAAGTAATATTCACCACCAAAAATGTCAATAATATCAAAGTGTGACAAATGAAATTCTTGGTAATTTCTTGGATAAATCACTTCCAAAAATCATACTAAAATTTCCATAAATGTAATATAACATGAGTCACCATCTGACAGAATATTGGATTTTTCCTAAGTCATTATGTCATCTTTATTTCATTAATACACTTATGTGACATAATTATAATTAAGTAAATACCTAGGATTTTTGAATCCAAAAATCCTACTAAAATTTCCATAGATTTAATATAACATAAATCACCATCTGACAGAAGATTAGACATTTCCTAAGTCATCATGTCATCTTTATTTCATTAATACACTTATGTGACATAATTATAATTAAGTAAATATCTAGGATTTTTTACTCCAAAAATCCTAATTTTTCTATGGATGACTCCTTTCATCATAATGGGTGCATGGCCAAAATATTATTGTCATGCATCATGTCATTTGTGCCAAATTCACGAAATACCAAAACTTGGCTAAGTGCACACCAAGTCACATACACCATAATCACATGCATGTGGAATACACCAACATGCAGAGGTCCAAATAACCTTCAAATTTTGGTCAGAGACTAAGCATAACCAAATTAACCTTATGACCAAAATTTGGGTTATTTTGAGTTGATTTAACAACCTAAATTCAGAAATACATTAAAATGTTATATGCACCACAAATTTCCATACACTACATTCACATGTATGTGTAATGCACCTACATACAGATGACCAAATGACCTCAAATTTTTACTAGTGACTATATATGACATAATTAACATGTCACCCAAGATTTGGGTAATTTTGAGTTGATCTAGCAACATATATTTCAAAAATATGAAAAATCACATTTTCACAAAACTATAGAAAAATATTGTCCAAAAATTCTAATATTTGGACGGGGTGTGTGTCTAGGGTGTATACTGGCATGGACAAAATTTTAGGCCCATGCAATCATCCATGTGAAAGATATTCACATTTTAATGGTTGTCCCTCCATAAGGACACAACTTAGCAAAATGACCCTACAGGGAGTTGTAGGCCGCCAAATCTGGTGATTCACATGTCTATGAAAAGTAGACACCAAGGTCTACATTTTTCATTTTTATCATTTTCCATAGATCAACCTTTAAGTACCCTAAATAAGTGTATGAAAGTACTAATTTATGTGACAGGATATACATTTAATTAAATTCATATGACCTATAGGTAGCTGATCTAGCACAGATCTTGAAGCAGATACGACGGCTCCAGCATTTCTTCCTCCTCCAGCCGATGGCCCAGATCTTCCCAACCCGGAGCTTAAGAAAAGGAGATTTTCTGGCCACCTGAGGTCCTCCACGGCCAACCACCGCCACCACCTTCGGCGAGTTGAGGGATATTATTAGGCGGTGGTCCAGCGACCGGAGGTGGATGGAATAGTGATTCTGAGCATGGGCACATTCTCCCAATTTTCTCCATGATTTTCCATGGAATCGAGCTCAATTGAGATCGAATCTCTTCGAGAATGATATGGGAGGCTAGCACAGAGGGAGGGGAGGAGAAACAGACCTTATTTGTGGCTTTTGATCGGTTGAATCCTCTACGTGCAATGGTCGGATCTTCAAGCTCTTGCCCCTTGCCAAATTTGCTCCTCTCCACCAAAATCTTTGACCCAAAGCACTGGCTCGACTGAATGGAGCTCTATGAAGCTAATGGTGAGGTCAAAATGGGTTGTGGGTGGCTTAAACAATGTCAGCCATTATGGTGATTTCGGCCAAGCATAGGATGCTCCTCCTTGCTGCCATTTGTCACCCCCCCTCCCCTTGTTGGAATTCGACTGGGAATGACTGAGGGGGTTCATATGAAGGCTTGGAAAGGGGAATGAGGGTGTCATGTTGTAAGACGCCCCCCCCCCCCACACACACACACAAAAAAACTGAACCCAGGTCAGGGAGATGGGGTCTTACTGCCCAAGAAGGCCACTTAGTGCTTCCCGGGTGGCAACGACCCATCCTCTTAAGCACTGAGTGGTCACCTTGTCAGGCACAAGAATCATCACATCACATCAGAGTCACATTGCAGAAGCAATCATAAGCAAAGGCTAACAAGACCACATATATATATAAGCAAAAGGTCGTAGCCTACTGTTTACATGAACGGCCCTGTGGGCTAAAAGTAACTACTACAACTTATACACTCCTTATTTAACCATATACTCTAGCGACTCACATCACGGAAGACAGGGGGTGAGGCTGGAGTATCCAATCGAGCAATCTCGAGAGCTGGTAAGTCATCCAGCGGTGCGGGGCTTCACGCTGTCCCATCTCCTGTGAATGGTCATAAAAACAACAGTTAGTCATAGAGCTAAGTGGAAAACACATTCCCTCCCCGGATCGATATCCTGGGGGCGGCTTAAGCACCAAAATAGATAGCCAAAGCAAGAAGTGTTAACAACATGTATATATCAGGCCTTCTAGCAATATTATCAGTTATATAAAGGAAGTGCGCAACTTATAACTATACTAACATTAGTAATCCTATCTTGCACACACACAGCAAGTGTTCAAACCCGTACACAAAATCCCGTGTCGACACAGTTTGGACCGCTTTCCTTCCAGCAGGGTAGCGAATCCCGCGGGCCTTACCGATGTGGTCATTGGTGACAGTGACTAGTCCTTCCACTTATGAGCGCAGTCGAACCGTATCACTCAGGCCCTCCCATACAACTTGGTGTACTACTTGGATGTGAGCAACATCCGGCGATCTCGAGATTTAGGCCGACCAGTGGAGGAAAATCACCGGGTTCGAAGTGGTGATAGCCCGCAGTGCACATCTCCCTGTCGCCATGAGTCGTCAACCCTCCCGTACCGGTATGAACGGTCTGCGGGCATGACCCGTAAGCCCCCCCCCCCCCCCCCCCCCCCAAAAAAAAAACTGAACCCGGTTCAGGGAGGGGGAGTCTTACTGCTCAAGGCGGCCACTTAGCGCTTCCCGGGTGACGACGGGCTGCCCTCTCAAGAACTAAGCGATCACCTTGTAAGACACAAGAATCATCACATTACACATCAGAATCACACAGCTGAAGCAGAATTTAGGGAAAGAGGCACAAACTATATACATATCTAACTGAAAAGGCCGTAGCCTCCAATTTACACAAAATGCCTTGTGGGCTACAATAGGTACATCAAAAGACTCCTTATTTAACCCTAGAATCTAGGACTCACGTCACCGAAGACTGGGGGAGAGGCTGTCGTGTCTGATCGGGCAATCTCTAGGGCCGGTAAGTCATCTGGCGGTGCGGGGGCTTCGCGCTGTCCCATCTCCTGTGAATGGTTATAAGAAAAACTGTTAGTCACAGAGCTAAGTGGAAAACACATTCCCTCCCCGGATCCGTATGCTGGGGGTGGTCTAAAGTACTAAAATAAATAGCCGAAGTAAGGAATGGTTAGCAGCATGTATATATATATATATCACTACGGCCTACCAGCCGTAATTCCGATAAAGCACTGGGGAGCGCGCAGTTTATAGCAACGTTAACAAATCTATTTTGCATACACACCAAGTATTCAAACTTGTTTACACACACAACCCTGTGTCGACATAGTTTAGACTGCTTTTCTTCCAGCAGGGTAGAGAACCCCGCGGGCCTCATCGATGTGGCCATCGGTGACAGTGGCCAGTCCTGCCACTTCTGAGCGTAGTCGTACCGTATCGCCCAGGCCCTCCCGTACAGCCTGGTGTACTAACTAGATGTGAGCAAAATTCGGCGATTCTGAGATTTAGGCCGACCAGTGGAGGCAAATCAGCGGGTTCGAAGTGGTGATAGCCCGCGGTGCACATCTCCCTGTAGCCATGAGTCGTCATCTCTCCCGCACCGGTACGAACGGTCTGCGGGAGTGACCGACCCGCCACTTTTATAACAAACAATTTGCAAACAATTTTAAGCAAGGACAACTACTCCAGGTCCATCGTGACTCCTTAGCTCCACCGGCCACACAACTTATGGTCGGGAGATGCGGCGGAAGCGGGGCATCTTATTTGGGGCTAACCCTATAGGAAGATCTCGACTCTTGGTTATCCTCAACTAAGATCTTATAGCAGCATAGGAATAATCGCTATCTAACGCGGGACCCGGGGTTAGCATAAAATAGAGCAAAGTAAACCGCGGTGTTGAGTAATAAAACACTTAACAGTATGAAGGCCGAAGGCAAGGGCCGAATTAACGGGACCAGTACAAGACTGAAGTATCAAAAAGAATGAACATAAAGCAAATAAAGCAATGACCAGTGCGAGATTGGAGTACTGGAAATGAACGAACATAAAGCATAACTAAGTGACCAGTGTGAGACTGAAGTATTAAAAGAATAATTGCAGAAAGTAAATGCAAGACCAGTACAATACTGGAGAACATAAATAAATAAGCGGGTTAGTATTCCAATCACTCCATATCAGGAGGCTTCAGTGTCGTCTCCGTTCTTAGGAGGAAATTCTATTCTTTCCCATTCATAGAGGCCTCTTCTCCGTTCATAGGAGGAAATTCTGTTCTTTCCCCGTTCATAGGGGTCTCTTCTCCGTTCATAGGAGCTTGTTTATTTTAGTTATCGATCTGGGTCGACTTATATTTTATGAGATTCCTTATTTCGGTGTGCCTTGGGTTCACCCATTAATTTTCATGTCGTTACTGATTTAGAAATGTCGCCTCACGATTGCGACCTGATTGCGCATTTCGATACTTTAATTTAGTCGATTCCCTGCCGTAATTGGTGGGCTTACCTATTATCCTTGGCCGACTCGCTTAATTTCACTATATAGTTACCATGACGTGTCGAGGGCCCGCAAAATTGTCCTAATTATTTACGTTCGTTTTAGGGCGTTATTTTGCTCGTAGAAATCTCATTTAGGTTTTTAGAAATATCAAAATAATTGATAAAATATCCAAACTCTGATAGTAGTTGTAAAATAGCCTATGTGTGAGCCTATAATTTTTTGGGAATTTTTCAAAGTAATTATGGCCTTTAAATTCTTTAATGAAATCTTATATATGCTTTTAAAAATAGCGAAACTCCACCTAAAAATCTCAAAACATTACTGGAGGTGCCCCTTTAGGTGGGGAACATTTTTCATGTTGGGAGTTTTTTCCATAGATGCTTAGTTTAGCCTCAGAAAAATCGAGAAGGGGAGGAGTGCAAATGGGGTGCAGATAGGGAAATGGGAGGCGGCTAAGGGGCGTTGCACCTGCGCCCTCCTCTGCCCCCACAACGGATATGGGTTGATTCGCTGCGGGGGGCATAGAAACGAAGGGGAGGGGCAGGAAACCAGGTTCCCGCCGTCGTCCGATCTCATCATGAGATCGGACGGCGGATGTTGCCCCTCCCGGCGAGGCAGAGGGTGGCGGCCTCTGCCACCGCAAGGAGGCGGTCTCCTGCCGCCGGTGCCGCCCCCGGCCGGCGCGCCAGGGGCCGGCGACTACTCTGGCGGTGGTTCGGCGGCTTGGCGCCGCCGGCCACCGTCGGAAAGAGAGAAAAGAGGCGGGAGGGGCGGTGGCGCGGCCTGCATGGGCCATGCAGGCCATGACCGCACCACCCCTCCTCCTGGATGGCCTTTCCCCGCCCCTGGCTGGTTTGCCGGGGGTGTGGTTTATAACATCCCAACTTTGAAATAGGGTCTAGCCGGTTCAATTGAACCCTTGGAGGAGCTTAGGACAGGTCATAGGAACACCACGACCCGACCTTCACCACATAAAGGTGATCATTTAGCGAAATAACTGTTTTGGGTAGCATTGTGCTTTGCCACAATGCTTAAGTAGCGTAGTGAGCATACGTGCTCCAATTTGACTTCCGTCAGTTGCATTAGACTCGTATGGTCGATACGAGTGCAATGGAACTCGTTTCGTTCCAATCCAAGGTCATTTGGTGAAAGTGGCCGTTTTGAGTACCGTAGCGCGACACGACGACGCTACTTTAGTATAACGAGCATACGTGCTCCAAATTGACTTCCGTCAGTTGCGTTAGAATCATATGATCGATACTAGTGCAATGGAACTCATTTCGTTCCAATCCAAGGTCATTTGGTGAAAGCGACCGTTTTGAGTACCGTAGCGCGTCACGACGACACTACTTTAGTATATTGAGCATACGTACCCTGAATTGACTTCCATCAGTTGCATTAGACTCGTATGGACGATACGAGTGCAACGGAACTCGTTCCGTTCCAATCCGAGGTCATTTGGTGAAGGTGACCGTTTTGAGTAACGTAGCGCGTCACGACGATGCTATTTTAGTATAGTGAGCATACGTACCCCGAATTGACTTTCGTCGGTTGCATTATACTCGTATGGTCGATACGAGTGCAATGGAACTCGTTTCGTTCCAATCCGAGGTTATTTGGCGAAAGTGACCGTTTTTAGTACCGTAACGCACCACAACGATGCAATTTTAGTATATTGAACAATTTTGCTCTGAATTGAGTCTAGTCAGTTACATTAGACTCACATGATTGACACGAGCGCGATGTAATTCGTTTTGACCAAATCCGATGAGATTTGAGAAAGTCAGCCGAGATAAATTATTTTAAGCTACGTACCGACTCTAGCCAATAATTACGAGTAGACGAACACGAAATCAACTTCAGATGATTTCATGGACTTCATATGGTTGACACGAACACAACGACACCCTCCGTGCATTTTTCTTCCCCCACGCTTATCTTGGGAATTTTGATATATTCATATGTATCTACATATATATATGAATTTGAATATATATATATATATATATATGTGTGTGTGTGTGTGTGTGTGTGTGTGTATAAATTTATATCTATTTCTTTAGCACATGTGACAGGTGCGGATGAGAGACAACACCCATGTAGGGATGAAGCACGGAGCAGGCTACGTCAGGTACAAGTCGTTAAGCCACATCTCCTCTTTTATGCCCTAGCACATGATATATATATAAGCCTTGGCACTGGAGTTGTTTGAGCGGCGGGAAGGATAACGCTACTCATACAGGTCTTAAATATAGGAGTTTCTGTGATGATAAATCTTCCACTATAAATCATGTCTTCCGCTAAGTGATATAATGACGTCTTCCACCGGAATACGGCTTCCTTACTCTATTGGTGTATAGTGACTTTCGCTTAACATCACCCTAATGCGTGACGCCGGGGTGTTCAAGGTAGGGAGTTGGAAAAAAAGTACCTTTCCCCGTCATGGTCTCTTCGGCGTCATGCAAAAAGGGTGGTGTGAGATAAGATCCCCCGGTCGGACCGCCAATTTGGGAGGGGGTCTTACAAATGGATCTGAGCGCAAACGATCTTTTCGACCAAAAGTGATCACAGAAATAACACTTTCTCCACCGGTCATTATAGCGTTGTTCGGGACGAACCACTGCAGCGGAAGCTGTGGTGGACCTTAAAGGTAAATGTTGATAACAAACTTGGCATATATGTGTGGATCAACACTTAAATGTCATTTACCACATCTGATCTCAAACGATGATTTACCTTGTCCCCATAAAACACTTCCGTTAAACCCTACAAACGACCACTTCAAATTTTGAACCCCGGGTTTAAGCCTCTTTGTTTTATTGAGGTAAAATTCTCGTTTTCAAAAGTCCATTCAAGGTAAACTAATCAAATGGAATTTTGTGTGCAATGTAAGGATTCGATTACTAATTTCAACCTCAGGTTTAAGCCTCTTTGTTTTATTGGGATTAAAATTCTCGTTTTCAAAATTTCATTTGAGGTAAGCTAATCATATGAAATTTTGTGTGAAGATGGAGAATTACTCTAACGATTGCAAATATGAAGTATGCTTTGACTTGATATAACGTCTATCAATTTGACAATCTGTTAAAATAAACTCGTGCAATCGTAGAAGAACTATGATGAAATGTTAGTCTTTTCAATTACGTCAATATTTCAGGAAAAAATTACTAAGGCGATATGCAGGATTGAAGTAGATTAGTGGCAAATTTAGAAAAGCTTGTATGCACCCTATCCCAGAAGAATGTTGTTAACAGTCATGGGACTTGCGATATTTGCATACTCGGCCAGCCGGAAAGCCTCGTTAAAAAGGGTAAGCCACTGCAGACCCGAATGTGCTAGTTACCTATTTTATTCATTGCTTTTATTGTAAGTTGCTTGCGGTGGGAAAAGTGACGGGTTAATCATGCCCGTAGACCGTACGTACCAGTGCGGGAAGGTTGATGACTCTAGGCGACAGGGAGATGTGCACCCCGGGAGCTCGGTTGTGTCTTATATGCCCCGCTGGGTCCCTCCGCTGGTTGGCCAAATTCAGTTATTGTCGGACATCTCCTACATTCTAGAGTACACGAGGTGTTACGTTAGGGCATGGGTAGTACGGTACATCCACACCCATAAGTGGAAGGACCGGCCACTATCATCGACGGCCACATCGGTGAGGCCTGTGGGGTTCGCTACCCTGGTGGAAAAGAAGCAGTCAAGCTATGTCAACATAAGGTGCAAAATGGTAAAATATTGTATGTGATTTCTGTGGCGGGTCAGTCATGCCCAAGGACCATTCGTACAGGAATGAGAAGGTTGACGACTCATGGGGCACTAGGGAGTGTGTGAACCCCGGGAGGTCATTTATTATTTTCCCGGAGGGTCCCTCTGCTGGATAGCCAAATTTCATAATTGTTAGATGTTGCTCACATCCAAGAGTACACGTGGGTGAACGTTGGGGCCTAGGTAGTGCGGTACGTCCACACTAAGAAGTGGAAGGACCGGACACTGTCACCGACAGCCACATCGGTGAGGCCCGCGGGGGTCGCGACCCTACTGGAAGAAATACGGTCAGGCTGTATCATCGTAGGGAATTGTGATGGGTCGTGAGCACTCATTGTGCATGACTTTCATACACATCATTTGCATCAAAACATACATATTTACATGTACCATCAACATATAACCTTCGTGTGGGAGTTGGTTATATGTTCATGGATTTACACTGCTTCTTGCATTTCTTGTTATCTGTACCATTAACATATAACCTTCGTATGGGAGTTGGTTATATGTTCATGAATTTACACTGCTTCTTGCATTTCTTGTTATCGGTACCATTAATATATAACCTTCGTATAGGAGTTGGTTATATGTTCATGGATTTACACTGCTTACATGCATTTCTTTTTATCTGTTCCACTAACATATAACCTTCGTACAGGAGTTGGTTATATGTTCATGGATCTACACTGTCTATTTATAATTTTTATCTGTTCCACTAACATATAACCTCCGTATGGGAGTTGATTCTATGTTATCAGGTTTATATTACTTACCTTCAGGATACAACTGATAAAATTTTGCGTTTCAGTTGTGCGTACATCGGTAAGATTCAATTATGCTAGAATTACTTACACAGTATAACTATCTAAGCTGGTAATTCATTATACGTACAACTTGCCCGCGCAAAATATCCTCACGAACAATATATATCAGAGTTACGACGGAACAGACATGGCTACGGTAAAACTACCCCTAGTTCACTTCAGCTACATATATATTACACGACATAAGCAATCAACACAGCTCATTAGATAAGGCCAGATCTATAGACTCTTAAAATTTTGGTATCATTCGACACTTTAGTTGTCTACAACACGGTCCGTTTGAAATCCCCATGACCCACTCGCATTTTTGGGGACGAAAATGTTCTTTGTTTTATTGGTCTGTAACATCCCAACTTTGAAATAGGGTCTAGCCGGTTCAATTGAACCCTTGGAGGAGCTTAGGCCGGGTCATAGGAACACCACGACCCGACCTTCACAACATAATGGTGGTCATTTAGCGAAACAACTGTTTTGGGTAGCATTGTGCTTTGCCACAATGCTTAAGTAGTATATTGAGCATACATGCTCCAAATTGACTTCCGTTAGTTGCGTTAGACTCGTATGGTTGATACGAGTGCAATGAAACTCGTTTCGTTCCAATCCGAGGTCGCCGGTGGTGGCGTTTTGGTGGTCGCCGGGGCTTGGTTCTTCGTTGGATTTGAGAATCGGAGGGCTATAGCCGAGCTCTCCTCGGTTTGGGCAGTTTTTGCGGCCTTGGATTTCATCTCAGGCAAGAAAACTCTTCCCCTTTCTCCCTTTCACCTCCTTTCTGGTTTGCTTATATTCCTGCGGCAGTTTAAGGGGCTGTTGATTTGTTTTTTTTTTGAGTTTGTTCTTCTGTTTATGTTGGAGGCTGCTGCCCCTTGTTCTTTTTTTGGGGTTTGTCTTCAATTGGGGTTGCTGCCCGTTTTTCTTGGGTTTCCTGATGGGAAGGGGGCTGCTGCTCTTGTTTCTTTTTGTTTATGCTGCTGCTGTTGTTGCCTATCTTGGCCTGCTGCTGCTCTTGATTCTTTTTGTTTGTGTTGTTGTTGTTGTTGTCTTTCTTGGCCTGCTGCTGCTCTTGTTTCTTTTTTGTGTGCTGCTGCTGTTGTTGCCTTTCTTGGCCTGCTGCTGCTCTTGTTTCTTTTTGTTTGTGTTGCTGCTATTGTTTCCTTGTTGTGGACTGCTGGTGCCTTGTTGTGGCCTGCTGCTGCCTTGTTGTGCCCTGTTGCTGCTGTTGTTGCTCTGTCGGCCAGCCTTTGCTGTCTTGTTGTTGGACTGCTGCTGCCCTGTACTTCTTTTCTTAAGGGCTGTTGCTGTGAGATTCATGGGGCATTTCCTTTCTTGTGGGCTATTTTGCACCACCCTTGGGGATTTGTTATTTGCAAATTTCTATGCGCTTCGCTTATAAGTAGCTAGAAATGCAGGATAGCGAGGTAATTCTATTTGCCAACTCCGCGACTTATTTAGTTGGTTGAATTTGGATGGTTGCGGCTAATTTACTTTGATGCACGAAATCGTCTTGCTAACTCGTGTCGATGTGAGGAGCCAGACCTTAAATTCCCTGGGGATTTTAAATTCTAATTCCTGGCGAGTCGGGAAAATTAGAGGCCAAGCTCCCCTGGGAATTCCTGTGTCTAGTTCTCGATGATTTAACGAAGCCTTATGTCGCTAAACTCGAAAGAGATGTAGATAAACTTGGGCTTCGAGCTTTATGTCCGTACTAGTTGTTGGTG
This sequence comes from Dactylorhiza incarnata, assembly GCA_033032865.1. Classification (NCBI taxonomy): domain Eukaryota; kingdom Viridiplantae; phylum Streptophyta; class Magnoliopsida; order Asparagales; family Orchidaceae; genus Dactylorhiza; species Dactylorhiza incarnata. The sequence goes on along the minus strand of JAWHQI010000001.1, from coordinate 5,332,214 downwards.
GTCTCACACTTGCAGTAAGATATCAAGGTTATTGCATAGTTCGTTGCTTATGTGCCTGTAGCAATTTTACTCTCCATACTAAGCATATGACCCTCCTTGAGCGTCAAACCCCGCATGCTGCCAACAAGTCTCGTAGGATTTGGTTTGAACTGGAGTGTGGGTGGACACAGGGGCCCCCGGCACAGTGGTTTTGGGCCGGAGTGTGGGTGGACATAGGGGCCCCAGCACGGTGGTTTGGACTGGAGTGTGGGTGGATATAGGGGCCCCAACCCAGTGGTTTGGACTGGTGTGTGGGTGGACATAGGAGCCCCCACCACAGTGGTTACTCTTTTGACTGGAGTGTGGGTGGACGTAGGGGCCCCCAACACGGCAGTGGTTGTTTGGAGTGTGGGTGGACGTAGGGGCCCCCACCCCAGTTCCTTGACTTGTGTGCAGCAGTTGGGTTTGACTCGTGTTTTCTTTCTGGTTACTTTACAGTTCTTCTTTACTTTCGCTGTTTTCTTGCACCCTTTGGGCTGATGCATTCTTTTCTTATGGATGCCTCAGGTTCAGGTCTTTAGCTGCCGCCAAAGCTTGAGCGGGGTCGTTCCGCCCGCCGTCGAGGCCTTCCCTCTCTAGTGGGTAAGGATGCAGATGTTTCAGTTTCTTTGGGGTAGTTTACCTTTCTGGACTGTTGACTTTCTTCCTGCGGGTTCGTGTCAGCTGTTGACGCCCGTATGGTTTTTTTTGTTTAGCTCACTTGCTTACGCTGCTGCTAGTTCTTTTCTACTACTTATTACTCTGTACTTATTTACTCTGGGGAAAGCTTATTTTGTTGTATATTAGCGCAGTTCCTTAGCTTTATAAAAAAAGTTATTTCTATAACTGTTTGTCACATTACTATTAAGTACCACATACTTGCGAAACGTAAACCAAAGTAAAATGATACTTATTTACTATGTACTAAATTTAGACCAGCGATCGCTCTGGAGACGTCTTTGGTCTTCAGCGCCGTTAGGAATAAGGTGAACCTATTTTCCTTCCGCTGTGTATGCATGTCTTTTATAAAGTGCGGCTTGGTAAACCGTAGGGCTGAGGGACACGGTCTCCTAACCCAAATGAAAATAATCTTAAAAGATAACTCTTTTATAAAATTCACACCTTTTCTCGTGAAAATGTTCGTTTGAGTGCTCGCCTGAACGTCTGTAGTTGTCCCCTACAGGACGTGGCATTATGACGCGTGTTTTCCCTCTTTTACTCTGATAATATTATTTATTTCGGGAAAATACAGGTTGTGACAGTTGGTATCAGAGGGAGGTTAGCCGGGTTGCTGGGTATGGTTTGGTTGGCCAGGTTAACCGTCCAGTGAGAATCGTTAATCATTGCATACACTCACCGATGGGTCATCGGTAGATCTCGACTGAAGCACGAACACTACACTCATAAACATGAAAGAAGTATACGGGGCATATTATGTAGTATGGGATGCATAATATGTGTCTGTATATGGATCCTCATAGGTGACAACATGCGACTGTTATGTAGTATGGGATGCATAACGTAGGTCGCATGCGTGTCCATTAGATTTTTCTTTTCGTTGCATGCGATAATATGTAGTATGGGATGCATAAGATCGCATGTGCACGCCGCTCATAGCATGCATTAAGGCCTTTTCTTAGTTTGCATAGCACTGCATGCATAGCATAACATTTCATATGCACACGTGCCAAGCCAGAGATCTACACGATGACACATGTACACCCATGATTTTAAAGGTAAGATTTTAAGCTTATATGCATACGGGAGAGATGCACGAGAGGTAGATGATGGTACACCTTCCTGAGTGTAACGTGATATTATGTATTTACTTCTCCCAGAGAAAAAGCAGTAGCAAAAGCAAGTATTTGTATGTCTTCCCTTCCTAGAGGTGAGTCTAGCCTTATCTTGTTGTTTGTTGTTGTCTCTGCTAGATATGGCTTCTAGGCGTCGGCCCACAAATCCTGTTCCCCAGTCCGAGGGCGAGACATTGGGTGCGAATAGTGAGGCAGCGATTGAAGAGCTGCGAGACCTTGACGCGGCAGTTGGTCGCGATGCAGGAGCAGATGCAGACGTTGTTAGACCCCAGGTATGTGGGCCCATTCGAGATCGTCGCACGCATCGGGACTGCTGCTTACAGGTTGATGTTACCGCCACTTTCCCCGGCGTGCACGACGTTTTCCATATGAGCCAGCTGCGGAAGTGCGTCCGCAGCGATCGCCATGTTCTAGATTCCGTGACGATGCTGCAGCCCAATCTGTCGTTTGTGGAGCAGCCTATTCGCATTTTGGAAAGGCAGGATCGAGTGTTGCGGAGGAAGACCATCCCTATGGTCAAGGTCCTTTGGGATAATCAGGATGTTCGGGGTGCGACCTGGGAGCTCGAGTCAGTGATGAAGGAGTCCTATCCTCATCTCTTCTGCTAGTTTCCCCGGTAAGTTTCCGTTTTCTACGCTTTTCCTCATTTGGTTTTAGTTATTGCAAAGTTTCGGGGGCGAAACTTTTGTTAGGAGGGGTGGTTGTAACGCCCCAGGCCTTTTTTTTATATATATATAGTTAACTCAAGTGGGGTGTGCTATTAGGGGTGGTTTAAATATTAAAGTTGCCATTGCGTGGCGTTAGTGCGAAGGGCGTCACCGTGTCTTGATCATCGCCGTCCGGCGAGTTCGATGCCAGGGTAGCTCGTATGGGTGCGTTTAGGCAAATTCTTTTATCAATAATAAAGAATAAAACACATATATATATGTGTATATGTAGATATGTAGGTATATATATGTATATATATATGTATATATATATGTATATGTATATGTATATGTATATATACATATTCATTTGTATTTGGGCTTAAGTTTCATTTGGCTGCCTCATTTCCTTCTCCCCTCCCGATGTCCTCTGCTGTCGAGATCGCAGGAAGGGCGATTTAGGTTTTTGGCCGTCGTGGTCGCCGGTGGTGGCATTTTGGTGGTCGCCGGGGCTTGGTTCTTCGTTGGATTTGAGAATCGGAGGGCTATAGCCGAGCTCTCCTCGGTTTGGGCGGTTTTTGCGGCCTTGGATGTCATCTCAGGCAAGAAAACTCTTCCCCTTTGTCCCTTTCACCTCCTTTCTCGTTTGCTTATATTCCTGCGACAGTTTAAGGGGCTGTTGATTTGTTTTTTTTTAGCTTGTTCTTCTGTTTATGTTGGAGGCTGCTGCCCCTTGTTCTTTTTTTTGGGGTTTGTCTTCAATTGGGCCTGCAGCCCGTTTTTCATGGGTTTCCTGATGGGAAGGTGGCTGCTGCTCTTGTTTCTTTTTGTTTGTGATGCTGCTGTTGTTGCCTTTCTTGGCCTGCTGCTGCTCTTGTTTCTTTTTGTTTGTGTTGTTGTTGTTGCCTTTCTTGGCCTGCTGCTGCTCTTGTTTCTTTTTGTTTGTGCTGCTGCTGCTGTTGTTGCCTTTCTTGGCATGCTGCTGCTCTTGTTTCTTTTTGTTTATGCTGCTGCTGTTGTTGCCTTGTTGTGGCCTGCTGCTGCCTTGTTGTGGCCTGCTGCTGCCTTGTTGTGGCCTGCTGCTGTTGTTGTTGCTCTGTCGGCCTGCCTCTGTTGTCTTGTTGTTGGACTGCTGCTGCCCTGTACTTCTTTTCTTAAGGGCTGCTGCTGTGAGATTCTTGGGGCATTTCCTTTCTTGTGGGCTGTTTTGCACCACCCTTGGGGATGTGTTATTTGCAAATTTCTATGCGCTTCGCTTATAAGTAGCTAGAAATGCAGGATAGCGAGGTAGTTCTATTTGCCAACTCCGCGACTTATTTAGTTGGTTGAATTTGGATGGTTGTGGCTAATTTACTTTGATGCACGAAATCGTCTTGCTAACTCGTGTTGATGTGAGGAGCCAGACCTTAAATTCCCTGGGGATTTTAAGTTCTAATTCCTGGCGAGTCGGGAAAATTAGAGGCCAATCTCCCCTGGGAATTCCTGTGTCTAGTTCTCGATGATTTAACGAAGCCTGATGTCGCTAAACTCGAAAGAGATGTAGATAAACTTGGGCTTCGAGCTTTATGCCTGTACTAGTTGTTGGTGGTCTCACACTTGCAGTAAGATATCAAGGTTATTGCATAGTTCGTTTCTTATGTGCCTGTAGCAGTTTTACTCTCCATACTAAGCATATGACCCTCCTTGAGCGTCAATCCCCGCATGCTGCCAACAAGTCTCGTAGGATTTGGTTTGAACTGGAGTGTGGGTGGACACAGGGGCTCCCAGCACAGTGGTTTTGGGCCGGAGTGTGGGTGGACATAGGGGCCCCAGCACGGTGGTTTGGACTGGAGTGTGGGTGGATATAGGGGCCCCAACCCAGTGGTTTGGACTGGTGTGTGGGTGGACATAGGAGACCCCACCACAGTGGTTACTCTTTTGACTGGAGTGTGGGTGGACGTAGGGGCCCCCAACACGGCAGTGGTTGTTTGGAGTGTGGGTGGACGTAGGGGCCCCCACCCCAGTTCCTTGACTTGTGTGCAGCAGTTGGGTTTGACTCGTGTTTTCTTTCTGGTTACTTTACAGTTCTCCTTTACTTTTGCAGTTTTCTTGCACCCTTTGGGCTGAGGCATTCTTTTCTTATGGATGCCTCAGGTTCAGGTCTGTAGCTGCCGCCAGAGCTTGAGCGGGGTCGTTCCGTCCGCCGGCGAGGCCTTCCCTCTCTAGTGGGTAAGGATGCAGATGTTTCAGTTTCTTTGGGGTAGTTTACCTTTTTGGACTGTTGACTTTCTTCCTGCGGGTTCGTGTCAGCTGTTAACGCCCGTATGGTTTTTTTTGTTTAGCTCACTTGCTTACGCTGCTGCTAGTTCTTTTCTACTACTTATTACTCTGTACTTATTTACTCTGGGGAAAGCTTATTTTGCTGTATATTAGCGCAGTTCCTTAGCTTTATAAAAAAAAGTTATTTCTATAACTGTTTGTCACATTACTATTAAGTACCACATACTTGAGAAACGTAAACCAAAGTAAAATGATACTTATTTACTATGTACTAAATTTAGACCGACGATCGCTCTAGAGACGTCTCTGGTCTTCAGCGCCGTTAGGAATAAGGTGAACCTATTTTCCTTCCGCTGTGTACGCATGTCTTTTATAAAGTGTGGCTTGGTAAACCGCAGGGCCGAGGGACACGGTCTCCTAACCCAAATGAAAATAATCTTAAAAGATAACTCTTTCATAAAATTCACACTTTTCTCGTGAAAATGTTCGTTTGAGTGCTCGCCTGAACGTCTGTAGTTGTCCCCTACAGGACGTGGCATCATGACGCGTGTTTTCCCCCCTTTTACTCTGATAATATTATTTATTTCGGGAAAATACGGGATGTGACATAATGCTACTGAAGGAAGTCAATTCGGGGTACGTATGCTCACTATACTAAAATAGCGTCGTCGTGACGCGCCACGGTACTCAAAACGGTCACTTTCACCAAATGACCTCGGATTGGAATGAAGCGAGTTCCATTGCACTCTTATCGACCATACGAGTCTAACGCAACTGACAGAAGTCATTTGAAGCACGTATGCTCACTATACTAAAATAACGCCGTCGTGACATGCTATGGTGCTCAAAACGGTCACTTTCACCAAATGAGGCAGCCAAATGAAACTTAAGCCCAAATACAAATGAATATGTATATATATACATATATATATATATACATATATATATATATACATATATACATACATATCTACATATACACATATATATACGTGTTTTCTTATTTATTATTGATAAAAGAATGTGCCTAAACGCACCCATACGAGCTACACTAGCATCGAACTTGTCGGACGACGACGATCAAGACACGGTGACGCCCTCCGCACTAACGCCACGCAATGGCAACTTTAATATTTAAACCACCCCTAATAGCACACCCCACTTGAGTTAACTATATATATATATAAAAAAGGCCTGGGGCGTTACACATTAGACTCGTATGGTCGATACGAGTGGAACAAAACTCGTTCCATTCCAATCCGAGGTCATTTGGTGAAGGTGACTGTTTTGAGTACCGTAGCGCGTCACGACGACGCTATTTTAGTATAGTGAGCATACGTACCCCGAATTGACTTCCGTCAGTTGCATTAGACTCGTATGGTCGATACGAGTGCAACAGAACTCGTTTCATTCCAATCCGAGGTCATTTGGCGAAAGTGACCGTTTTGAGTACTGTAACGCACCACAACGACGCAATTTTAGTATATTGAACAATTTTGCTCTGAATTGAGTCCAGTCAGTTACATTAGACTCACATGATTGACACGAGCGCGATGTAATTCATTTCGACCAAATCTGATGAGATTTGATAAAGTCAGTTGAGATAAATTATTGTAAGCTACGTACCGACTCTAGCCAATAATTACGAGTAGACGGACTTGAAATCAACTTCAGATGATTTCGTGCACTTTATATGGTTGACACGAACACAACGACACCCTCCGTACATTTTTCTTCCCCCACGCTTATCTTGGGAATTTTGATATATTCATATGTATCTATATATATATATGAATTTGAATATATATATATGTATATAAATTTATATCTATGTCTTTAGCACATGTGACAGGTGCGGATGAGAGACAGCACCCATGTATGGATGAAGCACGGAGTAGGCTACGTCAGGTACAAGTCGTTAAGCCACATCTCCTCTTTTATGCCCTAGCACATGATATATATATACATATATATATACATATATATAAGCCTTGGCACTGGAGTTGTTTGAGCGGCGGAAAGGATAACGCTACTCATACAGGTCTTAAATATATAAGTTTCTGTGATGATAAATCTTCCGCTATAAATCATGTCTTCCGCTAAGTGATATAAAGTGCACCCTGCAATGACGTCTTCCGCCGGAATACTTCTTCCTTACTCTGTTGGTGTACAGTGACTTTTGCTTAACATCACCCTAATGCGTGACGCCGGGGTGTTCAAGGTAGGGAGTTGGAAAAAAGTACATTTCCCCGTCATGGTCGCTTCGGCGTCATGCAAAAAGGGTGGTGTGCGATAAGATCACCCGTCGGACCACCGATTTGGGAGGGGGGCTTACAGGGATTACCTCCGGGGGTGGTCCGGCGGCCAGGCAGTGTCGGCCGCCGCCGGGGATGGCCGCTGAACCACATATGAGATGTGGGGGAAGGAGGGGCCTCGTGGGTGCCGCCGGAGACGCGTTCTCCGGCGGCCCTGACGCCTTCCCTCATCGAAGCCGTGGTCCCCAGGTGGGGACCTGCTCCCCCAGCGCCACCACTGGTGCTGGGGGTGCGTATTCCACGCCCAAGCTCCACCCGAGCTTGGGCAAGGCTCGGGTGGTGCTGGCGGCGCTCCCGCAACGGGGAGGGCAGTTGGCATGCCTCGGGGGAATGGGAAGGGGGAGGGTAAGGTGGTCCACCTGAGAGGGCGACTCTGGAGGAGGAGGGTCATCCAGCCATGGATGGGCGACTGTGGAGGCTTCGGGGGAAGCTTCTCCGGCGAGGTGGCTGCTCGGCAGTAGAGGGAGGTGGATGGGGAGGGTGTGCTTCAGCAAGGCGGGGGGGGGGGGGGGGGGGGGGGGTCGGGTCCCCTTTTTAGGGGAGGAGGGGGGCCTCCCTCCCTTTATTCTCGATCTGGGACTAAAGGGAGGGTGGGTGTGGGAGATATTTTCTCCCCCCTCCCCTCCACTACCCTAGGGGGGCTGCCCACCCATGGGCAGCCCTCCTCTCCTTGTGAAAGGAGTCCCTCTTCTCCCCCCGCCCCCTTTTTCTTTTCAAGAAAATCAAGCTTGGGGGGAGGGTTTGACCAAGGTCAACTTATGCTGGGGTCCCCCATGGTCCTGGGGGTCCACAAGGCTTACTGGAGTCGATTCCGAGTTTGTGTGCTTCGTATTTCGTACGTTATGCTGGGGCGGTCATCATAACCTAAAATGGGCATATTTCCCATATGGCCTCGGATCAGAGTACAACGAGTTATGTGGCGCTCGTATGGACCATACGAGTTTGACAGAACTGACGGGAATCGATTCGGAGTATGTTTGGTCGTTATTCCACAATATTGTGGTTGTAACGCGCTACGACACTCAAAATGCTCGATTTCTCTAAACGACCTCGGATCGGGCTGCAATGAATTCCCTTCCGCTCATATTGGTCATACGAATCTAATGGAACTGACGGAAGTCAAATCAGAGTATGTTTGGTCACTATTCCACAATAGTGTGGTTGTGACGTGCTACGACACTCAAAATGGTTGTTTTCCCTAAATGACCTCGGATCGGGGTGCAATGAATTCTGTTGCGCTCGTATTGGTCATAAGAGTCTAACAGAACTGACGGAAGTCAAATCGGAGTATGTTTGGTCACTATTCCACAATAGTGTGGTTGTGACGCGCTACGACACTCAAAACGGCCGTTTTCCCTAAACGACCTCGGATTTGGGTGCAACGAAGTCCGTTGCGCTCGTATTGGTCATACAAGTCTAACAGAACTGACGGAAGTCAAATTGGAGCATGTTTGGTTCCTATTCCACAATAATGTGGTTGTGACGCGCTACGCTACTCAAAACGGTCATTTTCCCTAAACGACCTCGGATCGGGGTGCAATGAATTCCGTTGCACTCGTATTGGTCATACGAGTCTAACGAAACTGACATAAGTCAAATCAGAGTGAAAGTGGAGGTTAGATCGTAAGTTACTCTAGAGGGGGGGGGGGGGGGGGTGAATAGAATATTAAAACTTTTTATTAGTTTTTAAAGCGGAATTAAAATACTGATGTATATATATATGTGTAATGCAAAGTGTGTTACTTAATTTGAATAAAGAAAATAGCACACAGCACAGAAATAATATAGAAAATCACAAGCGCAGGGGACACAAGGAAATATAGTAGTTCCTCCAAACCGGGTACATCTACTCTTCTACCCACTGATAGGAATCCACTAGGAGGTTGTTGATAAGGTGCCCTCACACCAAGGTGATTTTGATAAGGTGTCCACACACCAGGTGAGCTGTTGATAAGCTGCTCTAACCAAGATGCAGGTTTTTGCTAAGGTGCCCTGTCACCGGGAGTTAACTTTTGAAGGGAGTTATAACCCTGTACAAGAGGTGGAAAGGAATAAAAGGAAAATAGAAAAGATTATGTTGTTCTTCTCTTTTGCTGAGAAGACTCTTGATGAATATGTTGAAGAGAGCTCCCCCTGTCTGATGTAGTTTGATGACAGCTTGTGGAGGCTCCTTCTCTTGGTTGTAAATCCTCTGTTCTTCTTATTGCAGTTTTAGATCCCTGAGCAAATGATAGTGTTTGATGTCTCAGGTTGTATATGATCTGCAAGAGAAAAGTTAGGCAAAAAGAAGATATAATATAAATTGAATCTGCTTCTTCTTTTTGCTCTGTTCTTCTATTTCTCTTCTTCTTCTTCTTCTTCTTCTCTTTTTCTTGTTCTTCTTGGATTTCCTGTACATCAATATTAGTATGTTCTGTTCTATTCTTCCTTAGCTGTTCTGTCAAGAGATAACAGCTATATATATATGATATATATTCTGCTGTAATATATTCTGCTGTATTGTATATCTGTTTGAATCCTTGCCGACCAGAAAGGAAGGTAGTAAAGTCACTTTAATTTCCCAGATCTTTGAGAACATCTCTTGCCGTATTTGGCATTGCTGCAACGGCTACAACATTTATTGCTTTCTGCCAACGACTCTATTAATAAATGCTTCAGCAGCTGTATTGTTAAATCAACAATATATATATAGCAATATATAAAATAGAATAAAGAAATATTGCTTTAAATAAATCTGACAGTAAAATATCTATTTTAGTTAAGCTAAATAACATAAAGTATTCCTGTCAGAAATTCGTCGAGCTGAGCTCTACGTTCGTCGAGCTCAAAACATTTGATTCGTCGACCTCAATATTAAATTTACTGTTTCTGAACATCTGCTGAATTTCGTCGAACGTCGTTCGTCATTCGTCGACCTCTGTTCCATGTTTGTCGACCGCAACTTTCCTTGCTATAATCTGTCGAGCGCTGCTGTAATAAGATCTGTTCGCCGATCGCCGTTCGACGAATGCCGAGCGCCGTTCGACGAATGTCGAACGCAGCTAACTATATGAAATATTTTATTTCTCTTATATTATTTTATATTAATTTCTCTTATAATATTTTCTCTTATAATATTTTCTCTTATATTATTTAGCCTATTATTATATATATATTTCTTAGTATATTATTTATATATATATATATTATTCTTTTCTGCCTATTAATATATTTCTTTTTCAGCCTTCTTTCTTAATGAGATATTTAATCTAAGTTATACAATCTGAGTTATGATATAAACATAGATACTAAAGGTGGATCCGAACTCAAATCAAAACTAAGGTTCCAACAATCTCCCCCTATTTGAGTTGGGATCCTAATCCAAATAAAACAGGTTCTAACAATCTCCCCCTATTTGGTTTAGGATTCCTAAGCATAAAAAGTTTTGATCTGCTTAAGAGTTAGAGATTATTTTTAAATTTCTTTTATAACTATGCAATTTCTAATTTCCTAAATCTTGATTTAAATAGGAATTTTTAATGAAATAAATTGCTAGCTGTTAACAGATTCTAAGAATTTTAAAATCATAAATACAAAGTCTGATAGCTTCTTTCTATAGAATCCCCTTAATCAGAAGAGACTCACACTCAGAGCTCTGATCATTTCTAATCCATGCTACTTGAGTAGAATGCTCAACATGATTTTAGGAAAAAAAAGATCTGTAAGAAGATGAAGTCTATCTGACTTGTTTTTAAGATAGAAAATTCAAAGAAACTTAAAAACTGCTGTTTAATTTAATTTAAGTAAAAATATTAAAAGATTAAAAATTTGCCTTATAGATAAATATTTTGGCCTTTTTATTTCATTAAAGTACAATTTTGAAAGTTTAATTTTATTTTGCTGAACATAAGAAATTTTTTTTCCTTAAAATTCTGTTTAAAGTTATCAGCTATAATTAACTTGTTTTCTAAACAGATAATTTGTTTTTCTGATGTTTTCAAATTTTCTTTAATTTTATCAGAAATTACTTTGTTTATTATTAGCTTTTTACTGATTCTGTTTTCAGAGATATTTATACCTGCAAAAGGTGATGTGAAAACAGATCTGAATGGATCAGAGGTAAAGTTAGGAATAAAATTTACCTCAGTTACCTTTTTTGTTTTAGATTCAGATTTTATTAAATCTGGTATGTAATCTGAACCATATATAGCCAAGATACAAAAGGCTTTGGCTTTTTGTTCTTCCTTGTTTTCTTCTTCAGTTAGAGTAACTGATGGTTCTGCATCAAAAATAATGTTAGTGGAAGAGGAAGAAGATGGTTCATTTACCATCCTTGAGAGGGAGTGCCAGATGCCCTTTGCTGAAGTGCAATCAACCACTTTTAGAAGAATGTCATCAGACATTGATTTAGCCAATATGTTCATGGCTATGACATCAACACTAATCAACTTTTCTTGATCATCTGTTGAAGAAGAGGTTGAAGATTGAGTTCCTGTCAAAACAGATCTATAAATATTTTCATCTATGGCATTCATGTATAACATAATTCTAACTTGCCATAAATCAAATCTATCCAAATTACAAAAAGGTGGATCTGAAATAGAAAAATCTGATAGAGCCATTTAGAAAAACCTTTTTACAACAAAACAAAATAAGAACTAAGTGATCTTTGTGATTTCAGGTGTTAGCCTGTGTGAAAAATCAACTTCCTCTGATACCAATTGAAAGTGGAGGTTAGATCTTAAGTTACTCTAGAGGGGGGGGGGGGGGGGGGTGAATAGAGTATTAAAACTTTTTATTAGTTTTTAATGCGGAATTAAAATACTGATGTATATATATGTGTAATGCAAAGTGTGTTACTTAATTTGAATAAAGAAAATAGCACACAACACAGAAACAATACAGAAAATCACAAGCACAGGGGACACAAGGAAATATAGTAGTTCCCCAAACCGGGTACATCTACTCTTCTACCCACTGATAGGAATCCACTAGGAGGTTGTTGATAAGGTGCCCTCACACCAAGGTGATTTTGATAAGGTATCCACACACCAGGTGAGCTGTTGATAAGGTGCTCTAACCAAGATGCAGGTTTTTGCTAAGGTGCCCTATCACCGGGAGTTAACTTTTGAAGGAAGTTATAACCCTGTACAAGAGGTGGAAAGGAGTAAAAGGAAAATAAAAATGATTATGCTGTTCTTCTCTTTTGCTGAGAAGACTCTTGATGAATATGTTGAAGAGAGCTCCCCCTGTCTGATGTAGTTTGATGACAGCTTGTGGAGGCTCCTTCTCTTGGTTGTAAATCCTCTATTCTTCTTCTTGCAGTTTTAGATCCCTGAGCAAATGATAATGTTTGATGTCTCAGGTTGTATATGATCTGCAAGAGAAAAGTTAGGCAAAAAGAAGATATAATATAAATTGAATCTGCTTCTTCTTTTTGCTCTGTTCTTCTATTTCTCTTCTTCTTCTTCTCTTTTTCTTGTTCTTCTTGGATTTCCTGTACAGCAATATTAGTATGTTCTGTTCTATTCTTCCTTAGCTGTTCTGTCAAGAGATAAAAGCTATATATATATGATATATATTCTGCTGTATTGTATATCTGTTTGAATCCTTTCCGAACAGAAAGGAAGGGAGTAAAGTCACTTTAATTTCCCAGATCTTTGAGAACATCTCTTGCCGTGTTTTGCATTACTGCAACGGCTACAATATTTATTGCTTTCTGCCAACGGCTCTATTAATAAATGCTTCAGCAGCTGTATTGTTAAATCAACATTATATATATAGCAATATATAAAATAGAATAAAGAAATATTGCTTTAAATAAATCTGACAATAAAATATCTATTTTAGTCAAGCTAAATAACATAAAGTATTCCTGTCAGAAATTCGTCGAGCTGAGCTCTACGTTCGTCGAGCTCAAAACATTTGATTCGTCGACCTCAATATTAAATTTACTGTTTCTGAACATCTGCTGAATTTCGTCGAACGTCGTTCGTCATTCGTCGACCTCTGTTCCATGTTTGTCGACCGCAACTTTCCTTGCTATAATCTGTCGAGCGCTGCTGTAATAAGATCTGTTCGCCGATCGCCGTTCGACGAATGCCGAGCGCCGTTCGACGAATGTCGAACGCAGCTAACTATATGAAATATTTTATTTCTCTTATATTATTTTATATTAATTTCTCTTATAATATTTTCTCTTATAATATTTTCTCTTATATTATTTAGCTTATTATTATATATATATTTCTTAGTATATTATTTATATATATATATATATTATTCTTTTCTGCCTATTAATATATTTCTTTTTCAGCCTTCTTTCTTAATGAGATATTTAATCTAAGTTATACAATCTGAGTTATGATATAAACATAGATACTAAAGGTGGATCCAAACTCAAATCAAAACTAAGGTTCCAACACGGAGTACGTTTGGTCGCTATTCCACAATAGTGTTGTTGTGACGCGCTGCGACACTCAAAACGGTCGTTTTCCCTAAATGACATCGGATCGGGGTGCAACGAATTCCGTTGCACTCGTATTGGTCATACGAGTCTAACGGAACTGACGAAAGTCAAATCGGTGTTCCCTAATCGTGTTACTTCCTAACTTTGGGGTTTGCTTTTATTTGGTCCACTAGGGTCTGGGGACCCAATAAAAGTCGGGATGTTACAATCCAATAAAAATAAAGGGATTTTCGTCCCCGAAAACTGCCTAAAGTAGTGGGTTTTATGTGACGTACCTGGGGAAAGAGTGTCGGGTATCTTTACCAAATGAGTGTTTCTGGTTCCCAGGTAAACTCCTCGCGTCCACAGTTTGACCGTAACATCTTGATCATCGTGATGGTCTTGTTTCGCAGTTCCTTGATCTTGGAATCTACTATCTTCACTGGTTCGAGTTGGACGGATCGGTCAGATTGCACTGATGCTAGTGGCATAGAAAGACATTGCTCTGGTTGGCGAAGGACACGTCTTAGTGAGGAGATGTGAAATACGTCGTGAAGATTTCGCAATTCAGCTGGCAGGGCCAGTCTATATGCAACAGGGCCAATTCTCTCTATGACCTGATACGGGCCTAGGTAGCGAGGATCCAACTTTTTCTGCTTCTTTATGACCCTTTATAGGGTAGGAGGGGGGCCTCCCTCCCTTTATTCCCGATGTGGGACTAAAGGGAGGGTGGGTGGGGGAGATATTTTCTCCCCCCTCCCCTGCACTACCCTTGGGGGGCTGCCCACCCATGGGCAGCCCTCCTCTCCTTGTGAAAGGAGTCCCTCTTCTTCCCCCCCCCCCCATTTTCTTTTCAAGAAAATCAAGCTTGGGGGGGGGGGGAGGGTTTGACCAAGGTCAACTTATGGTGGGGTCCCCCATGGTCCTGGGGGTCCACCATGGCTTATTGGAGTCGATTCTGAGTTCGTGTGCTTCGTATTTCGTACATTATGTCGGGGCGGTATGCATAACCAAAAATGGACATATTTCATGTATGATCTTGGATCGGAGTACAACGAGTTCCATGGCGCTCGTATGGACCATACGAGTCTGACAGAACTGATGGGAGTCGATTCGGAGTACGTTTGGTCGTTATTCAACAATAGTGGGTTGTAACGCGCTATGGCACTCAAAACACTCGATTTCTTTAAATGACCTCGGATCTGGGTGCAAAGAATTCCGTTGCTCTCGTATTGGTCATATGAGTCTAACGGAACTGACGGAAGTCAAATCGGAGTATGTTTGGTCACTATTCCACAATAGTGTGGTTGTGACGTGCTACGACACTGAAAACAGTCGTTTTCCCTAAATGACCTCAGATCGGAGTGCAACGAATACCATTGCACTCATATTGGTCATACGAGTCTAACGGAACTGACGGAAGTCAAATAGGAGTATGTTTCGTCACTATTCCACAATAGTGTGGTTGTGATGCGCTACGACACTCAAAATGGTCGTTTTCCCTAAACGACCTCGAATTGGGGTGCAACAAAGTCTGTTGAGCTCGTATTGGTCATACGAGTCTAACGGAACTGACGGAAGTCAAATCAGAGCATGTTTGGTCACTATTCCACAATAATGTGGTTGTGACGCACTACGTTACTCAAAACGGTCGTTTTCCCTAAATGACCTCGGATTGGGGTGCAACGAATTCCGTTGAGCTCGTATTGGTCATACAAGTCTAACGGAACTGGAATAGGTCAAATCGGAGTATGTTTGGTCACTATTCCACAATAGTGTGGTTGTGACGCGCTGCGACACTCAAAACGGTCGTTTTCCCTAAACGACCTCGGATTGGGGTGCAACGAATTTCGTTGCACTCGCATTGGTCATACAAGTCTAACGGAATTGACGGAAGTCAAATCAGAGTTTCCTAGAACAGTATCCCCTAATCGTGTTACTTCCTACCTTTGGGGTTTACTTTTATTGGGTCCAGTAGGGTCTAGGGACCCAATAAAAGTCGGGATGTTACAATCCAATAAAAATAAAGGGATTTTTGTCCCCGAAAATTGCCTAAAGTATGGGGTTTCGTGTGACGTACCTGGGGAAAGAGTGTCTGGTATCTTTCCCGAACGAGTGTTTCTGCTTCCCAGGTAAACTCCTCGTGTCCACAGTTTGACCATAAGATCTTGATCATCGTGATGGTCTTGTTTCACAGTTCCTTGATCTTGGAATTTACTATCTTCACTTGTTCGAGTTGGACAGATCGGTCAGATTGCACTGATGTTGGTGGCGTAGAAAGACATTGCTCTGGTTGGCGAAGGACACATCTTAGTTAGGAGACGTGAAATACGTCGTGAAGATTTCCCAATTCAGCCGGCAGGGCCAGTCTATATGCAACAAGGCCTGTTGAAACCGAGACTTGCGAACAAGACTTAGTCTCTGTGGAGTTCGGGGCCCTCAGCTAGCCGAGGGGCGACCAATCCTTACTCCTCCCAAGGGAGAGCTCTAGGTTGAAGGTGTTGGAACTAGGGACTGGACCAAGGGCTTAGTGGGGAGGTCCCACCACATACCCGGAAGCCCCTTAGGAACTTCCCCTCCCAAGCCACTACTAAGCTTGGGCACCACTGGAGTCTCTCCTCACCCCCCTAGAGAGACTTGGGGAGGGAGAGAGAGAGAGGGAGAGAGCTAGCCTAGAATGAGATCCCCCCAAATGGTGCCCCCTTGGTCCCATTTATAGGATTTCTGAAGTTGGGCTGCAAATAGCCGAAAACTGGTCTGCCAGATTACCAAAATACCCTTGAACTGGGCTGCAGATAGCCAAAACCCGCTACTCTTGGACTGCGAATAGCCAAAACTGGACTGCGAATAGCCAAATCCCGCCGTCCCATGGCGCTATACGCAGACCGAATGCCCTCCTGGGCTCGCCCCTACTAGGCGTGGGGGCGAGAGAAGCTCGCCCCTTCCTTGGACGTGGGGGGAGGGGCGAGAGGGGGGCTCGCACCTCCTCCTCTCGCCCCTCAATGTTGGGAGCGGGGGCGAGCCCCCGGGAAGCAGCCGGGCTCGCCCCCCTTGGTTGGGGAGGAGGGGCGAGCTCCGGGAAGCAGCCCAGGCTCGCCCCCCTAGCTGGGAGCGGGGGCGAGCCCCTGGGCAGCAGCCCGGGCTCGCCCCCCTAGCTGGGAGTGGGGGCGAGCCCCTGGGCAGCAGCCCGGGCTCGCCCCCCTAGCTGGGAGCGGGGGCGAGCCCCTGGGCAGCAGCCCGGGCTCGCCCCCCTAGCTGGGAGCGGAGGCGAGCCCCTGGGCAGCATCCTTGGCTCGCCCCCCTAGCTGGGAGCGGGGGAGAGCCCCTGGGCAGCAGCCCGGGCTCGCCCCCCTAGCTGGGAGCGGGGGCGAGCCCCTGGGCAGCAGCCCGGGCTCGCCCCCCCCCCCCCCCCCCCCCCCCCCCCCCCCCCCCCCCCCCCCCTTAGGGGTGGGGTCTTGTCCCTCCACCTCTCGCTCCCCTATGTAGGCCGGGCAAGCAGGAGGCTTCCTCCCTCACCGCTCGTCACCCTTGCCTCTACCTCCCTTCTTGCTTGGGTCGATGCTACCATGATGCTCCAATGAGCCTTAGGGAGTATACTCGGTGAATATCGGGGTTGTACACAATCCCCGCTCTTTTCGAGCATGGCTCACGCTCGGAAAGAAATGTCCAACCCTGCATATTCGACGAGTGTCGATGGGAACCCGGTTATTGGTACTATCTCGGGAAAAACACAGCGCCTCCTCGAGACGTCCTCCAACTCTGCCGGCCAGTGATAGCCCAGCTAGCGGGACCACCTTGGGGGAGAAATACATAGCCTCCCTGAGAGGTCTTCCAACCCTGCCGGCTAGGGAGATCCCGACAAGCGAGACCACCTCGGGGGAAAAATACATAGGAGAATTTTCGGCCACTGGGCGGTTCTTGACCCTGCCAGCTAGGTGGGAGCCTGGTCAGCAGGTCAGCATGGGGACTAAGTACTTGGGACTTTCCTTCCATCGAGCGATCCTCGGACCTGCCAGCTTGATGGAAACCTGGTCAGCGGGCCAGCATCGGGACTAAGTACTTGGGACTTTCCTGCCACCGAGCGATCCTCGGACCTGCCAGCTTGATGGGAGCCTGGTCAGCGGGCCAGCATCGGGACTAAGTACTTGGGACTTTCCTGCCACCGAGCGATCCTCGGACCTGCCAGCTTGATGGAAACCTAGTCAGCGGGCCAGCATCGGGACTAAGTACTTGGGACTTTCCTACCACCGAGCGATCCTCGGACCTGCCAGCTTGATGGGAGCGTGGTCAGCGGGCCAGCATCGGGACTAAGTTCTTGGGACTTTCCTGCCACCGAGCGATCCTTGGACCTGCCAGCTTGATGGGAGCCTGGTCAGCGAGCCAGCATCGGGACTAAGTACTTGGGACTTTCCTGCCACCGAGCGATCCTCGGACCTGCCAGCTTGATGGGAGTCTGGTCAGCGGGCCAGCATCGGGACTAAGTACTTGGGACTTTCCTGCCACCGAGCGATCCTCGGACCTGCCAGCTTGATGGGAGCCTGGTCAGCGGGCCAGCATCGGGACTAAGTACTTGGGACTTTCCTGCCATCGAGCGATCCTCGGACCTGCCAGCTTGATGGGAGCCTGGTCAGCGGGCCAGCATCGGGACTAAGTACTTGGGACTTTCCTGCCACCGAGCGATCCTCGGACCTGCCAGCTTGATGGGAGCCTGGTCAGCGGGCCAGCATCGGGACTAAGTACTTGGGACTTTCCTGCCACCGAGCGATCCTCGGACCTGCCAGCTTGATGGGAGCCTGGTCAGCGGGCCAGCATCGGGACTAAGTACTTGGGACTTTCCTGCCACCGAGCGATCCTCGGACCTGCCAGCTTGATGGGAGCCTGGTCAGCGGGCCAGCATCGGGACTAAGTACTTGGGACTTTCCTGCCACCAAGCGATCCTCGGACCTGCCAGCTTGATGGGAGCCTGGTCAGCGGGCCAGCATCGGGACTAAGTACTTGGGACTTTCCTGCCACCGAGCGATCCTCGGACCTGCCAGCTTGATGGGAGCCTGGTCAGCGGGCCAGCATCGGGACTAAGTACTTGGGACTTTCCTGCCACCGAGCGATCCTCGGACCTGCCAGCTTGATGGGAGCCTGGTCAGCGGGCCAGCATCGGGACTAAGTACTTGGGACTTTCCTGCCACCGAGCGATCCTCGGACCTGCCAGCTTGATGGGAGCCTGGTCAGCGGGCCAGCATCCGGACTAAGTACTTGGGACTTTCCTGCCACCGAGCGATCCTCGGACCTGCCAGCTTGGTGGGAGCCTGGTCAGCGGGCCAGCGTCGGGGCTAAGTATTTGAAAACTTTCACTACATTAATCATCACATTACATGCAAGAAAAAACTAAGTAAACAACCACGTTACATGAACTTAAGGGTGGAGAGAAGAAACTGAGCACTTAGACAAACTTGGTCTCCTATTGCCGAGGGTGGTCTCCCTCGTTCCCATTTGGTTGTTATTGTTGCCGCACCAAACCCCTCGCTTCCTTCAATTCCAAGAACTCAGGGCAGTTGATCGTCGCGTGACCTTCCTCATCGTGGAGGTCACAATAGGGTAACTCCACCACACCCCCTCTTCCTCTTCTCCCTGCTTTTCTGACTCTCCTCCTTTTTTCCCAGCCAATCGCCATGGTCTGTTGAGGCGGTGGAGGGGATGCCCTTGGCCTATGCCCCCACCTAGGGAGGTCAACCCCCTCTTCCTGGAAGTTGTCTTCCTCTTGGTCGAACTTTCTCTTGGGAGCCCCTATTCTTCCCCCCTGCTGCCTTGCCTCTGGCTCACTCAGCTTGGCCAGCCTTCTCGCGAACTCCGGGTTGGCCTCCTCACTCTCGACTTCTTCTGCCACCCTTTCCATCAACTCTTCAAAGGACAAAGGAGCTCTTCTCTTAAGGTCCATCTTGAAGAAGCCCTCCCGCAGCCCCAACGTGAAGGCGAGCTTGAGGGTGTACCCGGGCACTTCTTGGACGAGGAGAACCTCCTCCCTGAACCGTTCCAGATAGTGAGCCAGCGACTCCCCTGGCTCTTGTTTGATCTTGAAAAGTGCCTCGGCATCTTTCTTCCTCTTTCTTGACGTCGAGAAGCGTAGCAGAAAAGCACGGCGCAAGTCTTCGAAGGCGTAGATGGATCCTGCAGGGAGCTGATGGAACCAGTCCCTGGCCTTCTCCTTGAGGGTGACGGCAAAGAGCCGACACTTGAAGGCGTCCGACATGGGCATGATGGAGACCATGTCCTCAAACCACTGCAGGTGCAAGATAGGGTCATCCTTGCCGAAGTAGTGAGACCTCTCCGCCACCTTGAACCCCTCTGGAATCGGGGCTGAGAGGATCAGCTCACAAAAAGGGCCTCCTACGCTCGCCCCCCTTTGGGGCTGGGCGAGTGGGGGCATGACGCCTCCCCTCTCGCCCCTTGGGTCTCGACGAGTGAGGGTCGAGGACCTCCCCACTCGCCCACTTGGGTCTCGGCGAGTGGGGGTCGAGGACCTCCCCACTCGCCCACTTGGGTCTCGGCGAGTGGGGGTCGAGGACCTCCCCACTCACCCACTTGGGTCTCGGCGAGTGGGGGTCGAGGACCTCCCCACTCTCCCCCTTCCGACACCTCTTTCCCGGGTGTCTGGCCGAGGATGCTCTCGCCCACCTTTTGAGGTGAGGCCTCCGGACCACTTTCTCTCCTGCCTTCGCCTATCGTGGCGAAAGTTAGCTGCAAGGTCTGCATGATCACTTGCCTGAAATTTTCAAACATCTCCAACGTCGCTCCATCCACTGGGGGTTGCGAGCGACCTGGGTCGGATCCTCCACCTCCAGCCATGGAGCTCATCTTGGGAGTTTCTTGAATCGGTCACACTCCACGCTCACCGCACCATGTGTTGAAACCGAGACTTGCGAACAAGACTTAGTCTCTGTGGAGTTCGGGGCCCTCAGCTAGCCGAGGGGCGACCAATCCTTACTCCTCCCAAGGGAGAGCTCTAGGTTGAAGGTGTTGGAACTAGGGACTGGACCAAGGGCTTAGTGGGGAGGTCCCGCCACATACCCGGAAGCCCCTTAGGAACTTCCCCTCCCAAGCCACTACTAAGCTTGGGCACCACTAGAGGCTCTCCTCACCCCCCTAGAGAGACTTGGGGAGGGAGAGAGAGAGGGAGAGAGCTAGCCTAGAATGAGATCCCCCCAAATGGTGCCCCCTTGGTCCTATTTATAGGATTTCTGAAGTTGGGCTGCAAATAGCCGAAAACTGGTCTGCCAGATTACCAAAATACCCTTGAACTGGGCTGCAGATAGCCAAAACCCGCTGCTCTTGGACTGCGAATAGCCAAAACTGGACTGCGAATAGCCAAATCCCGCCGTCCCACGCGCTAAACGCAGACCGAATGCCCTCCTGGGCTCGCCCCCCTACTGGGCGTGGGGGCGAGAGAAGCTCGCCCCTTCCTTGGACGTGGGGGGAGGGGCGAGAGGGGGGCTCGCACCTCCTCCTCTCGCCCCTCAATGTTGGGAGCGGGGGCGAGCCCCCAGGCAGTGGTAGAGATTTTATAGTTTTAAAATAATTCCAACTAATATCTCGATGCAGGCAAGTATACCTATCGAAATATAGTATAGGAAGGATGTCGTATTTGCCCGAGGCCTGTCGAGTAATCTTACTCACGCAAAATTCCTATTAATTTATCGGTGGAAAATTGGATTTGTTTTGGAAATTTAAAAGTTGCAGATTGAAAATTACTAAAGAGAAAAAGATCACGATTTAAAAACCGTAGCACTTGATTAAGTGTTCTTGGGAATCCGATTACAAAAGTTACGTTCTAATTCTTAAAATTCTATTTCGATTGGAGGATTAAAAGATACGATAGAAGCTCGCTAGAGACGATTATCGCCTAATTTTAAAATACTTCAAATTGAATCTCTTAAACTTGAAATAAATTAAAATCGCATAAAGATTAATCCAAAATTCCAAAAGAAGTTATATTTTCAATTCTCAAAGAAAATATAACAAACTATTTATTTCCGAGAGATCTAAGGTATCATGAGCCTCTCGACTACTAGGACTCCAATCGGATCACGAAATTTATATACTAGCAATATAAGCTCGCATCCAACTATTAATCGGAAATAAATCGAAATGAAACATCAAAAATTAGAGATGACGGATTATGATTTAATCCTCATCCCAATACTAACAAATCAAGCACTAAGAAGAGAATTAGTTACCCATACTAGGAGTAGAGATAATATTAAGATGAGAAGCAAACATTTTCATTAATACGAGAATAAAAGTACAATTGCGAAATCAAAAACGATACAACTATAATATTAAAAACAAACTGAAATAAAAAAAACTTCCACTACAATTTCTGAAAGGGAACGAAGAGAAATAAAACTCTCAAAAACTTCTCTCAAGTACAAGTGATTCACTCTAGATCTCTCTATCTTCTCTCTTCCTCCCCTCCTTCATGCCTTGGAGCCTTGCCCTTTTTATAGATGACAAACCCCTCTAGAATCATCCCAAGAGAATAATCTAGAAGGGGGAGAGTAATTGAAGGTGGCTAGGAATTCCAAGAGACGTAGAAAATTTCGGCAAAACAAGGGGAGAAGGAGTGGATGGGCTGCTTGCAATTAATTGGAGAGGAATTATGTGAGTTTCATGTAAGTAATGCATTAAAGTGGGGTTGCATGCAATAAATTTGTGGGAAGATGAAGTGGAAGCTTCATGAAAAGGAGCTTCACGTGAAGGGCTGCATGGATAAAGGAGGTGGGCGGTTGCATAAATTGAATTGAGGAGAGAGAAGTGGCATAATATTAAAATTTATTTGCATGGTATTAAGTGGATGGTGGCGTGAAAAAGGAAAACAAAGGTGGCGTGAGTTAAATTTCAGTATTCATGGCCTTCATGGGTTTAGGTGGCAATGGCGGACAGCAATGGCATGTGTGACATATATCTAAGTGGATGATGGGTTTTCACGTGGAAATGATTGCCATGCATGGGTTCCACTTGGCCAGACTGTATGGAAGCGGCGACGATTCTGCATGCGGCATGGAGGCAATGACGATAATGGCGTTGAGTGAAGATAGCAGCAATTGCGATACTCTGCAGCGGGCTTTTACGTCGAGACGTGCTGAAATTCCCCCCAGGCCTGCCATAAAATAAGACAAACTAAATATTAGTGCGGCTAATACAGAAATAATAATAATAATAAGATAATTATAATATAATTTAGAGAAATATATATAGTTTATATTAAAATATAATAATAATAATAAGCATATTTAAGTCAAAATATGCGCTATCAAATTCCCCCAAACTTAGTATTTTGCTTGTCCCCAAGCAAAGACATGCAAGTTAGCAAACTTAAGAATAGCTAATCAAACGTCTTGGTTATGCTAAACACAAGTACGATGCGAAATTCCAAGTAGGGAAAACAATGAAAAGTGAACCGAAATTTTTTCCTTGATCATGATTTACAACTTTATAAACTTCACTAACAAAAATGATCATCCAAAGTTTTAGCAAAAATTCTTTAAAGAAATCTAAGCAACGTAGCAAATGAGAAAGTGCATTGAGTTGTTACTAAACTCTAAGAGACAAATTATGCTTACTTCCATCTAAAATCAAAAATCTAAATTCCTATCCAAAAACTTAACCAATCTACTTTTCTTCACTCTCTGACTAAAAATAAACCTAGGAGCATGAATCAAAAGGGCTTCAATAGGACTAAAACTTGGCTTAAGTATAAGATTAGGAATTGATAGTTAAAAGATAAACATGATGGCTAAGGATCACACCAAACCAAGATAAGAGTTTTATAAAAATCCAACATAAGAAATACTCAAACTTTTTCAATCATAACATAACATTTTTTTTTCTTTTCAACATGAGGCCAAAAGAATTTTGAAAATTTTGGCCAAATGATCATTTTCACATAATAATTTTTTCTTTCTTTTACATTCTTCTTTTGCAGCTTGCTTTTCCTTTTGAAATTCTCCACATTTTCACAAGATGAACCTCTTACACAATGAAATTTTCAATAAAACTCAAAAGTTTAGTGTGATAACAAGGTTGGGATTGTTGGCTTTGGTGAAAAAGAAGGTGGAGGTAGCAAAGAAAACATGGAAAAGCCCAAAAGTGGTTAACTAGGGATTAATTTTTTTGGTAGGCAAGAAAGCACAAACGATTCAAAAATGGCCTAAATCATCTTCATGCTCCTAAATTTATCTAAAGCTAGACTTTGAACAAAATTCAAAAGGTACAAGTCTTAGATAGCAAATAAAGAGGATTGAAATTAACATGAAAATAAACATAATGAGCGTCTAGAATTGTTCACATCTACTACACTAGACATGAGTTAACATTACAGAGATTTTTAAAAGACGGAAAGAAAAACAGTGGATGAAAATTTTAAAATTAGTGAAGAGAATAAAATATAAAAATCACGAAGAAGTGCTAATTTTTTATAAACAATTCAGAATTAACATGCTACTTGGAATTAGATCACTGCACGAGTCAACATATTACCCGTGAAAGATAACCAAAAGGCAAGATTAGGAAAATTTAAACTAGCTAAACTTGCATAAAAGAGATTGGAAATAACAAAACACAAGTTGGGGTACTAATGATTTTGCAAAGATTGGCTTAAAATGCCTAATTTTTTTTTGATATATATAATATATATATATATATATATATATTTTTTTTGGAAACATAAAGGAAGGTAGTAAAAATAAGAAAGAGGGCGAGGAGACCAATATTTCCCCCAAACTTGAGGAAAACATCGTCCTCGATGTTTTATTTGAAAAAAAAGAGAAGGGAAGAAACTAAATAGAAGAAACTTTTAATATATAGATTTATAGGAATAGATCATATTTTTTTTAACGATATATTTTTTTAACTACTAGCTAAATGAAACGAAATCTTCTCGCGCTCGAACTCCTCTCCCGGAAAGTACAACTTTAAGCGGTGGCCATTTACTTTAAATTCGCCTTTTTCCGGGTGCGTTAGAAGCACCGTCCCGTATGGCCAAACCTCCTTAACAATGAATGGGCCGGACCACCGGGATTTAAGTTTGCCCGGAAAAAGTCGTAATCGCGAGTTAAATAGAAGCACAAGATCACCAGCTTAAAACTTTTGGGGTGTTTTAGTCGTTGATCGTGATAAGACTTAATTTTTTCATTATAAAGGAAATTACTTTCATAAGCATTCGCTCGCCACTCGTCTAACTCATTCAGTTGGAATCGTCTCAAGTCAGCAGATATGGTCGGATCAAGATTTAAAAACTTAAGTGCCCAATAGGCACGGTGTTCTAACTCAACTGGTAGATGACACGCTTTGCCATAGACTAAACGATATGGTGTACAACCAATCGCCGTCTTATAAGCAGTACGATAGGCCCAAAGCGCGTCATCTAACTTGACCGACCAGTCCTTCCTATTCGCAGAAACAGTTTTTTCTAGGATTCGTTTTAGTTCCCTATTTACGACTTCCACTTGACTGTTAGCTTGGGGGTGATAGGCAGTGGATAGTTTGTGTGTAACGCCATAACGTGTGAGTAATTTATTAAGTTGGGCATTACAAAAGTGCGACCCCCGATCGCTAATCAAGGCTCGTGGAGTGCCAAATCTAGAAAATAATTTCTTTAAAAATCCTAGGACGACCCTAGCATCATTTTTTGGAAAAGCTTGGGCTTCCGCCCACCTAGAAACATAATCTACCGCAACTAAAATATAACGATTGCCGAAAGAAAGAGGAAAAGGTCCTATGAAGTCTATACCCCAAAGATCAAAAAGTTCACACTCTAAAAAATAAGTTTGAGGCATTTCAGAGGTGGCAGAGATATTACCTGTCCGTTGGCAAGCATCGCAAGAACTTACAAATTGGTGTGCGTCTTTGAAAATTGTTGGCCAATAAAAGCCGGCCTCCAGTACTTTCCTTGCAGTGCGGCTTGCTTGGTAGTGGCCACCAGTTGGTCCTTCATGACAATGCTTCAAGATTTGCAGTCCTTCTTCTTGGCCGACGCACCTCCTTACCACTTGGTCCGCACAAATCCGGAAGAGGAAAGGGTCCTCCCAAAAATAAAATTTCAAATCAGAGAAGAATTTCTTCTTCTGCTGAGTTGAAAAAGATTTTTGGACTACCTTTCCTACAAGAAAATTAGCAAAGTTTGCGAACCAAGGGGTAGGGAGAGAATTTACCTTCGCCAAGGAAAGAAGGTGCTCTTCAGGGAATGTGTCATTGATCTCTTCAGCAGCATCAGCATCCGGGCTCTCAAGTCTGGATAAGTGATCAGCAGCTAGGTTCTCCGCGCCCTTCTTGTCCTTGATCTCCAAATCGAACTCTTGGAGTAGCAAAATCCACCTGATTAACCGTGGCTTGGAGTCGGGTTTGGCAAGTAAATAACGAAGCGTCGAGTGATCCGTAAAAACTATGACTTTAGATAAAGTTAAATACGAGCGGAATTTATCAAAAGCAAAAATAATTGCTAAAAGTTCTTTCTCCGTAGTGGAGTAATTCGCTTGAGCGGAGTTTAAAGTTTTACTAGCGTAATAAATAGGATGGAAATGTTTGTTTATTCGTTGTCCTAACACAGCACCTACAACATAATTACTCGCATCACACATCAATTCAAAAGGTAAATTCCAATCAGGAGCAATTAAAATTGGAGAGTTAACAAGTTTTTCCTTAATAATGTTAAAAGCAGAAAGACAATCATTATTAAAAGAGAACGGAACATCATTCTCAAGCAGATGGGTCAGCGGCTTTGAAATTTTTGAAAAGTCTTTTATAAAACATCGATAGAAACCGGCGTGACCGAGAAAACTTCTAATCGCTTTAACCGTAGAAGGGGGAGGAAGCTTTTCAATAATTTCAATTTTAGTGCGATCGACTTCGATTCCATTCTTAGAAACCTTTTGACCGAGAACTAGCCCTTCCTTGACCATAAAGTGACATTTTTCCCAGTTTAGGACAATGTTAGTCTCTTCACATCTTGTTAAAACCTTTTTTAAATTATTTAAGCAAACATCAAAATCATCCCCAAAAACCGAAAAACCGTCCATAAATACTTCCATTATATCTCCTACAAGTTCATCGAAAATAGCCAGCATACATCTTTGAAATGTAGCCGGCGCATTACATAAACCGAAAGGCATTCTACGATAAGCAAAAGTTCCAAAAGGACACGTGAAAGTAGTCTTCTCTTGGTCTTCAGGAGCGATGGGTATTTGAAAATAACCCGATAGACCGTCGAGGAAGCAATAAAAATCGTGTCCGGAAAGTCGTTCTAAGATTTGATCCATAAACGGGAGAGGAAAGTGATCTTTCCGAGTAGCGTCGTTTAGTTTTCTATAGTCTATACACATACGCCAACCCGTTACGGTTCGAGTAGGAATTAGTTCGTTATTATCATTAAAAACTACCGTCACTCCGCCCTTTTTCGGCACGACCTGGACTGGACTAACCCACGAGCTATCGGAAATCGGATAGATAATTCCTGCGTCGAGTAATTTTATAACCTCCGCCTTAACTACTTCTTTCATATTTGGATTAAGTCGGCGTTGGGGTTGAATGGAACGACGTGAATTTTCTTCCAAAAATATTTTATGCGTACAAAAATGTGGACTGATACCGCGGATGTCAGAAATTTGCCAAGCGATGGCGTAACGGTGCTCTTTTAAAACTTTAATTAATTTTTCGCTTTGAAAATCAGAAAGAGAAGAAGAAATAATAACCGGAAGTTGAGAACCAGATTCTAAGAAAACATATTTTAAATGCTCGGGTAATTGTTTTAATTCAAGTTTGGGAGGAATTTCATAAGAAGTAGGTAAAATATCTCCATTTTTTTCAATAATTTCACATTTTTGAGCTTTTAAAATAGGCACATCATTTGATAAGGTGTTTAAAACTTTGAGTGAATCGTTAGAAGGGGTTATAAAATTCATACTTGATTGTTCTTCAGAAAAGGTTTCTAAGAAATAAACTGCGTCATCATTTGAAAGTGAATTTTTTAAAGAAGAGTTGATTGAAATCGTGACTTCCTCATCGTCGACTCTAAGTACAAGCTTTCCGTTGCTTACGTCAATAATAGCCTTAGAAGTGGCTAGAAAAGGACGACCGAGGATAAGGGGTACCTCGGCGTCTTCCTCGATATCTAATATGACGAAGTCAACGGGAAAAATGAATTTATCGACCTTCACTAAAACGTCCTCGATAACGCCCATTGGATATTTGATTGAACGATCGGCAAGTTGAATACTCATCCTAGTTGGACTTGGCGTACCTAATCCTAGCTTTTTAAATAATGAGTAGGGCATGAGGTTTATGCTCGCTCCTAAGTCTGCCAAGGCATGTTTGACTAGCAAATCACCGAAGAGGCACGGGATAGAGAAACTTCCCGGATCGTTTAGTTTTTTCGGTAATTTGTTAAGCAAAATTGCAGAACATTCAGCATTGAGCGTTACACGAGAAAATTCTTCTAATTTCTTCTTGTTAGTTAGCAAATCTTTTAAATATTTTGCATACTTGGGCATTTGTGAGATGACCTCACAAAATGGCAAGTTGATTTGGATTTGTTTAAAGACTTCTAAAAATTTGTGATAATTTTCATCATTTTGATTTTTTTAAACTGAGGGATAAGGAAGAGATGTTGTTGGAATATTTGAAGAAGAAGAAAGTGGTGGAGGAGGAGAAGAAACATTTTCAAAACCTTTTTCTAAAGACGGTGGAATTTTTTCAAAATCATTTTCAGAATTTTCTTTTTCTTCTACAGGGGTGGGTTCACTTACCTCCTTGCCACTCCTAAGCGTGATAGCGTTGACCGAGTCTCGCGGGTTTGCCTCCGTGTTTCCTGGTAGAGTTCCAGGTTGGCGTTCATTTAAAAATTTGGCGAGCTGCCCGATTTGATTTTCGAGATTCCGGACCGAGCCGGTCAAGTTACGTAGAGTAGCATCAGTGTTAGCAACATATTTAGAAAAGTTTTCTTCGAAAGAGGGTGCACGAGGTGCGGGAGGTGGAAAACCAGGTGGAAAAACATTAGGAGGGCGGACCGCATTCCCCGGATTACTCCATGAGAAGTTCGGGTGATTCCGCAAATTTGGGTTATAAGTGTTTCCAAACGTAGTTGTGCCCAAATTTGCGGAAGGCCGAGGCGGACTTGCAACAAAATCCACTTGTTCTTCCGTGAAAAAAATATTATTATTATAATTATTTTCCAAAATAGCGTTCGCAGAGGAAGAAGGAGACATAGCAGAAAACTTTTTATTTAAAAGATCTATTTGAGACGTGAGCTGGGCTATCTTATCGATTTCGTACAACCCTGCCGGCTTATTTGGAAGTGCCCGGGGTGTACTCCATTGATAAGAGTTCATACCCATATCTTCAAAAAGTTCGATTGCGGCTTCCGGTGTTTTGCGGTTTAAAGTACCACCGGAAGCTGCATCGATCATTTGCTTAGTACTCACGTTTAATCCGTTATAAAAAGTTTGAACTTGAAGCCATACGGGCAGTGCGTGGTGTGGGCAGCGATTTAGAAGATTTTTAAAACGTTCCCAGGTGTCATAAAACGTTTTAGAATCGATTTGCTCAAAAGAAGTAATCTCGTTTCGCAATTTCGAAGTTTTCGAAGGAGGAAAATATTTTGACAAAAAAATTTCAGAAAGCTCGGCCCAAGTATGGATAGATCCTCTGGGGAGAGAATTTAACCATTGTTTGGCCTTATTGTGTAAAGAAAACGGAAAAAGTCTTAGCCTAATCGCATCATCAGT
Organism: Dactylorhiza incarnata; assembly: GCA_033032865.1. Lineage (NCBI taxonomy): Eukaryota > Viridiplantae > Streptophyta > Magnoliopsida > Asparagales > Orchidaceae > Dactylorhiza > Dactylorhiza incarnata. The sequence continues at coordinate 5,302,964 of JAWHQI010000001.1, read as the reverse complement.
CACACCATTAATCTTAAAGGTATCGCAAATTTCAATAAAACTAAAAAGATGAAGGTTAGGATCCTCATCTTGTAGGCCATCGAATTGCACGTACTGCTGCACCATCTGTATTATAGCAGGTTTTAGTTCAAAATTGTTGTTCGCAATAGCAGGGCGAACGATACTTGTTTATGTACCCTCCAGGTTTGGCCGAGCATAATAGGACATTGTCCTTTGCTGGTCAACTTCTGGATTGGTATCACCCATAATTTCTGTGGTTGTGTCTCCGATCGACTCTTCGAGATCTATATGTAAATCCTGATCACGAGTTCGGAGGCGCTGCCGAAGGGTGCGCTCGACCTCTAGATCAAAATGAATATCAGGATTGCTCGAAGAGCTACTACGGGTCATGCACTAGAAAGAAGAAAAGGGAAAGAGGGAGAATAACCGAAAGTGAAGGAAAACCAAGATTAAAAAAAAAAAATTTACGATTTTTTTTTTAGGCGGATTATGTTAGTCCTGGACTTCCCGAGATCTACCCTGTGAGGGGTTTGCAGCGGTACTAGAGGCTGTGATGGGAATTCAAGCCCAAAGCGTCCTTTCCAGGAATATTGTTACACCCTTAAAGATTTTTTTTTTTAGATAAATGATAAATATAATAGTTTTGCGTTTTCAAAATATCGACAAAAGAAAAACTCCCCGGCAACGACGCCAAAAACTTGGTAGAGATTTTATAGTTTTAAAATAATTCCAACTAATATCTCGATGCAGGCAAGTATACCTATCGAAATATAGTATAGGAAGGATGTCGTATTTGCCCGAGGCCTGTCGAGTAATCTTACTCACGCAAAATTCCTATTAATTTATCGGTGGAAAATTGGATTTGTTTTGGAAATTTAAAAGTTGCAGATTGAAAATTACTAAAGAGAAAACGATCACGATTTAAAAACCTTAGTGTTGGGTATTGCATCCACAATAGCCTTGATTTGTAGGAAGTCAACTTTGAACCAAGATTGAATTGTTTGTGTATTTGATTTGCTTTTCTAGTAATGTTTTTGCAGGTTCACATTGCAAAGTGTAGACCAATGTCAGGTCACAATGGGTCAATAAGCACAGTCTCATGCAATGTAATTCTTCATTGTGTGAGGTATGGGGTTGACTCATGTGTGGTCTCTCAATTGGAATACACTTTATGAACAAGATATTAAAGATTCAAAGCTTAGGTGTGCAGCATTGGTCTGAAGACAAAGGAAGAAAGTTTCCTAAGTAAATTTTTCGAGATGTAAGGATACTTTTCGAGAAGTCCTTCTGTGCTTTCGAGAAGTCCTTCTGTACTCTCGAGATGTCCTTGTTTATTTTTCGAGAAGGGTTGTTTCAGAAGTCTCTCGAGATATAGTTGATTTTTCCGAGTAGTTATTTGCATTTCTCGAGAAATCTTTGTTCTCTCGAAAAGTCTTCTTTGTTTCCGAGAAAAGTTCTTTTCTAGTTGTTTTCGAGAAGTCTGTCTCAGCTCAGCTTTCGAGAAGTCTTTTATCTCTCGAGAAGTACTTTTGTTTTCGAGAAATCATTGGTTCTTTCGAAAAACTTTCTCTCTTAAGGTTGTTCTCGAAATTGTTCTAAAGTTTTCGAGAAGTTTCTTTGTTCTCGAGAAGTCTTGTATCTCTCGAGAAGTCTTGTCATAATTCTTTGATCTCTCTTTCTAAAGCTGTTTTTCGAGAACTAGCCGGTTTCTCTCGAGAAGTCGTGGATCTCTCGAGAAGTCTGGTTTGATCTATTCTCTTAAGCTTTGTTTTCCCGTTTTGACGTCAAGTCTTTTCCGTCAAATTGACGTGACGTCTTTCCTCGTTTTAAGGTTTGATCGTTAGATCTTCATCTATATAATGATTACTCCTTAAGAATGAGAAGTAGTAATCATTTTTGAAGATCAGAGTTCATATTCTTCTAACCCTAATCTGATCCAAGATCGTCGTCTAGTGTCGTGCATCGCCATCGTTGGAGTTCGATCGTAAGTTATCTGAATTCGTCTCCAAGTAGAAGAGAAAGGTCAATCGATCATTGCCTTACACGTTCTGATTCTATCGGATCGATCAAGACCTTAGAAGATCTGATTTGTGCCGATTCGATTCTTTTTCTTCTACATCAAGCCGAAGTCATTTCTGTCGCAAGAAGGAAGAAGATCTTCATCAAATTATTCAGATCTATTTGTGATTTGTTAAGTACAGTTTCATTCAAACTTTACATTTTTGATTGTAGGAGAGATTGTTCTCCGAGTTGTAGGAGAGGTATTCTCCGAGTTGTAAGAGAAGGTTTTTCTCTGAGTTTGTAGGAGTTTGATCTCCGAGTTGTAAGAGTTTTGACTCTGAGGATTGTAGGATCGTTCTTGATCCGAGATTTAGTGAAGTAGTCAAGTCTAGCTGTGGTGCTAGACTGGCGAGGCCGGCAAGTGGAGTACCCAAGAACGGGGAACCACTATAAATTTCTTGTGTCGTCTGTGTTTGTGATTTGCTTCTGTGCGTTCTTTATTTTCAAGATTTTCAATTCCGCAAAAGACGCATTAATCACCTATTCACCCCCCCCCCCCCCCCCCCCCCCCTTCTAGGTGATTTTTGTTAGCATCTTGTTATTACAATTGGTATCAGAGGGAGGTTATTCTTGAAAGGTTACCACCTTGAATAGGATCTCTCCATTCTATTTGCTAGCAATCATGGAAAAGTGCAAGGAATCGTCTTCGTTGAAATTGCCAATATGCACTAAGGCTAATTTTCCTATGTGGAAAGAAAGAGTCAGATTTTATATGGAAGCCGCAGACCCAAGAATCTTCCAAGTCGTTGAAGAAGGACCTCATGTGCCTATGACCGCTTCTACTATTGATCCAACCTTAAGAGTACCAAAGAAAATGATGGACTTAACAAAGGATGAGATTGCTCTCGTTGCTTTGGACAAAAAGGCAAAGAACATAATTGCCAGTGCTGTGGATGATTCAATGTTGCAAAACTTAATTCACTGTAATTCTGCCAAAGAAATGTGGACGTCTTTAATAGTTCTTATGGAAGGTACTGAAGAAGTAAGAGATGATAGAAGATCTCTTTTGAATCAAGAGTACGAGGCTTTTAAGCAGAATAAAAAGGAGTGCATTGCCGATGCTTATGAAAGATTCTTCAAGATAGTAAACGGCCTAAGGAATTATGGTCGGGAGTTTACTAATGGTGAACTAAATGACAAATTCCTGCGATCCCTAACGAAAGACTGGGATAGCAAGATAGTTGCAATCAGAGAATTTGGGAAGTTACCAAATCTAGACCCTCAGAATCTGTTTGGGAAACTATTATCTCATGAACTGCAAATGAACATTCGCAAAACAGAAGAAGATGGGAATATAATTTCTAACAAGGAAAGGACCTTGGCTATGAAAGCCAAAAGCTCCAGAAAAAGCAGAGCTTTGTCTCCAGTTAGAACACAAGAATCTGATGATGAAAAAGAATCTGAAGCCGGCTCCTCCAGTTCTGAAATGTCTGATGGAGATTTTTCTCTAATCTCTCGTCAGTTCAAGAAACTGCTAAACAAAAGAAGACACATGAAGAATAAGTTTTCCTCTGAAAATAGACATTCTCGATGTGATGGTGATCATCACAAAAAGAGCTCTAGCAATCATGACAGGTATAAATCTAAAACTGGTAAACATATTTCTTCTGATATAGTTTGCTATTGTTGCAATAAGCCAGGGCACATGATTGCTGAATGCCCTTATAAAAAGAAAGAGGGCGGAAGAAAAGAAGAAAGGAAATCCACCCACAGGAAAAGGAAGATTGAAAAGAGTCTAGTCGCTAAAAAGAATAAAACTTTAAGCGACAGTGACTCGGAGAAATCAAGTAGTGAAGAAGAAGCCTACTTCGGGCTAATGGCTATGACTGATGAAGAAGAAGAACCTCCATATACTGGGAAGGTAAATTCTCACACCATCTTATCTGATTCTGAATATGCTTCAGCTGAACAAAAGGATTATCTTTCAGATGATGACTCAAACCTCATGACCCAATACACTGAAATGCTTAAAAGTTTTGACAAATGCCGAAAGGTAGTCAAAATTCAGGCCAAGGAGATCATGTCTCTTAAAGAAGTGGAATCTAATTTGAGAAAGGAAGTTGAACAACTTTCTTCCTTCAAAGAGGAAAACCAAATCCTGAAAGACAAGATCAAAAGCTCAGATGAGCTCCTTGAATGGAAAGAGAACTCTATCAAAGTTCTGGAAGAACAGCTAGCCGCTGAAAAGAAGCTAGTTGAAAAGTTTTCACAACCGAAAACCATTCTTCCAATCATTGATACTTTCTCTGCTAAAGCAAGTATCAGTGGTTTAGGTCATGTGGCTGGGCCAAGTAATTCTTCTAAAGGCACCCGTGCCAAGAAGAAAAATAAGAATGCTAAGAAAGCTACTATCGAAGAAAAAGGGAAAGCCCATCTAGAACAAGTGGAATTTAAGAAAGTTCTACTTCCCACAAATGCTTATGACATGGAAAGCTCTTATGGTCACTTGACACGACCTATTAATTTTGCGCCTGTCAATGACTATAAGGGATGGGCTCGTCCTAAATACCTCGGTCAAAGTGCTTTCAAAGCACCTTATGAAGAAGTGAATCTGAGAGATTATGGTCCGTATGTTCATGGTCCAAGTGCTGTTAAAGCACCAATAGTAAAGACTATTGTACCTAAGCCAAAGGAGAAAGCATTACCCTGTGTATGATGTACTCATGAAACATCCTCATCCAGAAGGATTGATCCCGCCATGACCAAAGTTAAAAGAATTAAGCAGGAAAATACTAAAAGAAGGTACAACAGGTTTAACTGTTGGTGTTGCGGCAAAATAGGTCACTTTGTCATAGACTGTTGGTTCAATTCTACATATTCCAAGAGACCACAACTAAACAATGCAAGAAAGACCGCTTGCAACGTTAATGTTCATCGTGGTGCTCAACTAACAAGGGACCAAGGACCCAAAGTTATTTGGGCTCCTAAGGCAAAGTAATTTTCTTTTGCAGGTATGTCCAAAGGCCAACAAAAATCCTATCTGGTATTTGGACAGTGGTTGTTCTCGGCATATGACCGGAACAAGAAGCCTTTTGCAAAATTTCATCCCTGTTGAGAATGGCCCAAAAGTTATATTTGGCGGATCTGACAGAGGTATAACAAAAGGCTATGGTATGATCTCTAACGGTAATGTATCCTTTTCAGATGTAGCTTATGTGGAAGGATTAGAACATAATCTGATAAGCATAAGTCAACTTTGTGATAAAGGATACATAGTTGATTTTCGTAAAGATAAGTGTTTGATAAAATCGGCAGATAACCTAGAAACGATTTTATCAGGCACTCGTTGTAGAAATATGTTCTGTTTAAATTTTCTTTGTTTATCATCTTCTACACCAGTATGTCTTTTAGCAAAAGATAGTGCATCTCTTGCCGATAAATGGCATAAGAGATTAGCACATATAAATTTCAAAACTATAAATAAGCTGTTCTCACAAAACTTAGTACGTGATGCGCCAAATATTAAGTGCATTAAAGATAGACCTTGTCATGCTTGTGTAAAAGGCAAGCAAATAAGAGCCGCCTTTAAAAGCATTAAAGGCAAAGATTCAACTAGGTGCTTATACCTACTTCATATGGACTTATTTGGTCCTTTGCAAGTTAGAAGTTTAGGAGGTAAATCTTACACATTTGTTATTGTAGATGATTACTCACGTTTTGCATGGGTATTCTTTCTAAAACACAAGTCAGATACGTTTGACATTTTCACCAAGTTTGTCAAGCAAATCCAGAATGAATTTGAATGTTCGGTAGTCAAAATCAGAAGTGACCATGGAACAGAATTTGAATCTGGAGCTATGACAGATTTTTGTGAAAGTCTAGGTATCTTTCATGAGTTTTCCTCTCCTCGAACTCCACAACAAAATGGGGTAGATGAGAGAAGAAATAGAACACTCATTGAGGCTTGCAGAACAATGTTGAGTGACACATCTCTACCCGAATATTTTTGGGCTGAAGCTGTCAACACTGCATGCCACGTGCAAAACAGAGCACTCATAAACAGAAACCATGAAAAGACTCCTTATGAACTACTAAAAGGCAAGAGACCAACCATCTCTTATTTTAGAATCTTTGGCTGCAAATGCTTTGCACTTAATAATGGAAAGCATTATAAAACCAAGTTTAGCGAAAAAAGTTTTGAAGGAATTTCTGTAGGCTATAGCAGCCATAGCAGAGCTTATAGAATATTTAATAAGAAAACCCTGGTTGTAGAAGAGTCAATCAATGTTGTATTTGATGAAACGAGCATGCTACATAGCGGCTCTTCTAGTGCTTCTATTGAAGGTACAGGTTCAAAGTTACAAGATGTAAGCTTGGATGAGCCAGTCAAAGTTGATGCTCAAACCTTCGTCAAGATCTCTTCCCCAACCACAAATGAAGAAGGAGATCAGATTGATGAAGATCTAGTGCAAGTGGAAGGAAATATTCAAGTAACAGAAGATGCTCCAATTATTCAAACTGATGCAAGGAACCTTGAGTTCAGACACATAAGAGATCATCCTATTGATCAAATCATAGGAGATCCTCAAGTCGGAATTAGAACAAGAAGAGGTACTACTAACGAAAATATGCATTAAAGTTTTCTTTCACAGATTGAACCGAAGAAGTTTCAAGAAGCAAATGAAGACCCCCACTGGGTAATTGCAATGGAAGAAGAATTAAATCAATTCAAGCATTGCAAGGTGTGGACACTAGTTCCAAAACCCAAGGATAAAAATATTATTGGAACAAAGTGGGTTTACAGGAACAAGTTGGATGAAGATGGAACAATTATAAAGAACAAAGCCAGACTTGTAGCGAAAGGCTATAGACAAGAAGAAGGGATCGACTTCGATCAAACCTATGCACCAGTAGCAAGACTTGAAGCGATCAGAATGTTCTTAGCCTTTGCTGCATTCAAAGGTTTCACCGTATACCAAATGGACGTTAAGTCAGCTTTTCTGAATGGTAATATAAAAGAAGAAGTATACGTTGAACAACCTCCAGGTTTTGTAGATTCTGAACACCCTAATTATGTTTACTTACTACAAAAAGCTTTGTATGGGTTAAAACAAGCTCCTCGAGCTTGGTATGAGACGCTATCTAACTTTCTTCTTGAGAATAAATTCACAAGAGGAAAGATAAATAAAACATTATTTCTAAGGGAAGTAAAAGGCAAGATTTTGCTAGTGCAAATCTATGTCGATGACATTATTTTTGGCTCTACAGACGATAATCTTTGCAAAAAGTTTTCAAAACTAATGCAAGGAAAGTTTGAAATGAGCAGTATGGGAGAGCTAAAATATTTCTTAGGACTTCAAGTGAAACAATCTGAAGATGGAATTTTCATCTCACAGACAAAATTCACTAAGGAGTTGATTAAGAAATTTGGAATGGAGAGTGCAACCTCTATGAGGACTCCAATGAGCACAGCTATGTCTCTGGACAAGGATGAGAAAGGGAAACCTTTTGATGAAACCAAGTACAGAAGCATAATTGGCTCTCTGCTCTACCTTACTACTAGTAGACCTGACATAATGTTTTCTACATGTGTATGTGCCAGATATCAAGTGAACTCTAAGGAATCTCACTATACCGCTGCAAAGCGAATTTTGAGATATCTTAAAGGTACACCAAATCTTGGCTTATGGTACCCAAGAAGTAATGATAGCGAACTAACTGGTTATTCAGATGCAGATTTTGCAGGAAGTAGAGACGACAGGAAAAGCACTTCCGGAACATGTCAATTTCTCGGAAGAAGGCTTATCTCCTGGAGCAGCAAGAAGCAAAATTGTGTTGCAATCTCAACAGCCGAATCAGAATATATTTCTGCAGGCAGTTGTTGCGCACAACTTCTTTAGATAAGAAACCAGCTTCAAGATTATAATTTGAAGATAAAGAATATTCCAATGTTTTGCGACTCCTCTAGCGCAATTGCTATAGCAAATAATCCAGTCTCACACAGTCGGACAAAGCATATTGAATTAAGATATCATTTCATCCGAGAGCATGTGGAGAATGGGGATATCAACTTAAGCTATGTCCCCACGGATAAGCAAATTGCAGATATATTCACGAAGCCGTTGGATGAGACCAAGTTCTCTTTCTTCAAGACAGAACTTGGAATGCTCAACATGGAATAATGGTCAAACAAAGGAGAAGAGAAGGAGATAAGTGAATTTTCTTAAGTTTTATATTATTTCTTTATGTTATAAAATGAAGCACAGGTATATCCTTTGGAAAGAAGAAAAATCAGAGAAGGACAAACCAAGTCATCATTAAACTTCTCGAGAAATGAAGTTAATATCTCGAGAAATGACTTGCTTTTGGATGAAGATAAAAGTTTTCGGAAAATTGACATCATCTCTCGAAAAATGAATTCACACTTCTCGAGAAATGGGTAATCCCTCGAGAACTTTAATTATCTTTCGGAAGAAAATCGGCAGAGTTCTGAGACTTCTCGAGAACTTTCACAACCTCTCGAGAAATGTCTTATACTTCTCATAAACTTTAATTTCAATATTCGAGAATATGAAGAGCCAGGTACGCGTGTATTTCATTTTCTTTAAATTGATTAAAACCAAATTAATTGTCACATCAAACCAAACTATATATAAAGTCTCGAAATGAATTAAAAGTTCACGCGAGGTCATTTCTTTTCCCTTTCGAAAAACGCCGACCGTTCGTTTACTTTTCTCGCGAAGCCGATTATACAGGTTTACGATTCTTTCTCTTTCTCTCTCGCAATCACTCAATCTCTCTTGCTCTATGGCTCCTCACTCGAAGCCTAAGATCGGTGTTGGTAGTGAATTGGAGCGGGAAGGTCTTATTTCACTTTCAGATGAATTTCAAAATTTTTTCTACCTTCTAGACGCCGCCGGGCTGTCATTTGTTCTTGAACATCCATGCCGAATTCTGCTTAAAGAGGTAGAAGAGTTCTTTATTAACATCAAAGTTCACAAGGAAAGGAAGAGGATGAAAACTGAAATCGGAAATTTCAAGATCAAGGTCAGTCCTAAATCTCTTTCTAATTTACTAAGATTACCAGTGGTATCTTCTGAGGACACTTTAGTTGATGATGATTGGAATAGAGCCTTGAGCTTTTGTGGCTTAGACAAGACAGTTAAATGCGTAAGAAGGCATCAAATGAATGATGTAGGCAAACTTTTAGTGGACACTATTTGGAAAGTGTTGTTATGTAATACAGGAAGTTTGGGCTATGTCTCAACAGATGTGTTCTGGTTGATGACAACTGTAATTTGTGGAAAGAAGTTTGACTGGGCAAACTTTCTCTTCAGTAAGATTAAAGATAGTACTTTGTCTCCAAACTTTGCCAGAATTCTGTCTTTATATCTAAATCAGCTTAATCCTGAAGTCTTTGACATGTCAAAGGGTGCAATCTTACACCATCTGAAGAAGATAAATGTCACAACAATACAGAGATGGGATATCAGAATTACAAAGCCAGCTGCAGGTGCAGGTCCCCAGGGGGAGCCTATTTCCTCAAGTCACTCAGCACCAGAGTATGAAGCTCCTGCTCCTCCTCTAGAAATATTAACAATCCCAGTTCCACCTCCAGCTCAGCAACTCAGTTCGGTTCCAGATCCATCTTCATCTCCAGCTCCACAAGACTCCATTCCTTCATCAGAGCCAAGTCTTCCAACAGATACAGTTCTTCCACCATCAGCTCAGGATCCATCAGAACAAGTTCTTTCAGATCAAATTCCTTCCAAAACTACATCCATCCCAGATGCTCAAGTTTTGCCAGATACTCCTATGGAAGATACTCTTCTTTCACAAGAACAAATGGATCATTTCGCACCTCCTCCAGCTATAAATGAAGACAGAGTTGATTCCACCATAGCAGATGTGGTAAGTGAAATTCTAAAGGGTGCTGATGATGTGCTTATCACTAGTGACCACATGGGTGGGTCAGGGGCAGACTTTGATTTTGCTCATAAAAAAGATGATGCTTCAGTGCATGATTGATCTCCTCCCCCAGTACATATTGAGGGGGAGCAAGAGCCTTGTTTAGAAACAAACAAGGATGAACAGGAAAAATCTGTTGATGATGAAAATGAGAGAATCAACATATCTCCTGTCAGGCTCAGAAGTTCAGTTGTTCTTGAAGACATCCCAGAAGTTCTTCCATCTCCTATTCCTCCATCTCTTTATGATGAAAATTCAATTCTTGGTAAAGTTGAACTCTTGCTTCAAAGACAAAGTGCCAAAATAGATTACTCCTTCAAAGAAGTTCATGCTAGAATATCTGATGTTGAAAAAGAAATGTCAAATAAGTTGAAAGAATTCAAAACCAGTTCAGATCAGTTGAAAGAGGTTGTTATTCAGGGAGGAAAGGCTATTGATCACACCATAGAGGGTGTAGCCACAGTGCTAGCTGAAGTTATTCAAGTCAGAAAAACTCAAGAAAACATGTCTTCAAGGGCTGAAGATAATACTTTCAAAGTTATTGATGAAGTTGGCCAGTTTAAGGAATCTATTCTCCAAACCCTATCTGTAGAAGTCAGAAAGGGGGAGGACAGTTTAACTGAGAAGATGATTGGGTTGATAGATCAAACTCTTTTTGATTTTCATAAGCATTTGATTAATAAGTTTGAGCAGTTGTCCCAAGGTGTCCAGAAGCAGGTCAATGAGTTAAAAGATTTCACTTCTAATACTGCTGTTTGGCTTCACCATGAAATCTTTCCTGATTTGGGTATTGACCCTGCTCAACCTCCTCCAAGTTTTGATCAAGCTCAATATGATGCTCCTCATTTTTCTCCAAGACCAGCAGAGCAGTTTGATGCTATTCCTTTAGTAGAGCCTCCCTCCTCCATGCATTATTCAAGAAAAAGGAAATATGGTGATGGACCTTCTGCAAGCAAATCTGTTCCTGGCTCCACCTCAGCAGGTTCTGGCAAAGCAGTGATAGATGACACAAAGGTTTATCCAGAAGTTTGGAGTCCAGTTTCAAAGATCATCATTCTAAACTCTCTCAAGCTTGTAGAAGAAGGAAATGTACAAGCTACTGAATTTTACAGCTCTTCTGAATGGAAAAAGTATGAGACAAGTAAAACCAAGAGAAGAATACATTTCAAGAATTATGGGTATAACAATCCAGCAGCTCCAGAAGCTCCTCCAAAGTATCATCCCAAACCTTATGCTTACTTTTCAAGACAGGAGGAGAAAAGAAAGGGGAATGCTAATCTCTGAATACAAGACTTTAAAGACCTTTAAAACTTTATGTCTACATGCTTGTGTGAACTTTAATTCATTAGACAATCTTAAATCTAAATATAGTTTTTGATTTTGATGTGACAATCATGCTCTTATATTTAAATATTGTTGTTAATGTTCTTTCCAGTATATCTTTTTATATTTGTTACAATTCATCTTGGTAAGTAGGGTTCTGACTTCTACAAATAGGGGGAGATTGTTGGGTATTGTATCCACAATAGCCTTGATTTGTAGAAAGTCAACTTTGAACAAAGATTGAATTGTTTGTGTATTTGATTTGCTTTTCTAGTAATGTTTTTGCAGGTTCACATTGCAAAGTGTAGACCAATGTCAGGTCACAATGGGTCAATAAGCACAGTCTCATGCAATGTAATTCTTCATTGTGTGAGGTATGGGGTTGTCTCATGTGTGGTCTCTCACTTGGAATACACTTTATGAACAAGATATTAAAGATTCAAAGCTTAGGTGTGCAGCATTGTTCTGAAGACAAAGGAAGAAAGTTTCCTAAGTAAATTTTTCGAGATGTAAGGATACTTTTCGAGAAGTCCTTCTGTGCTCTCGAGAAGTCCTTCTGTACTCTCGAGATGTCCTTGTTTATTTTTCGAGAAGGGTTGTTTCAGAAGTCTCTCGAGATATAGTTGATTTTTCTGAGTAGTTATTTGCATTTCTCGAGAAATCTTTGTTCTCTCGAAAAGTCTTCTTTGTTTTCGAGAAAAGTTCTTTTCTAGTTGTTTTCGAGAAGTATGTCTCAGCTCAGCTTTCGAGAAGTCTTTTATCTCTCGAGAAGTACTTTTGTTTTCGAGAAATCATTGGTTCTTTCGAAAAACTTTCTCTCTTAAGGTTGTTCTCGAAATTGTTCTAAAGTTTTCGAGAAGTTTCTTTGTTCTCGAGAAGTCTTGTATCTCTCGAGAAGTCTTGTCATAATTCTTTGATCTCTCTTTCTAAAGCTGTTTTTCGAGAACTAGCCGGTTTCTCTCGAGAAGTCGTGGATCTCTCGAGAAGTCTGGTTTGATCTATTCTCTTAAGCTTTGTTTTCCCGTTTTGACGTCAAGTCTTTTCCGTCAAATTGACGTGACGTCTTTCCTCGTTTTAAGGTTTGATCGTTAGATCTTCATCTATATAATGATTACTCCTTAAGAATGAGAAGTAGTAATCATTTTTGAAGATCAGAGTTCATATTCTCCTAACCCTAATCTGATCCAAGATCGTCGTCTAGTGCCGTGCATCGCCATCGTTGGAGTTCGATCGTGAGTTATCTGAATTCGTCTCCAAGTAGAAGAGAAAGGTCAATCGATCATTGCCTTACACGTTCTGATTCTATCGGATCGATCAAGACCTTAGAAGATCTGATTTGTGCCGATTCGATTCTTTTTCTTCTACATCAAGCCGAAGTCATTTCTGTCGCAAGAAGGAAGAAGATCTTCATCAAATTATTCAGATCTATTTGTGATTTGTTAAGTACAGTTTCATTCAAACTTTACATTTTTGATTGTAGGAGAGACTGTTCTCCGAGTTGTAGGAGAGGTATTCTCCGAGTTGTAAGAGAAGGTTTTTCTCTGAGTTTGTAGGAGTTTGATCTCCGAGTTGTAAGAGTTTTGACTCTGAGGATCGTAGGATCATTCTTGATCCGAGATTTAGTGAAGTAGTCAAGTCTAGCTGTGGTGCTAGATTGTCGAGGCCGGCAAGTGGAGTACCCAAGAACGGGGAACCACTATAAATTTCTTGTGTCGTCTGTGTTTGTGATTTGCTTCTGTGCGTTCTTTATTTTCAAGATTTTCAATTCCGCAAAAGACGCATTAATCACCTATTCACCCCCCCCCCCCCCCCCCTTCTAGGTGATTTTTGTTAGCATCTAGTTATTACACTTAGCACTTGATTAAGTGTTCTTGGGAATCCGATTACAAAAGTTACGTTCTAATTCTTAAAATTCTATTTCGATTGGAGGATTAAAAGATACGATAGAAGCTCGCTAGAGACGATTATCGCCTAATTTTAAATTACTTCAAATTGAATCTCTTAAACTTGAAATAAATTAAAATCGCATAAATATTAAACCAAAATTTCAAAAGAAATTATATTTTCAATTCTCAAAGAAAATATAACAAACTATTTATTTCCGAGAGATCTAAGGTATCCATGAACCTCTCGACTACTAGGACGCCAATCGGATCACGAAATTTATATACTAGCAATATAAGCTCGCATCCAACTATTAATCGGAAATAAATCGAAATGAAACATCAAAAATTAGAGACGACGGATTATGATTTAATCTTCATCCCAATACTAACAAATCAAGCACTAAGAAGAGAATTAGTTACCCATACTAGGAGTAGAGATAATATTAAGATGGGAAGCAAACATTTTCATTAATACGAGAATAAAAGTACAATTGCGAAATCAAAAACGATACAACTATAATATTAAAAACAAACCGAAATAAAAAAACTTCCACTACAATTTCTGAAAGGGAACGAAGAGAAATAAAACTCTCAAAAACTTCTCTCAAGTACAAGTGATTCACTCTAGATCTCTCTATCTTCTCTCTTCCTCACCTCCTTCATGCCTTGGAGCCTTGCCCTTTTTATAGATGACAAACCCCTCTAGAATCATCCCAAGAGAATAATCTAGAAGGGGGAGAGTAATTGAAGGTGGCTAGGAATTCCAAGAGACATAGAAAATTTTGGCAAAACAAGGGGAGAAGGAGTGGATGGGCTGCTTGCAATTAATTGGAGAGGAATTATGTGAGTTTCATGTAAGTAATGCATTAAAGTGGGGTTGCATGCAATAAATTTGTGGGAAGATGAAGTGGAAGCTTCATGAAAAGGAGCTTCACGTGAAGGGCTGCATGGATAAAGGAGGTGGGCGGTTGCATAAATTGAATTGAGGAGAGAGAAGTGGCATAATATTAAAATTTATTTGCATGGTATTAAGTGGATGGTGGCGTGAAAAAGGAAAACAAAGGTGGCGTGAGTTAAATTTCAGTATTCATGGCCTTCATGGGTTTAGGTGGCAATGGCGGACAGCAATGGCATGTGTGACATATATCTAAGTGGATGATGAGTTTTCACGTGGAAATGATTGCCATGCATGGGTTCCACTTAGCCAGACTGTATGGAAGCGGCGACGATTCTGCATGCGGCATGGCGGCAATGACGATAATGGCGTTGAGTGAAGATAGCAGCAATTGCGATACTCTGCAGCGGGCTTTTACGTCGAGACGTGCTGAAATTCCCCCCAGGCCTGCCATAAAATAAGACAAACTAAATATTAGTGCGGCTAATACAGAAATAATAATAATAAGATAATTATAATATAATTTAGAGAAATATATATAGTTTATATTAAAATATAATAATAATAATAAGCATATTTAAGTCAAAATATGCGCTATCAGGCAGCAGCCCGGGCTCGCCCCCCTTGGTTGGGGAGCGGGGGCGAGCCCCGGGCAGCAGCCCGGTCTCGCCCCCCTAGCTGGGAGCGGGGGAGAGCCCCTGGGCAGCAGCCCGGGCTCGCCCCCCTAGCTGGGAGCGGGGGCGAGCCCCTGGGCAGCAGCCCGGGCTCGCCCCCTAGCTGGGAGCGGGGGCGAGCCCCTGGGCAGCAGCCCGGGCTAACCCCCTAGTTGGGAGCGGGGGCGAGCCCCTGGGCAGCAGCCTGGGCTCGCCCCCCTAGCTGGGAGCGGGGGCGAGCCCCTGGGCAGCAGCCCGGGCTCGCCCCCCTAGCTGGGAGCGGGGGCGAGCCCCTGGGCAGCAGCCCGGGCTCGCCCCCCTAGCTGGGAGCGGGGGCGAGCCCCTGGGCAGCAGCCCGGGCTCGCCCCCCTTGGTGGGAGCGGGGCGAGCCCCTGGGCAGCAGCCCGGGCTCGCCCCCCTTGGTGGGAGCGGGGCGAGCCCCCGGGCAGCAGCCCGGGCTCCCCCCCCCCCCCTTAGGGGTGGGGTCTTGTCCCTCCACCTCTCGCTCCCCTATGTAGGCCGGGCTAGCAGGAGGCTTCCTCCCTCACCGCTCGTCCCCCTTGCCTCTACCTCCCTTCTTGCTTGGGTCGATGCTACCATGATGCTCCAATGAGCCTTAGGGAGTATACTCGGCGAATATCGGGGTTGTACAGGGCCAATTCTCTCTATGAACTGATACGGGCCTAGGTAACGAGGATCCAGCTTTTTCTGCTTCTTTATCCAGGAGATCCCATGCATCGGTTTAATCTTCAGGAATACCATATCTCATACGTTGAATTTCACCAGTCGATGTCGTGCGTCGTAGTATTTTGCTTGGCGACTCTGTGCTTCTAACATTCGATCTCAAATTAACCTTATTGATGTCGTGGTGTCATTTATGTATGTGACAACTAAAGCTTCTGGGTCCTCATCCTGTGCCAATGATAACGGTGTTCGGCAGCTTCTTCCGTAGAGGGCCTCGTATGGTGCCATCTTCATGCTTGCTTGAAAGCTGTTATTGTATGAAAACTCTACTAAGGGCAGCACATGTTCCCAAGGTTCATTGTGTTCCACTATGCATAGTCGGAGGAGGTCTTCCATTGTCTGATTCGTCCTTTCTGTTTGCCCGTCTGTTTGAGGATGGAACGCGGTGCTGAATGCCAATCTGGTTCCCAGATATGCTTGGACTCTTCTCCATTCCTTCGAAGTGAAGCGCCCGTCGCGATCAGATACGATCGACTTGGGTACCCCATAAAATCGGACCACTTGCTCTATAAAGAGTCGGGCTAAGATATCGACACTGTCACCTTGTCGGTTTGGGATGAAATGGGCCACCTTTGTGAGGCGATCCACCACGACCCATATCGAGTCATTTCTTGCACGAGATTGGGGCAAGCCATGGACAAAGTCCATGGAGATATCTTCAAAGTGCACAGTGTGCCTCTGAGAATCCTCTAAAGGGGGGTGAATAGAGATTTAAATTTATTTCTATCCAAACTGTGAAAACAATAAACTTAACTAAGGATTTATGCTTAACAAGAACACATGCAGAATAAATATGGTGCGGGAAATAAAGTGCAGAATAGAAGGAAATTGGGACAGCACAGAAAATTAGGCAACCAGAAGACACACAAAATTTTTATAGAGGTTCCCCAAAATATGGGTACTCCCCTCTTCTACCACCTGGTAGGTATGCACCACTGTGTCTGAGTCTTTTGGTAAGGAGACTCTTAGAACCACTGATCTTTTGGCAAGGAGATCATGAACCACCAGATCTTTTGATAAGGAGATCTTGAACCACCAGATCTTTTGATAAGGAGATCTTGAACCACCGAATCCTTTGAAGAGGGGTTAAAAAAACGCTTTTACAGAATGAGAAAGAAAGAGAAGAAAGAAAGTTGTAGGAATTCTGTTCTAAGAATTTTTGAGAAGACTGTATGAAGAACAGCCTATTCGATGTTCTACAGGATCTGCTCTTGATTAACCCCTGCTTTAGATAGTGATGAATTACAGGTGCTTTGTATGTCAGATCCTTTCTACTTCTGTTGATTGAGATTTGGCTGCTATGAGATTGTGATGAAGAGCAGCTTTCAGATCCTCTGTTCTATTAGATGAAGAACAGCAGAGCTTTCTTTTCTTTTCTCTTTTTCTGTGTTAGGGTTCCTGAGAGAGAGGGAGAAGATAAGGAAGCCCTAGCAAGAAGGAAGATGGCAGATTGTGATTAATGCCTTGTTTATTTCTGTCTTTACTTCTCCTTTTATTCTCTCTATTCAATTTCAAATTTCTTTTCCTTTCTGGTATAACCTGAAAAGGTAATCTGTCCACAACATTCTATTTCTTTTCTCTTTAATTCTCGGCCCATCCATCTACTAGGAATATGGTTCCAAGAAACCTTTTTGTCTCATTCTTTAATGCTCCTTTCTATTTCAGGCAATTATTAAGCTGTTGGGGAACTGTCTTGAAGGATGTGTGCCATGAAAAGAAGGATCAGAGAGACAGCTGAAAAGATATACTTTTACAGACTATATTCGACGTAGCGTCGAATTCATTTCTTCTCTTATCGACGCAACTTTGAGTTCTTGTAGAAGTAGCTTCGATTTCTTCTCTGCTCTGATTGAACTCTTCTAATCAACGTTGCATCGACATCTTATCAATGTGTCTGTCGAGTTGATCTGTCTGGATCTGAACTTCATCTTCTGCGTCGAGATGAAGTCGACGTTGCGTCGATTTTAGATTGCTTCTACAGATAACCTCTTCTGCGTCGAGTTGAAGTAGAAGCTGCGTCGACTTCACTAGTTACTCCGACAAGTCCCTGACCTCTAGGTCGATATCAATTCGACGTAACGTCGACTTGAGTTACTTCGACAGAAGGGTTAAACCACTTGGACTTCTAGTCAAAGCAGCGTCGATATGGACTCGATGTTACGTCGAATTCTATTCAACGTAAATGTTAACTTAGCCCAATTTTGCTTCCCTTGATCTAGTCCTGACACCCTATGTTGAGTGAGACATCCTAAGACATCTAATGATCAGAATACCCTCACTATACAATGGGCAATTCAAACTTAGAGGATAAAATCACTTTCATATAATTTGTTAAGTTAAATCACATGGTTTTCCCAACAATCCCCCCTATTTATCTTAACAAATTTTACAGATTGAATAAAGTGATTTTATACATTTCTTTGCATAATCAAACATACATGCAAGATAACATTGACACAAAGAGGAAACAACTGAAATTATAGACATCATATTTCCATATCAATAAATTGTGTGGCATTGTTTTTCCCACCAAATGTAATTCCACAAAAACCAATAATTTATCTGATACCTGAAGTTCAAAGATCCTTCTCAGGAGTTCTTCTCTTTCTTGAAAATACTTTTGAGGAGGGTTTTCTTAAGGCAAACTTCAGTGGCTCATTATTTTCTTCAGCAGTGTCTTTGGGAAGCTCCCCCTGACTTTGTGCATTTGTTTCAGCTTCCTGGGCAGCTTCCTCTGTTATCTAAACAACTTTATCTAATGAATCTTTATCTTGAATCTCATCTTGAGCTGCAGCTGTGCTTACAGCAGCCATCTCTGCATCTAAGTCCCTCTGGACATCTTGGGTAGGCTCCCCCTGCTTTGGTGCATCAGCTTGCTTAAAATTCAGCCTTTCTTGGGGTTCCCCTTCATCTGTCAGAAACTGCATGACATCTGCCATCTCTTTGTCACTTGCCTCCCCCTGAACAGATGCATCTGTTCCTTTATCATTCAATATCTCTGGAGAAGGCTCCCCCTGAACTGTTGCATCTAGTTTTCCCTGGACATCATCATCCAATCTTTCTGGATGCTCCCCCTGAGACTGTGCACCCTGAAAGGTAGTTACTTTGTCAGGGGCATGCTCATTGTTAGCATTGCCTTGATCCTGTCCACTCAAGTCAAGGACAGGTCTCTCTTCCTCTAGGATATTCTCCCCCTTCTTGACCTTGCTGGCCAGTGAGGTTAAGAACTCTTTTGTCTCCATGGAGGAAGACACAATTTCTTTTAGGCTCTGAAATGATGTTTGAAAATTTAATAACTTACCCTCTATCTGTGAGTATTTTTTGTCAAATTTTCTAGCCTGGGAGGCCACTTGATCTGCAAAAGTGGAGGAGGTAATGGCCACGGCCTTGGAAATGATCTGCTC
This sequence comes from Dactylorhiza incarnata, assembly GCA_033032865.1. NCBI lineage: Eukaryota > Viridiplantae > Streptophyta > Magnoliopsida > Asparagales > Orchidaceae > Dactylorhiza > Dactylorhiza incarnata. The sequence continues at coordinate 5,284,090 of JAWHQI010000001.1, read as the reverse complement.
CAGATCAATTGTGGGTGGATGAGATGTAGATGAAGGAGGTGATGAAGGAACATCTTCTTGGATGGGAGAGAGTGGTGGAGGTGGATCATGGAGATGATCTAGAATGATATTGGATGGTAGTTGATAGGTTGGCTGAGGAGATGGCTCAGGTGCTGAGGAGGATTGGGACTGTTGTTGTTGTTGTTGTGATGGTGGTGAATGTGGGGCTGTAGTATCATCCTGATGAGTATCTGGAACATTGTCCAGTGGAGGTGGAGAGTGAGCAGGAGGGATAGCATCCCTTGGAGGGTCTGGTGTGTGCCTTTCTGGCTCTTGATGAGGAGGATATGGGGGAGGAGAGACTGGAGCTTGACCAGGCTTCACTATTTTCCTGGTCCACTTGGAAAAGATCCCTATGTTAATCCTCTTCCCAGGAGGAATAGGCACTCCTTTTGACTTACACACGCTAGGATAGTGGTGAAGTAGTACCTGACTCATGATCCTCATGAAAGAATTTTCCTTATGGGCATACTTATGCCCAATCATCCTTATGAGGCATTTCCCCCAACAGATCCTTTTCTTCAAAACTAGAGCTCTCATTATCTGAAGTTGTTGCTTTGGAACAACATCATGTGCTGATATCTTACAGAGCGGCACTTTCCCTACAATATCTGCAAGGAATCTGTATTCTTCCCCAAGGTCAATCTTCTTTAGATTGATGGGCTTGTCCTTCTTGAACTGCATAATCTCCAGGATCCTCTTGGTCTCATCCCCTGATAATTCTTCTTATTCATTTCCAGGAAGAAAGTCATATGTTTGATTTAATATGCCCTCTGTTATCTAGACTTCTGTATCAGATATTTTTCCTTTAAGAGTGCCATCCTCTCCTATCTGAACATTATCTTTGAACTTTGTGAGCTCCATATCAAAGATCTTGCATCTTGTTGAAATAAGCTTGATTAGCCCGGCCTCCTGAAATAAGCCAAGGATGGTTTTGAATCTTTCAGCTGCTGCGCTGAAGGACTCAACATCCACATCGAACCCGGAGTTCATCTTGGGTGGAGCCATTTGAATTTGGTTGTACCTACAAACACAAAGAGAATGAAAGAGAAAGAGGCACGGGACAGATGGAGAGCAAAAGAGCAAGAGAAGGAGAATTCGAAAGCCTAAATGTTTCGACGCAGTAATTGTTTAAAATTAGATGAATCGCCGCTACTTAGGGTTTAGGTCGACGCACCGTCGATAACACTTATTATTTGGCGCGCAAAGCTGTGACGAGATTGCTTCTAGAAGCAATTCTGCGTGCACTGATATATCAACGTTGTGTCGACTAGTACTCGACGTAGCTTCAAGACTATTCAGAGACCCTAAGTCGACGTAGTCCTGTCGACGTTACGTCGATTTCCAATCGACGTGGCTTTGAATTTAATCAGCAATTATTAAGTCGTTGAATGCATCGATAAGAACTTGACGATGCGTCGAATTCTATTCGAATTGTCTACTCTGTGTGCTTCTCGACGCTGGCGTCGAGTAGAAGTCAATGGTACGTCGACTTCTATTTGACGCACCTCTTAATAAACAGATCTAATTCCTTGGAAAATTCTTGCTATTTTTCCCAGCAATTTTCTTTATTGAAAGTAGCTCATAATATGATGTTATAAATGTTAAGGAGGATTCAAGATAGAAATTACTGTTGGAGTTTCTGAGGTGATCTCAAAGCAATCAACGGTTAGTCTTACTGCCAACGCAATATGAGCCTATTGGGTCACACATAAAAGAGTTTGGAGAAGCTGGAGAAAGGATTGTGTTGGCCTTACTCATATTGGATATGAGTGGAGGACCAATCCTTTGACTGCTCGGAATTGAATTGAGAATGTCTCAAATGGAAAACAAGTACTATTGATGAATCGTCTAAATGGGTTAGACGAATTCTATAGGACTTGGTAAATTCATTTAAAGTGTTTAAACGAATGGATTTATACTAGATAATTCGGCTAAAGGGTTTAGACGAATTCGGCTAAAGGGTTTAGACGAATTCGGCTAAGTCAAATTCGGCTAAAGTGTTTAGTTGAATAAGTGACAAATTCGGCTAAAGGGTTTATACGAATTTATATAGTCAAATTCGTCGAAAGGGTTTCGCCGAATCTGAGTCGAATCGGCTAAAGCGTTAAGTCGAAATATATCAAATTCGGCGAATGTGTAAATCCAGACAAAACTGTTCTGTTTTTCCCTCTGGTCTGCGTATAGCCTGTTTTTATGACTTGCGTATAAAAGCGATGAGATTAGGTCATAAATAAGATCGAGCCTTTTCGCAATTTATGAAGAGCCGAAAATGGAAGTGTTCTGATCGCTCTCGCTCCGTACTCCGACCTCATCACCGCCGACCGTCGTCGCCTCCCCTCCAACGGACCTAGCAGTTCGTGGTGACGCAGAGGGTTGTTCTTCTCCGACCCATACCTTGTGCGACAAGGCATTGGGGTTCTCCTTCCTTGTGTGGATCTCTGTAGAGGGCCGATACATTTCGGTGCTTGGAACTCGAAGTTTGTCTACCGGATTCCTTCTTGGAGCATCTTGGTTGAGTATTGACTCAATCCCGGAAAGGTATATCGCATTTTACTTTCCTAATCTCTTGATTCATGAAATCCGCAAGATCCTTACTCTTTGGGTTGTTCTAGTTATTTCTTCCGTTACGCACATTTTGATGTGTTCATATCATTATGAATGGTATGTAGAAAACCCAACAATTACTCCTTTGAATGACTTTTGTTCCTTTTTCATGACCTACAACATTCTTCCCACTCAATTTTATCCTGAGTGGGACCCTACCTAACCCCGCACAAGTAATTCAACCATTAGAAGGAACCCAGGTTACCTTGGGCCCTTTACTTTTACCATTATAGGGTTCAATGAAAGAATAGAAGGGTCTTTCATGATACCCTTTGGGATGATAAGGAATGGTTTTCCCAAACCTATTGTTTTGAAATTTGAAATGGGTATAAAATGTATCTTGATATAATAATCAGAAGAGTGTTTTATTATCCTAGGTCTGGATTTATCCTTTTGGTTATTGTTATTTAATTTTCCCATATTGTTCTTATCAGAGGGTTTAACTTTATTAGTTTTTCCTACCCTATCAGAATGGTTGTGATCCTCACCCTTAGATGGAGCACTCTTCTCACTGGGTAGATAATTACTAGGTCTAACAAAAGGCACTGGAGTTTTCCAGGCAGGCTTGCTAGGTGGTTCTGTGCGTGTGGAGGGGTCTGCTCCTAACCCTAGGTGATTAAATCTCATAGAGAGATTTTCTGTGATATCCTTGAGCTTCTGACTCCTCCCATTAAGTGAGTCCTCAAAGGCCTTTGCCTTTGCCAGCTCTTCTTTTAGATTTGTATTTTCCTCTCTATGCTTAATCAATTCTAAATCTTTATTATTAAGTTCATTAGTTAGATTCTGATTTATTAGGAGTGTTTCAGTTTTCTTCAAATTCTCTAATTCAGTTTTAGCTGTGTTTAATTCTTTTTCTACCCTAAGATGTTCAATGCAGAAATCTTTATGGCATGTTTTAAAATCATCATAAGTAAAGTCAAATTCATCAAAAACTGATACCTGGTCATCTTCAGCATCTGATGCCATTCCAAGAGCCATCATGCAGGCTGCTACTGCTTCTTCTTCATCATCACTATCAGATGATGATGAGCTCTCTTCCACTTCTGAATCACTCCAGGTTTCAGCAATGAAACCCTTTGCTTTCTTCTTGTCCTTCCCTCCGAAATACTTCTTCTTCTTCTCCTCTTTAGTGCTGCTCTTGTTTCTTTGCTCCTGAGGGCACTCAGGAGCAATGTGCCCTGACTTGTTGCAGGCAAAGCAGATAATATCCTTCCTTGGAGTCTTATCATACCTGGGCTTTGAGTCTCTTTCTCTTCTCCTTGAGCCTTCAGTCTTCACCCACTTCTTGAATTTTCTTGCCAGCAGGCTGAACATTTCATCCTCAGGAGTAGAGGACTCTCCTTCAGCAGATTTCAGAGCAAGGGATCTTTGAACAGGAGCTGGAGAGGTCTCTCTTTCTTCTGCCTCAGCTCTGTTCTTTAGAAGCATCTCATATGACTTAAGCTTTCCTAGCAAAGCTTCAGTGGAGATCTCTCTGTGGCATCTGGATTCTCTGATTGCCCAGATCCTTGAATCCCATGAGCTAGGGAAGTACATGAGGATCTTATCATTAATTTCAGTCAAGGATATTTCCTTGTCTAAGCCTCTGATCTCATTAATGATAAGACTGAATCTGTCATACATATTGGCAACAGATTTTTCAGCCTTCTTTTGAATGTTCTCATACTGGGATATGAGAAGGGACTTTTTGTCCTTTCTTTCATCAGCACTTCCTTCCACCATGTTGGTGAGTGAGTCTCAGATCTCCTTTGCTGATTGGCATTCAGCAACTTTCTGGAAAATGTCATCTGACATTGTTGACACCAAAATATTCATGGTCTTAGCATCACATGCCTTGACCTTCTTTTCAGCTTCTGTCCATTCCTTTCTTGGAACAGCCTCAGTTATTGAGGTTTCTCCTTCCTTTTGTCTGACTGGAGCAGGAGGACCTGTGAGAAGAACATTATATATGCCTTCATCAATTGAATTCATATAAAGCTTTATCCTGGCCTTCCAGAGTGTGAACTTGTTTAAGTTACACACTGGGGACTTGTGGAAGCTTAATCATTAGTACTCATTTTCATTATAAAATATATTTATAGAAAAGAAATAAGAGTAGGAGGTCTTTTTGATCAAGGTGTTAACCTCTTAATGATCAACCTACCTCTGATACCAATTGAAAGTGCACAGTATGCCTCTGAGAATCCTCTAGGGGGGGGGGGGTGAATAGAGATTTAAATTTATTTCTATCCAAACTGTGAAAACAATAAACTTAACTAAGGATTTGTGCTTAATGATGAGTAGTAAAATATATGTATTTTTAGTATAGTTATTAGTATAGTTTTAATTAATATGGTGAATTTTCTATGTAAATTAATAAATAAATTGCTTCTTTTCATTATTTCCTTACTAACTTAGTTTTATTTTTGTTTTTACAGATTTTGGCAATTTTTGTCAAGTCACGCCCTGAGTCACGCCCGTGACAACAAGTCACGCCCGTGACCCAAGGGCGTGTAATTTTAAAATGCCAACTTCTCAATCTGCGTTCGACGAAAGGCAAGCTGCGTTCGACGAAACTCGAGCTGCGTTCGACGAACGCTCTCTGCCCTGCGTTCGACAAAAATCGAGCTGCGTTCGACGAACACTCTCTTCCCTGCATTCGACAAACTCGATTTGCATTCGATGAATGCTCTCTGCCCTGCGTTCGAAGAAATCAAGCTGCGTCTGACGAAAAGCGCTCTGCGTTTGACGAACTCTCCGCGCCCAGCGTTCGACAAACCCTCCCCCATCCAGCGTTCGACGAACGCGTCTCAGCGTTCGACGAACTATCTCAGCGTTCGACGAACTCTCTCTTACACGCCAGCCGTCACGCCCCAGTTAAAGCAGATATGTGTCGCCCACTGTCATGCCCGTGACACTTCAAGTCACGCCCGTGTGCAGCCATGTTTGACGGCTGAACCTTCCAGAAGACGGCGGATGCGACCCCTAAAGCACACTCAAATGTCACACCCCAGGGTCACGCCCGTGACCAGAAGACACACCCGTGACCTAGGGGCGTGTAAAAATAATATTTTGCCTATAAATAGGAGGGCTCGGCTGAAGGAAATTTCATCCAAATTTTGAGTGCTTGTTAGTGTTTTCTGAGTTCTTTTGAGTGATTGTGAGTTTTTCTTTATGCAATTCAGTTTAAGTTCGTTTGTAATTTTCGCTTTTCTAGTCTAGTTGTAATGCTTATTTTAGAAATAAAATGTTGTTTTTTCTCATTTGGATCATTTTCATTTTCAATTTATGCAAGTGTGTGTGTGTATGAGTATAACTGTATTGCTTTCATAACTTAGGTTTATTGCTTTCATAATTTGGGTTAAAAGCTTTTATTAAATAGTTTATCATTTTTTTACGCTTTATTTATCGCTTTCGTTTAAATGCTTTCTCTCGATTCAGTCATTTTATTACAAGTAGAGTGCGTGCGTACATGAGAAAGTGTTTTTCTTTTTTGTAACTTAGCTTTATTTCAGTCCTTATATAACTGTTTATACCACCCCCATCTTGAATAAGAGGCTAATTTCCTTTAGCACTTGTTTAAGACGGTTGAGACGAATATTATTTCTGCACTTTTATATGTCTTTTATTTCTATACCACCCCCGTCCCGGATGAGAGGCTAAGTTTCTTTAGCACTTGATTAAGACGGTTGGGACGGATACTATTACTGCTTTTATATAAGTTTTTTTATTTCCCTTATTTCACGCTTATATCCGCTAAAATTATTAAACATGTATTCTCTTAATTATGTCGTCCCCATTCCGATGAGTGGCTAATTTCCTTTAGCGCACGATGTCGAAGAGCATTGGGACCCAAAAATAGTTTTTTAAAAATTAAAACATCTCTTTCTAAAATAATTAACGCTTAAGGTTTACCCGAGAATAACGTTGAGTGGAGCCACATAATCGATGTGTGGTTTTCATTTCCATCTCCGTACACTAGTTAGCCGAGAGGCTTGTGCGTACGGACTGATCGCTCACGGGTAAAGAGAAGTGCACTCTACCCTCGAGAGAGGATGAGGTAAGTCTCCCGAATTGGAAGTAAAAACCCAATAACGGGGTTCACAACATAAAGCGAGCATTAAGGAGATTCGATTACAGAACGAGAGTTCGGTCGAATATTCATAATCTTAGGTGGGCGTACCCTCGAGAGAGGAGCGTTCATAATTATGGAACCTCCACGGCCAAGTTGTTTTAATGTTTTGAAAAGTCATCACTTTTACTTCTAAAAAAGACTATTTTCGTCTCAAGGTAATTCGACATCGGGCGCTATTTATTATCATCGTTTGGAACTCTAGTTATACGCTTATTATTATTCGCTTTTAAAAACCCACACTAAAAACTTATTCCGATAAAATAATAGTATGTTCCTCAAAGTAGGTATAATCAACACGATCCACAGAAATATACGACCTCAATATTTTCTAAAACAAAATATCTTACATTACTCACGATAAGGTATACTTGCCTTAATTATATGATTAATTTGGATTAAAATTTAAACAAACACTTTTCAAATCCGAAACTTGCAAAACTCTCCTTTGCTATTTTAAAAATCAATAGAATTCGGCGTTGTAGTCGGGGTGTAATCGTCAATATTTCGAAAGAAGAAAAAGACCGTTACTTCTATCTTTCGATAGGAAAACGGTTAATTTCTCAAAGTAGGAGTACTTGCGAGACTCTTCAAAAATATCCGTCGAATTCTAATCTCGTCATATAAAGGTTAACCAAAACAAATAAAAAAATCCGAATCAAATCATCACTTAACAAGAACACAGGAGGAATAAATATGGTGTAGGAAATAAAGTGCGGAATAGAAGGAAATTGGGACAACACAGAAAATTAGGCAACCAGAAGACACACAGAATTTTTATAGAGGTTCCCCAAAATATGGGTACTCCCCTCTTCTACCACCTGGTAGGGATGCACCACTGTGCATAAGTCTTTTGGTAAGGAGACTCTTAGAACCACTGATCTTTTGACAAGGAGATCATGAACCACCAAATCTTTTGATAAAGAGATCTTGAACCACCAAATCTTTTGATAAGGAGATCTTGAACCACTAAATCCTTTGAAGAGGGATTATTAAAACTCTTTTACAGAATGAGAAAGAAAGAGAAGAAAGAAAGTTGTAGTAATTATGTTCTCAGAATTCTTGAGAAGACTGTATGAAGAACATCCTATTAGATGTTCCACAGGATTTGCTCTTGATTAACCCCTGCTTTAGATAGTGATGATTTCAGGTGCTTTGTATGTCAGATCCTTTCTACTTCTGCTGATTGAGATATGGCTGCTATGAGATTGTGATGAAGAGCAGCTTTCAGATCCTCTGTTCTATTAGATGAAGAACAGTAGAGCTTTCTTTTCTTTTCTCTTTTTCTATGTTAGGGTACCTGGGAGAGAGGGAGAAGATAAGGAAGCCCTAGCAAGAAGGAAGATGACAGATTGTGATTTATGCCTTGTTTGTTTCTGTCTTCACTTCTCCTTTTATTCTCTCTATTCAATTTCAAATTTCTTTCCCTTTCTGGTATACCCTGAAAAGGTGATCTGTCCACGACATTCTCTTTCTTTCCTCTTTAATTCTCAGCCCGTCCATCTACTAGGAATATGGTTCCAAGAAATATTTTTGACTCCTTTAATGCTCCTTTCTATTTCAGGCAATTATTAAGCAGTTGGGGAACGGTATTGAAGGATGTGGGCCATGAAAAGAAGGATCAGAGAGACAGCTGAAAAGATATACTTTTACAGATTGTATTCGACGTAGCGTCGAATTCATTTCTTCTCTTATCGACAGAACTTTGAGTTCTTGTAGAAGTAGCTTCAATTTCTTCTCTGCTCTGATTGAACTCTACTAATCAACGTTGCGTCGACATTTTATCGACGTGTCCGTCGAGTTGATCTTCCTGGCTCTGAACTTCATCTTCTGCATTGAGATGAAGTCGACGTTGCGTCGACATTAGATGGCTACTACAGCTAACCTCTTCTGCGTCGAGTTGAAGTAGAAGCTACGTCGACATCACTAGTTACTCTGACAAGTCCCTGATCTCTACGTCAATATCTATTCGACGTAACGTCGACTTGAGTTACTTCGACAGAAGGGTTGAACCACTTGGACTTCTAGTCAGAGCAGCGTCGATATGGACTCGATGTTACGTCAAATTCTATTCGACGTAAATGTTAACTTAGCCCAATTTTGCTTCCCTTGATCTGGTACTAACACCCTATGTTGAGTGAGACATCCTAAGACATCTAATGACCAGAATACCCTCACTATACAATGCGTAATTCAAACCTAGAGGATAAAATCACTTTCATATAATTTGTTAAGATAAATCACAGGGTTTTCCCAACACTCCTGGACTGCGGCATTCTACCTTGACCATCTGACAGGTCTGGCAGTGTGCCACATAATTGGTGACGTCCCTTTTCATACCTGGCCTGTACAGCATCCTTCGTAAATCTGTATACATTTTTACTACTCCCGGGTGTATCGAATATCTCAATTGGTGTGCTTTGTGGAGTATCTCTTCCCGGATTCTTTCAGCCGAGGGGATGAAAATATGGTGCTTGTACTGTAGAATGCCATCATATAAATTGTAGTCTTCCTGAGCGCCGTGATGCAAGGTTTGGATGATTGGAGCCACTTCTACGTCGATCTTTTGCGTCTCGCGTATCCTGTCTCTAATGTCACACTGTATCTCCATCCAATATAGTTGGGTCTAGTAGTCCATCGGGTTTCTGCGGGTAATGAGGATGATGTCCAAGTCTGCCAAGGACTTGACCAACTCTTCTGGTATCATCTCTAGCCAATTCTCGGTCCCCGGAGGTTGCCGACTTAGGGCATCAGCAACCTTGTTGAACTTGTCGGGGTGGTATTGGAGGGCGAAGTCGTAATCGCATAAGAATTCTAACCACCGACGTTGTCGGAGATTCATCTCCTTCTAGATGAAAATGTATTTGAGGCTCTTGTGGTCGGAGAAGATTTCGCATCTTATCCCGTATAGGTAATGCCTCCAGACTTTTAGTGCGAATACTATAGCACCCAGCTCTAGATCATGGGTTGCGTAGTTTAACTCGTGAGGCTTCAACTATTGTGATGCGTAAACGACTACCTTGATGTGCTGCATTAGTACGACTCCTAACCCCTTTAGTGATGCGTCAGTGTAAATTTGGAAGCCCTCAGTGCCTGAGGGGAGGGTCAGAATTAGAGCAGACGTTAGCCGGTTCTTTAGCTCCATGAACGCTGCTTCGCATTCGGATGTCCATTGAAACGTCGTATCCTTCTTGGTGAGGGTGGTGATGGGTAAGGCGATCTTAGAAAAACCTTCTACAAACTTGCGATAGTAGCCGGCGAGACCAAGGAAGCTCTTGATATATGCTGCTGACTTAAGTGGTGGCCAGTCTCGTACTGCTTATACTTTGGCTTGGTCTACTGCTACCCCATTTTTGTTGATCGTGTGCCCAAGGAATCCGACTTCCTCTATAAAAAATTCACACTTACTGAATTTAGCGAAGAGCGAGTGTTCCCATAACGTGAGTAACACCATGTGGAGGTGCCTGGAGTTGTCTGTCTTGTTCTTCAAGTAGATGAGTATGCCATTTATGAACACTATCACAAAGTGGTCCAGGAAGGGTTCGAATGCTTTGTTCATTAGGGCCATAAAGACGGACGGGGCATTGGTCAACCCAAACGGCATCACCATGAATTCGTAGAGCCCGTAGAGGGAGATGAAGGTTGTCTTGGGGATGTCCTCTTCCCGTACTCGAAGTTGGTAATAGCCAGACCTTAAGTCCATTTTGGAGAAGACGGACTCGCCTTGCAATTGATCGAATGATTCGTCTATCCTAGGAAGTGGATAGGTGTTTTCGGATGGTGAGTTTATTTAGTTCCCTGTAGTCGATGCACAAATGTAATGATCCATCCTTCTTCTTGACGAACAATACTGGGGCTCCCCAGGGTGAGGTGCTTGGACGAACAAAACCTGCATCGATTAGCTCCTGTAATTGTATTTTGAGCTCGGCTAGTTCCTTCGGGGCCATCCCGTAAGGTGATCGGGATACCAGTCGTGCTCCGTGGGCCAGTTCAATCTGGAAGTCCACTTCTCGTTGCGGGGGCAACCCTGGAAGGGATTCGGGAAAGACGTCTGGGAAGTCTCGGATTACAGGCACTTTGGTGAGTACTTGTGCCTTGTCCTCCATTTCGAAGTAGATCAAATACATCTCCTCCTATCTCCAGACTGCTTTGACTGTTCGGGCGGACGTTAGAATGATGTGGGTGACATATAGTATACCTGCCAGAGTGATAGATTGCCCATTCAGGTTCTAGAGGTGGATCTCTCGGGTCGAGCAATTGATTTGGACGTTATGCTCAGCCAACCAGTCCATTCCTAGGATGATGTCGAATCCGGTTATTGCTAGAATAGTCGCGAAGATTTCGAATTCCATATCCCCCGGCATTGCCTGGAAAGAACACTTCTCTGTGGATATCTTGTCTGATCCATCCGGTAGTCGTATTCGTATTGACATTCCAGACGATCGTACGGTGTTTCCTTTGTCTGCGATGAAATCCCGAGAGACGAAGGAATGTGTGGCACCAGTATCGAATAGCGTTTTAGCGGGATGACCTTCTACCAAAAGTAAACCTGGTAACATATATACATATACTATGATTATATGCTCTTTACAGATATACAGGAGGAGTAACTACATAGTCTAAACAAAAGGCTATATCACATATCTCTGATAGATCATATCATCTGAGTCTAGCATCGCTAATGAAAATATATACCTATCACTACATCCGGTGCAGGTCCATGCTGAAGATCTAATGCGTAAGTGATGAGTAGTTTATTCACTCATCTTTTAGCTTAATTTAATTATAATTCTTATATAAATCTATTTAAATTATATGTATTTTCCTGCATAAATTGCTTCCTTTTTATTTTATAAACTAACTTAAGCCTTTTCTGTGTTTTTCAGGATTTCTGGGCATTTTGAGCAAAATTGTCAAGTACACGCCCAAGGTCACGGGCGTGACCAAGGGCGTGACAGCCAAAGATGTGTTCCAGACCTGCTTCCGCCACCCCGAGTAAATTCCGTGAAGTTTCGCCAAGTACACGCCCCAGGTCACGGGCGTGACCAAGGGCGTGACCCAATGTCACGACCGCGACCCGCTGAGACGAATCAGAACCACTGAGATCAAGCCTGCCACGTCAATTAAAATTACACGCCCCAGTTCACGGGCGTGACCATGGGGTGTGACATCCAGTACACGGGCTTGACTCATCCATCGCTATTTCTCGCCGAATCTTCCCGCCAGCAGCAAGTTTTAAAGATTACACGCCCCAGGTCGGGCGTGACCTAGGGCGTGACGCGCCCGAAATGCCTGCATTAAAGCCAGAACGCCCCCTCTCCGCCAAGCACGGATCACGCCCCTTACACGCCCTTGGTCACGGGCGTGAACAAGGGCGTGTAACACCAAATCTCTGCCTATTTAAAGCCAGCTTCACCAGATGTTTTGAAGAGGAATTTTGGAGACAAATTTTAGGATTAGACACTCTTCTTTTCATGTTTTATTTTCATGTTTTAGTAGTTCTTGTATGCCCTTTTCTTTTTAGCATTTGTAGTTTTCAATTCAATTGTTGTAACTTTCAATTCCTGTCTTGTAACTTTTCTTTAGCAATTTAATAAAATAGTTTCTTTGTTCTCTCATTTTCCCTTTCTTATTTTATCATGTACTCTTTTATTTTTGTCGATTCCTCCATCTCCATGAGTAGCTAAATTTCTATTAGCACTCGCTCGAGATGATCCAAGGAAAATATAATTCTTGATTTAATCTTTAGCCTCTCTTTCTCTTCCTTAGAATGCTTAAGATTTATCCTTAAACTTTATTGAATTGAGATTATATGTTCGATATAATAATTCTCATTCTTGTTTTCGTAGTCTAATTACCGAGAGGTTTTGAATTCGAATCGATCATTTCAAGGATAAAGAGAGTTGAATGCACTCCTCAAGCGAGGATGACACAATTCTCTCGGATTGGAGTCAAATCCAATAGCGGGGCTCACTACGATAAAGCGAGTCATAGGGATTTTGATTCTAGAATGAAAGTTCGATTGATCAACCTAAACTCAGTTGAGTGTATCCTCGAGAGAGGTGTGTTCATAATTTGGGAGCCTCCACGGTCAAGTAATTTCTTAACAGAATTAGAAGTTGTTCTTATTATATTTATTTTCCAAGGTAATTCAAGATCGAGTGCTAGCCTTTTTACTCATCGTTTTAATCTTATTTTTATTTTCTTTTTGCAAAACCAACTCCAAAGTTTTAATTGATAAAATAATAGAGATTTTCTTGAAATAAGAGTACTCAACCGCCCCGAGTCTAATACGACCTTGGTTTTTATAACCTATACTACATTCGACAAGGTACACTTGCCGTTGTCGTTTGCGGATATAGTTTTGCGCATCAAGTTTTTGGCACCGTTGTCGGGGAGACGGTTGATATTTTGAAAAAAGAAATATTCATTAATTTTATCATTCTCTTTCTTCTCCCCCTTCTCCTTAAAATTTTAAAAAAACTTAAAAAGCGTAATCTAAATTCTCGGAAAGGACGCTTTGGGCTTGAATTCTCATCACAGCCTCTAGTACCTTGTGAGCCCTTCACCGGGTTGACCTTGGGAAGTCCGGGACTAATTTTACCCGCTTTTTCAAAAAATATATATAATAAAAATATTTATAAAATTCCATTCATTTGAGTAAAGGTTGTTCCCTTCTTTTTTATTATTATTATGAAAGAATCTGAATTGGCCGTTAAAGTTGCCGAGCTTCGAAACCAACTTTACCTCTTACAAGTCGCTCGAAGGCGCCAACTTAGTTGTTATTATTGTGGTGCGCCTCATCAAAGTGAGGAATGTTATTTACATTCATATTCTCAAAATAATTTTTATGAAAATAATTATCCTCAATATTATGCAAATAACTTTGATAATAATTACGATCAAATTTCTCGGCTTTTCATGAAAATAATTTTTCAAACTTTGATGAAAATAATTTTAATGAGAATATTTTTTCGGCGTTTAATAATTGTTCTTCTACCTCCGAAGTAGATTATTCATGATGGCAAGGTCACCCGGATAGTTTTCGGGGCGATGAAGATAAATCTTCAGATCTGAATTTTTGTTTTTCTTCTTTTGCGTCGCAATTTTCTTTCTCTAATTTTGGGGAATCTCCACCGAATCAATTTGATACTTCCCCCAAAAATTTAGAGGAGAATTTTATTCCTTCTAGTGTTTTTTCTCCACCTTCGGATAATTTAGTTATGGAGGAACATGTGGTTTCATGTAATCCCATAACTTCTTTTAGCAAAGATGAAAACTTATTATACCAAGAATTTCTTAAAGTTATGGGCACCCAAGATGAAATAGAAGAAGAACAAGTTACTTCCCCTACTCCACCCGAATTTTATTTTCCTTGTCATGAATATTCGCGAATTTCTTCTATCCAACCAAAAATTCATGAAAATTTGAAAATTTAATTCCGCTTGGTAATGCACTAGATTTTTCTAAAGAAATAATTATTTTAGAAAAGGAACAACCAGAGCTTAAACTTATATTTTCACAAGCGCCTCCTCCTTGCGAAATATTATCTGACACGTTTAATTGTGATTCTCTTTATACTAATAATTTCCAGGTTGAAGATGAGCTGTTGCTACCCCAATTAATTGATGATCCATATGCCGCTCATCTTTATAAATTAAAATCACCTCAGGTATGTATAGGTGATTTGGATTTGCATATTCAAGAAAAAGGACAAACGGAGAATTACACGTTAAGCGGAGGAGTAGTCGGGCGACTGACACCGGCACATTCACATACGCGTCTCTTTTAAATTTCCTTTTTCCTAACACTAACCGTCTAGCTTAAAGACGGGAAAAAGAAAGCGCTCTTGGGAGGCACCCCTTGCTTATCTTTATTTTTATGTATTTTTCTTTTAAAGTTTATTTTCTTTCAAGTATTCTTCATACTTAGTTTTAAACATTGAGGACAATGTTTAATTTTAAGTATGGGGTGTAGCATTGTTTTCCTTATATTTCTATTTATATGAAAAAAATAAAAAAAATACATAAATATTTTTTTTAATCTAATAAAAATAAAATTTCATGGAAAGGACGCTTTGGACTTGAATTCCCATCACAGCCTCTAGTACCTTACGAGCCCTTCACCGGGTTGACCTTGGGAAGTCCAAGAAGAAAAAAATATTTAAAATTTTTGTTGAATTTTTATACTTACTCATATGCAAAATCCTTAGTATATTTGCTTTTGTATAGTGCCGTAGTGAATTTTTATACTTCATTAGATTTTGAATTTTGGAATAAAATTGTTGACTCGTGCAGTGTTCCTAGTTAAGCGCACGCGTTAGTAGAATTCTATGTCAAATTAACTATTCAGCATAGAATTGGATTTATGATTTTCTAACTGCGAGAAAACAATTTTGTTTTACTCTTACCTTGAATCCGGTAGAATTTGAGAATAATTCAAGTGAGTATGTAGAAGCTTACTAGAGAAATATTACACATTTTGAACGGAAGGGTATTCTTTCTCGACGGCTAGAACTTGCCTCTAGCGATTCTCAAAGCATTTGCATAGGTTTGTCATAGTTTTTAGAAGTGATTTAGGCCATCTTTTGATCGTGTGTGCCTATTTGCCCACCTTTAAAACAAATTTCATTGTTTAAACACTTTGGGCCTTTCCTTATTTCCTTTGCTACCTCCCCCTTTCATTTTCACCAAAGCCAAAACATCCACCCCATGATCACACTAAATATTTGAGATTTATTAAAATTTTGCAATGGGTTCTATTGTGAAAATAAGGAAGTTGCAACTTCTTATTTGGAGCTATAATGAAAAAAAATTTGTGAAAAATTTTGTTGGCCAATTATGAAAAATAAAGAAAATTATTCATGGCCTTATGCTTGAAAAATAATGAGAGTTTTTGTATGTTTTGCTTCATGACAACTCTTATGCAAGGTTTAAATTTTGATAATTTTGGGAAACTCTCACCTTGGTTTATTGTGATCCTTAGCCGTCATGTTCTATCTCTTTGATTTCCAATTTCAAATCATATACCTAAGCCAAGTTTCACTCCTAATGAAAGCCCTTTTGATGTTTAAACTACGACATTATACTTGTGTAGTGGAGAGAGTGCGACCGGGAAAGCCTATGGCCATCGTCATTGATGGATTTCTTTGGAGGCTATCCCGAAACTCGATTTTGGGTAATATTGATCTTAGAAAGCACGCTACCCGCTCCTTGAATAGCATTCGAGAATTTACCGAGCTTTCAACTTAAAAGTAAAAGCAATATGTTAAATCGCATTTTTGAAAATTATAAGATAATCGTTTTGCTGAATAGGTCTTTCAACTAGGATCTCTACACGTAGGTGTAAGACTTCGCATTTTTATTCCTTGAGTTCAAATTTCTTTTTCTAGTATTTAAATTTCTCTACACCTAAGAAAAGTTGTTTGCTCGGGACTAGCAAACGAGTAAGTATGGGGGTATTTGATGAGTAGTTTATTCACTCATCTTTTAGCTTAATTTAATTATAATTCTTATATAAATCTATTTAAATTATATGTATTTTCCTGCATAAATTGCTTCCTTTTATTTTATAAACTAACTTAAGCCATTTCTGTGTTTTTTAGAATTTTTGGGCATTTTGAGCAAAATTGTCAAGTACACGCCCAAGGTCACGGGCGTGACCAAGGGCGTGACAGCCAAATATGTGTTCCAGACCTGCTGCCGCCACCCCGGGTCAATTCCGTGAAGTTTCGCCAAGTACACGCCCCAGGTCACGGGTGTGACCAAGGGCGTGACCCAATGTCACAGCCGCGACCCACTGAGACGAATCAGAACCGCTGAGATCAAGCCTGCCACGTCAATTAAAATTACACGCCCAGGTCACGGGCGTGACCATGGGGCGTGACATCCAGTACACGGGCGTGACTCATTCAACGTTATTTCCCGCTGTATCTTCCCGCCAGCAGCAAGTTTTAAAGATTACACGCCCCAGGTCACGGGCGTGACGCGCCCGAAATGCCTGCATTAAAGCCAGAACGCACCCTCTCCGCCAAGCACCGATCACACCCCTTACACGCCCTTGGTCACGGGCGTGACCTAGGGCGTGTAACACCAAATCTCTGCCTATTTAAAGCCAGCTTCACAAGATGTTTTGAAGAGGAATTTTGGAGACGAATTTTAGGATTAGACACTCTTCTTTTCATGTTTTATTTTCAT
The DNA here is from genome assembly GCA_033032865.1 of Dactylorhiza incarnata. Taxonomy (NCBI): domain Eukaryota; kingdom Viridiplantae; phylum Streptophyta; class Magnoliopsida; order Asparagales; family Orchidaceae; genus Dactylorhiza; species Dactylorhiza incarnata. The sequence goes on along the minus strand of JAWHQI010000001.1, from coordinate 5,267,137 downwards.
GTTTTAGTAGTTCTTGTATGCACTTTTCTTTTTAGCATTTGTAGTTTTCAATTCAATAGTTGTAACTTTCAATTCCTGTCTTGTAACTTTTCTTTAGCAATTTAATAAAATAGTTTCTTTGTTCTCTCATTTTCCCTTTCTTATTTTATCATGTACTCTTTTATTTTTGTCGATTCTTCCATCTCCATGAGTAGCTAAATTTCTATTAGCACTCGGTCGAGATGATCCAAGGAAAATATAATTCATGATTTAATCTTTAGCCTCTCTTTCTCTTCCTTAGAATGCTTAAGATTTATCCTTGAACTTTATTGAATTGAGATTATATGTTCGATATATAATTCTCATTCTTGTTTTCGTAGTCTAATAACCGAGAGGTTTTGAATTCGAATCGATCATTTCAAGGATAAAGAGAGTTGAATGCACTCCTCAAGCGAGGATGACATAATTCTCCCGGATTGGAGTCAAATCCAATAGCGGGGCTCACTACGATAAAGCGAGTCATAGGGATTTTGATTCTAGAACAAAAGATCGATTGATCAACCTAAACTCAGTTGAGCGTATCCTCGAGAGAGGTGTGTTCATAATTCGGGAGCCTCCACGGTCAAGTAATTTCTTAAGAGAATTAGAAGTTGTTCTTATAATATTTATTTTCTAAGGTAATTCAAGATCGAGTGCTAGCCTTTTTACTCATCGTTTTAATCTTATTTTTATTTTCTTTTTGCAAACCAACTCCAAAGTTTTAATTGATAGAATAATAGAGATTTTCTTGAAGTAAGAGTACTCAACCGCCCCGAGTCTAATACGACCTTGGTTTTTATAACCTATACTACATTCGACACGGTACACTTGCCGTTGTCGTTTGCGGATATAGTTTTGCGCATCAGTAAGCCTCAAGCGGTGCTGCTCTACCCTGTCTGGTCTGGTCCCTCCTGCCTGCAAGTCATCCTCTGCGACCCCCTCGTCCTCGTCCCCTCTCCACGGTTCCCTGTACTGCTCTCAAACCGGGCCTACCTATAGCCTGAGGGCAGAAAGCTCAAATTTGTCAAGGCTGTTGGCATAGGAAGCAGTTCCCTGCAAAGGGAACATCTCGTCGTTCGGCTGGGGTGGGCTGAGGTGCTGGAGCTGGTCGGGGTGCTGGGGCTGGAGGTGCCTGTCGGGGCTGGGGTGCCTGCCTGTATGGCTGATGGCGGTGATGTTGTCTCCTATCCCGGTCCTGCCTGCGAGGGCCTACTCCTCTCTCCCGGCCCTGAGTCTGGCGAACATCCATATGTCCCCTTTGCTGTTGGGCCACCATCTTCTGGTCCATCTCTAGTGCTGTAGCGTGTGTAGCGATCGTGTGGAAGGTCAACTGTGAGATCATGATCAATGCCTGTTGGAGGTCATCTCGTAGTCCTCTGTAAATTCTAGCAACTCTGTCCATATTTGTAATCGCCAAAGTCCCAGCGAAACGGGCTAAGTGAATAAACTCCCGCTAGTACTATGGCATCATCCTCTCTCCTTGTCGGATATGCAAGAATCGCTCCTTGAGAGTAACTCGGTCAGCGTCTGAGATGAAGTGCTCCAGAAAGGCCTTGGAAAACTCTCCCCATAGGATCATGTTGAGTGGTCGCCCTCTAAATGTGGAGCGGTTGGTTGCCCTCCACCAGTCTCGGGCATAGACCTCCAGTAAAGTCACTACCAAGGACACTGCGGCCACAGCTGGGCACATCATACCAACTAGGAGCTCCTCTACTCTCTCTACCCACTCCTCTGCCTACATGGCAGACTCGGTACTGAATGATTATATAGGTATATGATCTAATTCACCTAGAGGGGGTGAATAGGTCTTTTGATTTTTACTTGTTTGATTTAGATGTTTAAAGTTATTCTAAGCAAGTAATTAAGCACACCCAGAAAACACACAAGTGTTTATAGTGGTTCCCCAAGACAGTGTGTCTATGGGTAGTCCACTTTCCCCCATCACCCTTCTAACAGTGTGTTAGACAGGGTCAACTCCTCCAAACTCAGCTCCAAGAGCTTACAACACAGATCCCTCAGGATCTCTCAGGTTTTCCCCAAACCTTACCTCAGGCACAGCAGCCCTACCTCAGAGGAAAACACCTCATTCAGCTCAGACCACCTCCAGGTCCTAACTCAAGCTGATCTCTCAGCTCTACAAATCAGGCTATTCAGCCCTACCTCTGATCTCACAGATCCTACCTCAGAGGACTCCACCTCCTACAGCTCAGACCACATCCTGGTCCTACAACCTCGGGCAAAATGGCCTTACAAACTCAGAACCCAAAGGCTCCTACAGATAATATAAAGAGGTTTACAGAATGAGAAGAAATGATCAAGCCTGTTCTTCTTCTTCTTTTCTGCTGTTGTTGCCGACTTGAATCAGGGAGGAGTGGTACAGTTCCAATCTTGATTCTACTTGATCAGCACTTCAGATGAAGGTCTGGATCTACTTGTTCTATCTTGAGATGAATCAAGAAGAGCTATCTCTTTTTCTCCTTGCAGCCTTGTGTTGGCTCAGTTCTTGGCTGCCGACAATGGAACAGTTCACTTCCGCTTCTTTGTGTGCTCGATAGAAAGATTGATAGCAGAAGTTCTTTCTCAACCCGAATTTATCCCTTTTATATATCCCCGACCTTCAACGGCTCTCAGCCGTCCTTCTGAATAATATGGGAGAGACTGGTGGACCCCCACAATGCCATTCTGCAGCTTGCGCCAAGGGCAGAACCCGCAATCTGTGTTCGATGAACTCGCCATACTGCATTCGACGAACTCGCCAAACTCTACGTTCGACGAACTTGCCATACTCTGCGTTTGACGAACTCGCCAAACTCTGCGTTCGACGAACTTCATTCTTCGTTCGACGAACACGCCAAGTCTCATCGTTTGCTTATGTCTCATCTCTGCGTTCGATGAACTGGGTTCTACGTTCGACGAACACGCCAGTCTCAACGCTTTCTTCTATCCCGTCTCTACGTTCGACGTACTGAGTTCAGTGTTTGACGAACTGAGTTCTGCGTTCGACGAACACGCCAAGTCTCAGCGCTTGCTTCTATCCTGTCTCTGTGTTTGACAAACTGAATTCTGCGTTCGACAAACTGAGTACTGCGTTCGACGAACACGCAAAATATCAGCGGTTCAGCTGATACCACTCTTCATCCCTTAGGAGATGATTTCTCCTGATCTAAGGGCATGATTGGCCCTTTCTCTTGAGTTACCTGAGCCTGTATATCTTACAAAAATATGGCTTTATCAAATACATCTTGTACTTAGCATTGCGAGTGATGCCTCTTCAAATCAAAGGAATATTGCTGGCAATATTCCCAACAATCTCCCACTATTTGAAGAAGGCAGAACATTCTCAATGCTAAGGTACATAGCCAACAAAAACCTATCATGAAAATAATCTATATAGCATTCATGATAACATTGCTTCTAGAAGATAAGATTGTGTAAGCATTCTATTAAAACACATGATTGTTTATATTAAGCTTTGACTAACGCAGAGGGCAATCCTTGTACTCAAAGCTGACTCTGAGTTGGTCTTAGCATTGGCCATCTCCCCCTTTCTGATTTCTTCAACTATTTTTCCCTTTAGGGATTGGGAGGCAGCAGCTACATACCCTGAGAGGGTTTAGAAAGCATTTTCCAAGACCCCCTTTAGATCATCCTTCATCTTCTCTGACTCTCTTAGCATTGTCCATCTCCCCCTCAACCTGAGCAAGAACTTGCTCCCCCTCAATGTGAGTACTATTAGCTTTATTAGTTGTTCTTGTTAATTTTGAACAACCCTTTCTAGCTCCCCCTCACTTGGAGCATTAGTATTGTTCTTATTTTTGTAAGTGTAATTTAAACTTATGTCATAATGTTGAGTTCATCGAACTCAAGGTCGACATTCGTCGAACTCAGGAAAGAGTTCGTCGAACTCAGGAAAGAGTTCGTCGAACCCAGATTTTTCCCAGCTGAGCCCTTAGTCTGCTTTAGTTTGTTTTTGATACTTATCCACAGAGACAGTTTGGCTGTCTCAGCTGATCAGCTAAGATGGGTCTCACCCTGAATTCAAAGTATTTAACATTTTAGGGAGATTATCTACCCTATCATGTGGACTATGCCTACTGTAAAGTTGATCAATTCAGATTTCAATTTATCATAATAGTACATATTGTGAGAATTGTACAGATGAGAACATAAGCATTTTAACAGTTTATATTGATTCATAAGTGAACTCATTCTAAATTCAACATTCCTAAGTCAATTTTGAAAGAATTGAACTTGCCTCATCCAGTGGCTTGGTGAAGATATCAGCTACTTGATTGTCTGTGGGGACATATTCAAGTTTGATATCTTCGCACTCTACATGCTCTCTAATAAAATGGTACCTAATTTCTATGTGCTTGGTCCTGCTATGGGAGACAGGATTTTTGGCAATAGAAATAGCACTGGATGAGTCACATAGCAGGGGAGATTGACTAACCTTGATGCTGTAATCCTCCAATTGATGTTGGATCCACAGAAGTTGAGCACAACAGCTGCCTGCAGCAATGTACTCTGAATCAGCTGTGGATATGGCCATACTGGTTTGCTTTTTGCTGCTCCAAGAGACCAGCCTCCTCCCTAGGAATTGACAAGTGTCACTTGTGCTTTTCCTGTCTTATTTGCACCCTGCAAAATCTACATCTGAATAGCCTATCAGTTCAAATTCATTGATCCTAGGGTACCACAGGCCAAGATTTAAGCTTCCCTTGAGGTATCTCAAGATCCACTTGACAGAGGTGTAGTGAGATTCCTTAGGACAAGCTTGATGCCTAGCACAAACACATATAGAATACATAATGTTTGGCCTACTAGCAGTCAAGTGCAACAAGGATCCAATGATACACCTGTACATGGATTCATCAAAGGCCTTGCCCTTTTCATCCTTGTCTAATGATACATTAGATCTCATGGGTGTTCTCATGGTGGAGGCTGACTCCATCCCAAATTTCTTGATGAGCTCCTTGGTGTACTAAGTATGGAAAATGAAAATTCCATCATCAGACTGTTTCACTTGGAGCCCAAGGAAATATTTAAGTTCACTCATACTACTCATCTCAAACTCCCCCTGCATTAGATTGGCAAATCTCTTGCAGAGGTTGTCATTAGTAGACCCAAATATTATGTCATCAACATTGATTTGGACTAGGAGACACATGCCCCTTGTTTCCCTAAGAAACAATGTGTTATCTATCTTTCCCCTCAAGAACTTGTTCTTGATGAGAAAGTCGGACAATGTCTCATACCAAGCCCTGGGGGCTTGCTTAAGACCATATAGAACTTTCCTAAGTAGATAAACATGAGAAGTAAGAGTAGGATGGACCAAACATGATGGCTGCTCTACATACACTTCCTCTTTTAGATTCTCATTTAGGAATGCTGACTTGGCATCCATCTAGTACACTTTGAAGCCTTTATGGGATGCATATGCAAGGAATAGCCTTATGGTCTCCAACCTTGCAACTGGGGCAAAGGTTTGGTCAAAGTATATTCCTTCCTCTTGCTTATACCCTTTTGCAACAAGCCTAGTTTTGTTCCTGATGATTGTCCCATTTTCATCCATCTTGTTTCTGAAGATCCATTTGGTGCCAATGATGTTGTGTCCCTGTAGTCTTGGCACCAACTTCCATACTTTGCATCTCTTGAATTGCAAAAGTTCTTCTTGCATTTCCTGAATCCAGAATGGATCCAAGTTGGCCTCTTCAAACTTCTTAGGCTCTACCTGTGACAGGAAACTGAGGAACAAAGACTCATTGTGAGCCCTGCTCCTAGTTGTCACACCTTGTTGAATATTCCCAATAATCTGATCCAAAGGATGATCTCTTAGATATCTTGTAGCTACAGGCAGTCTCTCCTCTACATGATGAATTTCTTCCACTGGGTCAGCAGCTTCTTCAGCATCCTGCTCCTCTAATTCTTCTGTAATTGCTGCATCAGTATGTGATTTACTGCTGCTGGATGGTTCTTGTATAGATAGTTCTTCCATGGCCCTTTCAATTCTTGTCAAAACTGAAGAACTGGACCAGACCTTATAAATTAGGCTGGTCTCATCAAATACCGCATGCATGGACTCTTCAACAACATGGGTTTTCTTGTTATATACTATATAGGCTCTACTATGTGAGCTATAGCCAACAAGAACCCCCAAGTAGCATTTTTCAGCAAACTTGGTTAATTGAGATTTTCCATTATTTAAGATGTAGCATTTAGATCCAAAGATCCTAAAATATGAAATTGTTGGTTGTTTGCCTTTCAGAATCTCATAGGGGGTAATTCCATGAACTTTATTGATGGAAGCTCTATTGAGAACATAACAGGCAGTATTGACTGCTTCAGCCCAGAAATATTCTGGGAGTGAAGAGTCACTAAGCAATGTTCTCCCAGCTTCTATCAATGTTCTATTCCTCCTCTCAGCCACCCTATTTTGTTGTGGGGTCCTTGGGGAGGAAAATTCTTGGATGATACCTAGTTCTTGACATAATCTTGTCATGGCTTCAGATTGAAACTCTGTGCCATGGTCAGACCTAGTTCTGACCACAGAACATTGCAAATCATTCTGAATGGCCTTAACATGGCTTATAAAGACATTTAGAGTATCAGATTTCTTTTTAAGGAAAAATACTCATGTATATCTTGAGTGATCATCAACAATCACTAAGGTATACAGCTTCCCTCCTAAGCTCTGAATTGGCATAGGACCAAACAAGTCCATGTGCAATAAATAAAGGCATCTCTTAGTGTCTTTGGAGCCAATACTTTTAAAAGTGGCCCTTGTTTGTTTGCCATTTGGCAAGCATGACATGGGCCATTTTTAACACATTTTAAATTAGGACTATTTCTAACCAAGTTCTTAGAGAATAGTCTATGCATTGTCTTGTAGTTTATGTGGGCAAGTCTCTTGTGCCATTGAACACATAAAACTCATTCTCATTTGCCACAAGACACACATGAGAGGAAGATGATTTGCAAATAAAATCTAAACAATAAACATTTCCACTCCTAGTGCCTGAGAGTATGGTTTCCAAGTCATTAGACTTTTTGATTAGGCACTTATCATTGTGGAATTCAATGACATAGCCAAGATCACACAGTTGGCTTATGCTAACAAGGTTGTGTTGCAACCCTTCAACATAAGCCACTTTAGTGATGGAGACTATGCCATTTGTGATCATACAATAACCTCTGGTGACTCCCTTTTCTGAACCCCCAAAGGGTACTTTGGGTCCATTCTTCACTGCTTTGTATTCCTGCAGTAAACCCTTGGTGCCTGTCATATATGTCTTGAGCACCCACTGTCCAAATACCAAATCTGCCCAAGGATGGTATTTGAACTAACCTGCATTATGAAATTTAATTATCCTTAGGAGCCCAAGTGATTTTGGGTCCTAGGTACTTGTTAGTCTGATAAGATAACCTCACATTGGCTGCACTCTTTGCAGGAAGACTCTTCTTTGTTTGGTACATTGGGATTGTACGAACAATCTATGGCAAAGTGTCCCACTTTACCACAACACCAACATTCATGAATGTTGTATCTCCTCTTCTGAACATTTCCTAAGGAATTGGCATTTCTGTGCCTATGTTCAGGAGGGCAGACAGTTGCAGTCTTCCTGTTTCTCTCAACAATGATTTGACTGAATGTCAATCTATGTGCTGTCTTGATGCTCTTTGTCCTGATGGCATCAGCATGCTTTGGCTTGGCAGCCATACAAGATCTGATTGCATCTGACACTGAGAAACAAGCCTTGTCAATAGATTTGACAGCAGGAATTTTCTTTGCTGAAATAGATTTAGAAGAGCTTGCACCCTGATTCTTGAATGAGGGGGCTGAGGTACCAAATACAAAAGGTCCAAGTTAGACCAATTGAATTTCCTCATGGGGAGCCTTCATGGCACTCAATCCCATTCCCTTTCTTCCACTATGGGAAGGATTGTTTTCCTTCCTATAGTTACTTCCATTCTTCCAGTGACCATACATGCTTTCATGGTCATACCTGTTGGAAGGAAGTAATACCTTTTGAAAGGTGATTTGAGGCTTAGCCTTACACCTTCTCTTTTCTCCACTCCCTTCTCCTACTTCCATTTTATTGAATCATAGTCCTCTCCTATTGGATTGAGAAGAGAAGGAGTCAATAATTGGGAGCACTGATTTAGGCTTGGAGAATTGAGCCACTAGGCTTCTTTCTTTCACAAGCTTTGATAAGTAGTATTTTTATAACTTTTTAATAGAAAATTTTGTAAATATTTAATTTGTATTTTCCTTTTTTATGTCATTTCTAGGTCATAAGTGTTTATTTTGAAATTCTGTTTCTAATTTAGCTTAATTTCAATTTTTGCAGAGTTTTGGGACAAATTGGAGAAATTGATAGGTACACGACCTCAGTCACGCCTGTTACCAAGGGCGTGTAACCTAAGGATCAGTCCAGACTCGATGCCGCGCCAATTGAGCTAGTCCATAGCGAGTCACGCCCTCGGTCACGCCCGTGACCCATTATCACGCCCGTGACCGGGGGCGTGTAATCTTAGAATCTTCCATCTGGCTGCCGTCGAGACGTAGAGATGCTGTCGAGAAGTCAACCTTAGTCACGCCCGTGATCCACATGTCACGGTCGTGACTTGCCCGCGTGATCCCTGCTCTGCCGTCGCGCCGTAAACAGCCCACGCTGCATTAAATGAAGTCGTCCAAAGTCACGGCCGTGACCCAACATGACACGCCCGTGACATGCCACTTTTCGCCGCACCGTCCAGAAAGCCCACGCCGCTGTCAGATCCGATGTGAATAGTGCAGTCACGCCCTTGGTCACGCCCGTGACCGAGGGCGTGTAATCTGAAATTTTTGCCTATAAATTCAGAGGCTCTCCTTGAGTCCAGAGTTCAGAATTTTGGAGTGGGGGAGGTGCTGTTAGAGCTGAGAGTGAGTTTTTTAAGTGCTTGTTCATGTCTTTTCTTTAGCTTTCATGTTCTCTTATTTCCTTTCATGCAATGTTTTTAAATTTTCATGTACTAGTTTTCTTAAGCTTATAACCTTCATTTTCCTTAGCTTTGCACTCTTAAATTAAGGCTTGTAATAGTTTTGTGATTTTCAATAAAATTTAGTTTCCTCTTTCATGTTCTTTTTCTCCTTAAGTAATTTCTTCCTTTCATGCAATGTCAATTTCTCTTTCCTTTCATGCAATGTCAATTTCTCTTTCCTTTCATGCAATGTCAATTTCTCTTTCCTTTCATGCAATGTTTGATCTTTTCATTTAGCTTGCAATTAGTTTTAATTTTAGTTAAGCAAAAACAAACCTCAAATTTTCATCGATAAGATAATGGTGATTTTCCTCGAAGTAGAAGTAATCAACGCGCTCTGTGGAATACGACCTTGATATTCCTAAATATCCTATACTATAGACGATAAGGTACACTTGCCTTAATAGAATATAGTTTTGGAGAAAAATCTTTAACCTTCGCTTAAATTTCAAAACCGCAAAATCTATATCAAGTTTTTGGCGCCGTTGCCGGGGACTTTGCGTGTATATTTTGAAAAGAGGATAGCTATTAATTTTATCATGCTTCTTTTTATTTTATTTTGCTTTTTCTAAAATTTCAAAAAAAAAATAGTTCTTCTTCTTCCTTTTTTCTCTTTTTAGTGTTTGACCCGAGGTAGCACTTCGATTCTTCCTTTTGATCCGGAGATCGAGCGAACCCTTTTGAGGCACCGCCGTTCTCCTGATCAGGGAAATCAAGTAGAATCCGAAGAGTCGATCGGGGACACTAACGCAGCGAATATGGATCATAATCTTAATCCTCCTAATCTTAATGAGCCAAATCCTGATGAGGACGCGCAACGGACCATGTCCTATTATGCGCGGCCGAATTTGGAAGGCACACAATCGAGTATTGTTCGCCCCATGGTGGCGAACAATAATTTTGAGATCAAGTCCATCATCATACAAATGGTGCAACAATCGGTGACCTTTGATGGTCAACCGGACGAGGATCCAAATTCACATATTTCTTACTTTCTTGAAATTTGCGACACTTTTAAGATCAATGGCGTCGCCGATGACGCCATTCGATTACGTCTTTTTCCTTTTTCTTTGCGGTCTAACGCCAAGCAGTGGCTGGGCTCCCTACCTAGGGGATCCATCACTACATGGGCTGAAATGGCGGAAAAATTTCTCAATAAATATTTCCCGCCTTCAAAGACCGCTAAATTGCGCACGGCTATTGCGTCGTTCATGCAAATCGACTCGGAGACTCTCTATGACACATGGGAGCGCTTCAAGGAGCTTTTGCGCTGATGCCCTCACCACGCACTTGCCACTTGACAACAAGTGCAAATATTTTATAATGGCTTAAATCTCCAAACGAGGCAAATGATTGATGCGGCCGCCGGGGGGACATTAAATAATAAAAACCCGGTCGCCGCTCAAGAGCTTTTCGAAGAGATGGCCACAAATGCGTATCAATGGAACATGCCCCGAGCGCGGCCTAATAAGCCGGCCGGAATTTTTGAAATAGACGCAAACGCGAATTTGGCTTTACAAGTTGAGCGCTTAACAAAGCAAGTGGCGGAGATGTCTGCTTCCTCCGCCACTCCTCCTTGGGCTAATAACGTTTTAATTGAAGAACATGTTGACTACATAGGAAATCCGCCTCAGCCTTCCTATAACCCCAACACCGCTCCGTATAACAACACATACAATGCGGGTTATAGGAATCATCCAAATTTCTCATGGATCAACCAAGGAAATGCTCAGCGTCCTATGAATTTAAATCAACCTCCCCCTAATCAACTTCTTAACTTAACTCCGCCTTCAAATTTGATTTCTCAAAATTTTAATCCACACGGTTTTCCACCGCAACAGCAAAAACTCTCTCCGCTTGAAGAGGTTTTTGGAAAATATGTTGCTACAAATGAAACGGACATCCGGAACCTTACCGGATCGATCAAAAATTTAGAGAATCAAGTGGGCCAACTCGCAAAGATGATTTCTGAGCGTCAGCAAGGAGCACTACCGGGGAATACCGAGCAAAATCCAAAGGAGAGCACGCATGCGATTACACTCCGAAGCGGGAAGGAGGTGGTTCAAAAACAGGACGAACCCAAGGTAATTTCCTCTTCTCCTCCTCCTACTTATTCATCTTCGAATTTGCCCGCTACGATAGCTCCGCACACTTCTATTTTAAATCTGCGCGCTCCTACTTCTAATATTCCGTATCCATCTAAATTTAAAAATGAAAGCGCCGAAAAAAATTATAAAATTTTTTTAGATGTTTTAAAACAAATCCATATTAATGTACCTTTCTGCGAGGCTATCTCACAAATGCCTAAATATGCGAAATATCTTAAGGAGTTGCTCTCCAATAAGAAAAAGTTAGAAGATATTTCGCATATTTCTTTAAACGCAGAATGCTCCGCGGTTGTACTCAACAAATTGCCTAAAAAAGCAAATGACCCGGGACGGTTTTCCATCCCATGTCTATTTGGCAATTCGTTAGTAAAACACGCCTAAGCGGATCTTGGAGCAAGCATCAACCTTATGCCGTTTTCTTTGTTCAAAAAGCTAGGTCTAGGGAATCCAAGGCCCACTCGAATGAGTATTCAATTAGCGGATCGTTCTTTAAAATATCCGATAGGAATAGTGGAGGACGTGCTCGTCAAGGTTGACAAATTCATCTTCCCGGTGGATTTTGTCATTCTTGACATCGAAGAGGATGCCGAAGTACCCCTCATACTCGGTCTCCCCTTCCTTGCCACCTCCCGCGCTATTATAGACATAAGTAACAGAAAGCTCCTCCTACGGGTTGGAGACGATGAAGTTACTTTCGGCATAAATTCCTCGATGTGGAACACGCTAGAAAATGACGATTCGTGTTTTTACTTGGAAGAGTGTTGTGAGTTCGATTCATCCCTCGAGTTAGTTTCATCGGTGAGTAGTGATTCCGAGCCCGTAGAGCTCTTTTATGATGAAGAAGAAGTTTCTCACCCCACACCACCCGAACCATTACTTTTAGAAAAATTAAAAATCAAGACTTCTTATGAAGAACCACCCAAATTAGAGTTGAAACAACTCCCCCCTCACCTTAAATACTTGTTTTTGGAAAAAGAGTCTAAGCTACCCATCATCATTTCATCCGATCTTAGCAACTCAGAAATTTCTGAGTTGACTATTGTCTTAAGAAAGCACCGCCACGCAATTGCGTGGCAATTATCAGATATTAAGGGTATAAACCCATCTTTCTGCACTCATAAAATCTTTCTTGAAGAAAATTCCCGCAACTCAGTCCAGCCTCAACGACGACTAAACCCGAACATGAAAGAAGTCGTTAAGGCCGAAGTTATAAAACTTCTGGACGCGGGAATCATCTACCCGATATCAGATAGTACTTGGGTTAGCCCAGTACAAGTCGTGCCAAATAAAGGTGGTATCACGGTAGTTGCAAACGAAAATAACGAATTGATCCCAACCCGTACTATTACGGGTTGGCGGATGTGCATCGACTATCGGAAACTAAATGATGCCAACCGTAAGGATCACTTCCCTCTACCATTTATCGACCAAATTTTAGAGCGCCTCTCGGGTCACTCCTACTATTGTTTTCTCGATGGTTTGTCGGGATACTTCCAAATCCCGATTTCGCCCGACGACCAAGAGAAAACCACTTTCACTTGTCCCTTTGGCACCTTCGCTTATCGAAGGATGTCATTTGGTCTTTGTAACGCGCCAGCTACATTCCAAAGATGTATGCTGGCAATATTTGACGAGTTAGTAGAGGAGGTGATGGAAGTATTTATGGACGACTTCTCCGTATACGGAAGTTCATTTGAAAACTGTTTAAAAAAATCTCGAGCGCGTGTTGCAGCGATGTGAGGAAACAAATTTAGCGCTTAATTGGGAAAAATGCCATTTTATGGTCAAGGAAGGACTAGTCCTTGGCCATAAAATTTCGGGCAAGGGGATCGAGGTCGATAGGGCCAAGATCGAAGTAATTGAAAAGCTCCCCCCCCCCCCCCCCCCCCCCCCCCCACCCCCTCCAACAAACGTAAAAGCTATTAGGAGTTTCCTAGGCCACGCGGAGTTCTATCGGCGCTTTATACAAAATTTTTCCAAAATCACAAAGCCGTTAACCCATCTTCTCGAGAAAGAATCATCTTTTCTTTTTAACGATGAATGCCATTTAGCCTTTCAACTTATCAAAGAGAAACTTATAAACTCCCCGATTCTAGTCACCCCAGATTGGTCGCTCCCTTTTGAAATCATGTGCGACGCGAGTGATATTGCGGTTGGTGTCGTTTTAGGCCAACGGGTGAGTAAGTATTTTCACCCGATCTATTATGCGAGCAAAACACTCACGTCGGCACAAGCAAACTACACCACGACCGAGAAGGAACTTCTAGCAATCATTTTCGCCTTCGATAAGTTTAGGTCGTATATCACTCTCTCAAAAGTTATCGTCTTCACAGATCACTCCGCGCTTAGGTATCTCTTGAGTAAATCGGACGCCAAGCCTCGTCTTTTGTGATGGATCCTCCTCTTGCAGGAGTTTGACTTAGAGATCCGGGATAAAAGAGGAGCCGAAAACTTGGCGGCCGATCACCTTTCTCGTTTAGAAAATCCCTCCTCATAAGCATTAATAGAGGCTGACATTAACGATAAATTTCCCGAAGAGCGCCTCCTAGCTCTCGAAAATATTAATTCATCTTCTACCCCCTGGTTTGCGGATTTGGCTAACTATTTAGTAGCCCGAGTCCTGCCAAAAGAATTCTCGAGTCAGCAAAAGAAGAAATTCTTTTCTGATTTAAAGAATTACTTCTGGGAGGACCCCTTTTTATTCCGTGTATGCGCATACCAGGTTGTGAGAAGATGTGTTTCAAGTGAGGAAGGCCTTAAAATTTTACGTCATTATCATGAGGGACCCACCGGTGGTCATTATCATTCGAACCGAACCGCGAGGAAGGCGCTGGAGGTGGGCTTTTATTGGCCCACGCTCTTCAAAGATGCTCACACACTTGTGAGTACTTGCGACAGCTGCCAGCGGTCGGGGAACATCTCTCGCCGGGATGAGATGCCCCAAAACATTTTCTTAGAATGCGAAATTTTCGACCTTTGGGGTATCGATTTTGTTGGTCCTCTCCCTCCCTCTTTTTCAAATAAATATATTCTAGTGGCGGTCGACTACGTATCAAGGTGGGTGGAAGCGCAAGCTCTCCCCACCAACGATGCGCGAGTCGTCGTTAATTTCTTAAAAAAGTTATTTTCTCGATTTGGCACGCCACCCGCTATTGTGAGTGATCGGGGCACCCATTTTTGCAATAGTCAATTTACAAAATTTTTAGCAAAATATGGTGTCACGCACAAATTATCCACCGCATATCACCCACAAACGAGCGGCCAAGTCGAAGTTGTTAATCGAGAATTAAAACGGATTTTAGAAAAAACAGTTTCTATTAATCGGAAGGATTTGGCAATAAAGCTCGATGACGCGCTATGGGCCTATCGAACGGCGTGCAAGACCGCTATCGGTTGTACACCGTGTCGAATGGTTTATGGAAAGGCTTGCCACCTTCCGGTCGAATTAGAACACCGCGCATTTTGGGCGCTTAAATTTTTAAACCTCGATTCCACTCTAGCGGGAGAACAAAGAAAATTTCAAATGAACGAATTAGATGAGTGGCGAGCGAATGCGTATGAGAGCAATAAATTATATAAGGAGCGAACAAAGTTTTATCACGATAAGCACATAAAATTTCCAAAAACTTTTTCGTCGGGCGATCTCGTCCTCCTTTATAATTCCCGCCTTCGCCTTTTTCCGGGAAAACTAAAATCCCGATGGTCCGGACCCTTTATTATTAAAGAGGTTTGGTCCTATGGGACAATTTTAATTTCCCACCCGGAAAAAGGTACCTTCAAAGATAACGGGCACCGCCTTAAATTATATCTTCCGGGAGAGTTAACTAATGAAAAAAGTGATTCGATTGTATTTCAACCTATAATATGATCGGCAAGTGGGTCAAGCCACGCGACCTTAAACAAAGCGCTTTTGGGAGGCACCCCGAAGTTATCTTTTTATTGTTTTCTCTTTTTCTTTAACATATTTTGTAGGTAATCGTCGCTTCCCCGCGCAAACTTCAAAAAATCAGGGAAGCCCTTTCTCTTTCTTCCTTCTCTTTTATCATGTTTTTCCTTTTTGTTTTGTCTTGCACTTTATTTTCTTTTACTTCATACTTAGTTTTAAACATTGGGGACAATGTTTAACTTTAAGTATGGGGGTGTAAATAGTTCTTTGTAAATAGTTGTTAAATTAGAAAATTTTCAAAACAAAAAAATATATTTTCTTATGTTTTCTTCTATTTTAGCACTTGTAAAACCCAAAAACTCAAAAAATTTAGAAAATAGAAAAATTTAAATCTTGGAAAGAGACGTTTGGGAACTCACCCCATCTCACCGCCTAGTACCGTGAGAACCCTTCACGGGGTATACCTCGGGAAGTCCAAGAATTAACAAAAAAATTGTTAACTTTTTAGTATATGTTTTTGTTTAGTTCTTATCAAAAATAAAAAAAAAAAGATAATATCAAAAATTCAAAAAAATATATGAAAAAAACTTGAAATACAAAAAAAATTTAAATCTTATACCTCTCCTATTTGTTGTTTTTGTGATTTCTTAGAAATCTAGTTGAGAATGTTTATAAGCATGTTTAAGTTTTTAATTGGCTAAAATTTTGCGTATCATAGTTTGTTAATTCTAAATTTGAGGTAATCTTGATTTAAGAATCATCTTATGATTTTAAATTGATTAGAGAATTTATTTAGCATGACTTCTCTTTTTATTTTTAAATGGCTTCATTTTGTAGTAAATTTCCTAAACCTCTTTAGATTTCAATTATATTTTCTTCTAACTTTTTAGATCTTAGGAAATTTAATGTTACTAGAATTTGCTCTCAATATAATTTAAAGCTAGCTAGATTTATTTCTCTTCCTTACCCCCTTTGTGGCATAAAAAAATGAAGTTTAAAAGATCATATGTCATGGGAATATGAGGATAAAATTCATTATTCCCTAAAACATATGCACCCAAAATATTTGAAAAGATTATATGGCATGGAGTAAGAGGATAAAATTCATTACTCCTAAACCATATACATTTGGGGTTTTTATTAGAAGAGACAAAAAAGGGAAATTTCATGATGAGGATAAATTCCATTTCCTCCATTCAAAAATATTTCTTCTTATGCCAAATTTTATGAAATCCCCCTTAGCCAATTATCATTGTTCTAAGTTTTAGTTGAAAATTATGGAGAGAGCAATATTTAGTAATTTACTTTTCCTTAAGATTCTTTTAAGGTAGAGTTCTTATAATTTTAATTTATTTTAGTTTTATAATTTCTACAATTTTTGTCAAACTAATTAATTTTCTTGAGAAGTTCTTGCCTAAACATTTTTCCTCTTTTCAAATCATCATCATAATTTAGGACTTAACTCCCCCTTGAATTTACTATTAATTTAACTTTTGGTTAAATGAAATTTTAGTTTTAAATTAAAAAATTTTAAGGATGTCTTATAAATTATGTCTCACACTTTTGCTCTGGAATAGCAAAACCTCAAGTATGGGGGTATTTGATAAGCAGTATTTTTATAACTTTTTAATAGAAAATTTTGTAAATATTTAATTTGTATTTTCCTTTTTTATGTCATTTCTAGGTCATAAGTGTTTATTTTGAAATTCTGTTTCTAATTTAGCTTAATTTCAATTTTTGCATAATTTTGGGACAAATTGGAGAAATTCACAAGTACACGCCCTCAGTCACGCCCGTGACCAAGGGCGTGTAACCTAAGGATCAGTCCAGACTCGATGCCGCGCCAATTGAGCTAGTCCACAGCGAGTCACGCCCTCGGTCACGCCCGTGACCCATTGTCACGCCCGTGACCGGGGGCGTGTAATCTTAGAATATTCCATCTGGCTGCCTTCGAGACGTGGAGATGTTGTCGAGAAGTCAACCTTAGTCACGCCCGTGACCCACATGTCACGGCCGTGACTTGCCCACGTGATCCCTGCTCTGCCGCCGCGCCGTAAACAGCCCGCGCTGCATTAAATGAAGCCATCCAAAGTCACGGCCGTGACCCAACATGTCACGCCCGTGACATGCCACTTTTCGCTGCGCCATCCAGAAAGCCCACGTTGCTGTCAGATCCGATGTGAATAGTGCAGTCACGCCCTTGGTCATGCCCGTGACCGAGGGCGTGTAATCTGAAATTTTTGCCTATAAATTCAGAGGCTCGCCTTGAGTCCAGAGTTCCAAATTTTGGAGTGGGGGAGGTGCTGTTAGAGCTGAGAGTAAGTTTTTCAAGTGCTTGTTCATGTCTTTTCTTTAGCTTTCATGTTCTCTTATTTCCTTTCATGCAATGTTTTTAAATTTTCATGTACTAGTTTTCTTAAGCTTATAACCTTCATTTTCCTTAGCTTTGCACTCTTAAATTAAGGCTTGTAATAGTTTTGTGATTTTCAATAAAATTTAGTTTCCTCTTTCATGTTCTTTTTCTCCTTAAGTAATTTCTTCCTTTCATGCAATGTCAATTTCTCTTTCCTTTCATGCAATGTTTGATCTTTTCATTTAGCTTGCAATTAGTTTTAATTTTAGTTAAGGAAAAACAAACCTCAAATTTTCATCGATAAGATAATGGTGATTTTCCTCGAAGTAGAAGTAATCAACGCGCCCCGTGGATACAACCTTGATATTCCTAAATATCCTATACTATAGACGATAAGGTACACTTGCCTTAATCGAATATAGTTTTGGAGAAAAATCTTTAACCTTCGCTTAAATTTCAAAACCGCAAAATCTATATCAAGCTTCTCCTCAAGATCCTTGATGATCTTGTTCTTTAGAAAAATAGAGCTCAAATGGACAATTGTTATCCCCTTGAGTTTGCTTATTTCTCTACTCATCTGAGCCACCAAATTAGGAGACTCGGAACAATTTCTTTCAACCATTTTGAGTGAGTCAATCTCTAGGGCTTGGCTTTTGACAAGCTTCTTGCTCTCTTTCAGAGCAATGACTACAGTATCATATTTGTCAATCAATTGATTGACACCCACTTCAGATTCTGAATCATAATCATCAGTTGATGAGTGTGCATCAGATTCTGGAATTGATTCATACTTAGATGAAGAGAGAGGAGTAGGTACCTGGTCAGGTGTGTCCTGACAGTCTTCATCATCTGAAGTTATGTCCATTAGGCCAATATATTCTTCAACATTTTCATCCATCTCCATATCATTGTCTAAATGTGATAGAGGGGCCGTGATGCCCGCCTTTGCTGCAGGGAAGTCCTCATCTTCCTCAGCAGCAAACAACCCAATATAGGCTTCTTCTTCATCATCTGAATCTGATGATGATGACTCATATTCACTCCAGCTCATCCTTCTTGGCTAGGAAGGATTTCTCACCTTTTCTTCCCTTCTTGTGATAAGGCTTGTTATCACCCTTATCCTTTCTTTTAACTGGACAGTCAGCAATGACATGTCCAGTCTTACTGCAGCAATAACAAATTACATTAGTTAAACCATGCTTGTCACCACCCGTATTTTCCCGAAATAATTTATATTATCAGAGGGAAGGGAAAAACACGCGTCATAATGCCACGTCTTGTAAGGGACAACTACAGACGTTCGGGCGAGCACTTACACGAGCTTTTTCTTTTACAAACAGGTACAAATTAATAAAAGGATTATCTTTTAAGGTTTATTTAATTTGGGTTAGGAGACCGTGTCCCTCAGCCCTGCGGTTTACTAAGCCGCGTTTTATAAAAACATGCGTATACAACGGAAGAAAGTAGGTTCATTTTATTCCTAACGGCACTGGGGACTAGAGACGTCCCCAGGGCGATCGCCGGTCTAAATTTAGTACATAATAAATATCATTTTTTTTTACTTTGGTTTACGTTTCGCAAATAGGTGATATTTAATAGTAAATGTGACAAACGGCTATAGAAATAACTTTTTATAAAGCTAAGGAACTGCGCTAATATATAGCAAAATAAGCTTTTCCCAGAGTTAATGAGTACAAAAATACTAAGCAGCAAAAAGAACTAGCAGCAGCGTAAGCAAGTAAGCTAAGCAAAACCGTACGGGCGTCAACACCTAACACGAACCCGCAGGGAAAGGTCAACAGTCCAAAAGAAAAGCTACACGACAGAAACTGAACCAACAACATCCTTACCCACTAGAGAGGGAAGGCCTCAACAGCGAACAGTACGTCCCCACTCGAACTCCGGCGGCCGCTACAAACCTGAACCTGAGGCATTCATAAGAAAAGAATGCCTCAGCCCAAAGGGTGCAAGGAAACAGCAGAAGTAAAGGAGAAGCTGAAAAGTAAGCATAAGGAAAGCACGAGTCAAATCCAGCTGCTGCACAACAAGTCAAGGAACTGAGGTGGGGGCCCCTACGTCCACCCACACTACAAACAACCTTCGTCGTGCTGGGGCCCCTACGTCCACCCACACTCCAGTCAGAAGAGAAACCACTGTGGTGGGGACTCCTACGTCCACTCACACACCAGTCCAAACCACCGTGCTGGGGGCCCCTATGTCCACCCATACTCCAAACAAAACTACTGTGTTGGGGGCCCCTGTGTCCACCCACACTCCAGTTCAAACCAATTCCTACGAGACTCGTTGGCAGCCTACGGGGTTTGACGCTCAAGGAAATTCTAGCATTTAAAGAAGGAAGAAAGAGCATTATCATCTATACTATAAGTATAAGGCCATAAGGAACATATGGCACCCTCCCTTTCTATAAGAAGTAAGCTACTCAAACTTGGAACAGGGGTAAAGCTCGACACCAGAATACATTTACACCACTTTTCGGCTTGCCAATTACTAATCTCGCTAAGTTATCGAGGATTAACAAGGGAAATTCCCAGGGAATGTAGCTCTACTTCCCCAAATCTATAGGGATTAAAATACGACATTCCCAGATAATTTTAGCCCGCCAAAACCTCGGAACTTAGCCAACAATAGGAACAGAAATGCAGGATTGGAAATTTAACTGAGTGAGATCACGTATACTTTACTAAATAAACGAGTTCAACAAACTTTTTACCATATAACATATAGCCCAAGGGCATCCCCAGCCCGTAAAACGAACGTAACTGACGGCCTCGACCCTTCCCGAGGGAATGAAATCTCAAGCTTATAGCGCCGAAAATTTAACTTGGCATATACCGGGGTGAATTTCTAGCATTTAAATCCAGTAATCTCATGAACGGGGCAACTTACCTGAGCATATACTAAGAAATTTTCTAGCGTATAATGAGCGAAATTTCATAGCAATATCAAACATTTAAACTAGAAGAAAGCCATGGGAGGAACACTGAATTTTAGTACAAACCCAGGTCGAAGCTAGCATGGAGCCAAGGAAACCCAATGAGTTCGCAATATAACATTATACCCTAAATTTCAAAAGGGGGAAACTCCAAATTCATAGTTTCAGGAAACACAAAGGAGCAGCCACAAGCCCACAAAAATCCAAAAATTTCCAAACCTGAAGGGGACAACCCGAAGTTTCCATGCCCAGATTTCCAAAGGGGGGACTAACAAATTCATAATTTTCGGAAGCATAAAACAACTATAAACCCTTAAATCCGCAAATTTCCCCAAGAAGACAGGAAACCAAGCAGCCGAGCAGTAGCCATAACCCATAATCTCCCCCAAAGAAGACAGGAAACCAAGCAGCCGAGCAGCAGCTATAAACCGAGCAGCAGCCATAACCCATAATTTCCCCCAAAGAAGACAGGAAACTAACAAGATCATCATCAATACCAAAAAAAACTGAAGGCATAGGGGGCTTATAGCCTAGAACATCACAACACAAGCGCATAATCAAGCAAGCCTTCACAAATCCAACAACCAGGGCAGCAGCTAATTTAGAACAAGGGGAGGAGGTGAAGGAGGAGAAAGAAGACTTTCCTTACTTAGGGTTCCACCGGCAACACGTCGGTTCGCGACAAACACGCCAAGAGCCGAGGAATAGCCTAGCCCCGGCGACGAGGATGATCTCCGGCGACTCCGAGGCTCCCTCCGACAGCTCCGGCGACGGAAACGGCACCGATCCGGCAAGCCTAAGCGCGGCTCTCCACAGCAGGAATCGGGAAGGGGGGAGGGATATCGGGAAAAAGGAGAGCAGATGCCGAAATAAAGGATGCCAGCAGGTAATGTTCCACTTATTAAGTATAAGTAAAAATAATAATAATAGTAATAATAGTAATAATAATAATAATAAAAGTTTATATATATGTATATGTCATATGTAGTTATATATATACAATATATGGTTAAACCCAAATATATCCACCCGCACATGAACTTAAGGACAAAGGTATCCCAAACCTTCACGCATAAACGTATATATATATATGTATATCGTATTTATATTGTATAGCTCTTTATATACGTCTTTGTACCTTAATAATATGGTGTAACGTATATATATACATATATTTACACTTTACCGAAGTAACGCCCTCATCAAGAGCTAACTCGTCGGACGACGACGTCTATTGCGAAAGGTAACGCCCTAAATTAATACCTCGGTTTCGGATAATTATTCTTAATTTCACGTGCTTTGTTACAATAATCAAAAGAAGAATTTGGGGCGTTACAGTCACCCCTCCTCACAAAAAGTTTCGACCCGAAACTTTGCAGGGACAATTCAAAACGAGGAAAGCACGAAAAGAAAAGCACGAAAAAGAAAGAAATCTCAGGGGGCGAAAACTTACCGGGGAATCTATTCAAAAAGGTGAGGATAGGACTCCTTCATAGCTGACTCTAGCTCCCAGGTCGCACCCCGAACATCCTGATTGTCCTAGAGGATCTTGACCATAGGGATGGTCTTCCTCCGCAACACTCGATCCTGCCTTTCCAAAATGCGAACGGGCTGCTCTACAAACGACAGATTGGGTTGCAGCACTGGCACAGAATCTAGAACATGGCGATCGCTGCGGACGCACTTCCGAAGCTGGCTCACATGGAACACGTCGTGCACACCGGGAAAAGAGGCCGGTAACATCAACCTGTAAGCAGCAGTCCCGATGCGTTCGACGATCTCGAAAGGGCCTACATATCTAGGGTCCAGCTTGTGGCTCTTCCCAAACCTCTTGACGCCTGCCATCGGGGACACCTTAAGGAACACCATGTCCCCCACTACAAACTCCAGATCACTCCTACGCCGGTTGGCGTACTTCTCATAATGCTCCTGAGCTATCCGCAGCTTCTCTCGGATCTGCATCACAGCAAAGCCCATCTCCTCCAAAGCCTCGGGACCCAGAACAGGCTTCTCGCCCACTTCAGCCCAAAACAGGGGAGTCAAACATCTCCTCCCATACAGCGCCTCAAACGGAGCCATCTGCAAGCTCTCCTGGTAGCTATTATTGTACGCGAACTCCATGAGCCCAAGGCGTTCATCCCAAGCTCCTCCATGCTCTAGAATATAGAACCGGATCATGTCTTCCACGATCTGATTGACCCTCTCTGTCTGCCCATTCGTCTGCGGATGATAAGCTGTGGAATACCTGAGATCAGTGCCCAAAGCCCCTTGCAGACTCTGCCAAAAACGGGAGGTATACCTGGAATCACGATCAGACACTATTCTCGCTGGAACCCCATGCAACCTGATGACCTCCTGCACATACAGAGACGCAATCTTCTCCATCGAATAACCAGTCTTGTACGGCACGAAGTGAGCACACTTGGTCAACCTGTCAACGATGACCCACACTGCATCATGCCCCCGCGGAGATCTCGGCAATCCAGTAATGAAATCCATAGAGATGCTCTCCCACTTCCACAAGGGAATATCCAACGGCGACAACTTGCCCCCAGGCCTCCTATGATCCGCCTTTGACGCGCTGACAAGTGTAGCACTGCGCCACGAATCTCGCAATATCGCCCTTCATGCCAGGCCACCACACAATCTGCTTCAGGTCGCGATACATCTTGGTAGAACCAGGATGATAGGATAGGATGGAGTCGTGATCCTCCAAACGAGACGGACCACCACTGGGCTTCACCGCGATGCTCATCAGAAAGAACTCCTCCACCAGGGACTGCACAGAGAGTCCGAAAACAGAAGCTGACTTCCTACTCAGGGCATCCGCCACTACGTTTGCCTTGCCGGGGTGATAGAGGATCTCCACATCATAATCAGCCACGTACTCCATCCATCGACGCTGGCGCAGGTTCAGCTCTCGCTGCGAGAACACATAAATCAAGCTCTTGTGATCGGAGTAGATCTTGCACTCCACTCCAAACAAGAGATGCCTCCACAGCTTCAAGGCATATATCACCGCAGCAAACTCCAAGTCATGCGTCGGGTAGTTCCGCTCATGCACCTTTAGCTGCCGCGACCCATACGCAATGACCTTGCCCTCCTGCATGAGGACGCAACCAAGGCCTATCAGCGATGCATCGACGTAGACCTGGAACTCCACTCCCTCAATCGGGAGAGCCAAAATCGGTGCGGAACACAGCCTCCTCTTTAACTCCTGGAAGGCCTCCTCGCACTGCTCGCTCCAAACGAAAGTCGCTTCCTTCCGCGTCAACTTGGTCAGAGGCGCGGAAATGCTTGAGAAACCCTCCACAAACCTCCGATAATAGCCAGCTAAACCCAGGAAACTCCGGATCTCCTTCGGCGACGACGGCCTCTTCCAGTCCAAAACAACAGCGACCTTCGCTGGGTCCACAGAGATGCCACTCTTGCCCACCACGTGACCCAAAAAGGATATTTCCGAAAGCCAGAACTCGCATTTGCTCAGCTTGGCATACAGCTTGTGTGCCCTCAAGGTAGACAGCACCAGCCGTAAATGTCGAGCATGCTCCTCCTCGCTCGAAGAATAAATCAGCACATCGTCAATAAAAACCACAACAAACTGGTCCAGAAAGTCCCGGAACACCCTATTCATCAGATCCATGAAGGCAGAGGGCACATTCGTCAGCCCAAAGGACATCACCAGAAACTCAAAATGTCCGTAACGTGACCAGAAAGCAGTCCGCGGAACGTCCGAGTCGCGAATCCTCAGCTGATGGTAACCGGACCGGAGGTCGATCTTCGAGAACACGCAGCTACCCTGCAACTGGTCGAACAAGTCATCAATCCGCGGTAATGGATACATATTTTTGATAGTGACCTTGTTCAACTCCCTATAATCGATGCAAAGCCTCATCGACCCATCCTTCTTCCTCACGAACAGAACCGACGCACCCCAAGGCGACGAACTCGGCCTAATAAAACCAAGCTGAAGAAGCTCTTCCAGCTGAGTACGCAGCTCCTCCAACTCCCGCGGTGCCATACGATAGGGTGCCTTTGCAATAGGGCGGGTCCCGGGCTCCAAATCAATCGCAAACTCAATCTCTCGCTCAGGAGGGAGACCAGGTAGGTCGTCAGGAAAGACATCCGGGAACTCCCGCACCACAGGGATGTCCTCTATACAGGGCACCGATGCACAAGCCGCAAGTAAAGCAGAAACAATGCAGATCCTGCCATCAAACTCTGCCAACGCTTGGGCACAGACCACCGATAGAACTGAGGAAGTCTGACGCGGAAAACCGAACACGCTGCTAGGTTGGCCATCATCCATCAGGAAATCTAGACGCTTATCTCTGCACTGAATCACGCCATCATCGCGGGCTAGCCAATCCATGCCCAAGATCACGTCAAAGTCCGCCAAGTCGATCACCTTCAGATCTGCATAGCCCAAAAATCCATCCAACATGATCGGGCACTGCCTCACGCACAGATCTGACACCACTGACTCTCCGGACGGGTACTTGACACGAAACGGATTATCAACTCGCTCCAAAGCCCAGCGATGCCGATCAACAAACCTCTTGGCCACCAAAGAGTGAGTGGCACCAGAGTCAAAAAGAACGTGCGCCCAACAGTCTCGAACCTTAAACTCGCCTAACAAAGCAGTATGGACACGCAACAACACAGGGATGAGGCATAAATATAGCAACTACTTTAGTATAACGAGGTTAAACTATAACGAGAATGAAGACGGACCTGATATCACCTGGTTCGAGCACTGCGCTTCCTCCTTTGTCACTGCGTTTAGCCTTACCTTTCCTCGATCTATCAACTGCTGCTGAGGCGGTGGCGGCGGTGCCGCGGCTAGGAGCGTAAACTGCTGGCCGGCAGACAGGAGCTGCGGGCACTTGGACCTCAAGTGGCCCCCTTGACCACACTGGTAACACAGTACTTGTCCTTAAACAGGCACAGAGCCGCATCGTGGCCCTTCTGCCCGCAGTGCCCACAGACCTTGTCCTTCCTCCAACACTGAGCGGTATCATGACCTGCCCGATTGCAAAAGGTGCAAAGGAGGGGCTTCTTCGGGGCACCCTGAAGCGCCATCAGCTGCTGATGCTCCTGCACACCTTGCCTCCTGAAGCACTTCTCGAAGGGGTGGCCCGCACTGCGACAAAAACCGCACACAATCTTTCCCTTCTTACTCGGGGCGGAGCTTCCCCCATCACCCGCCTTTCTCTTCTCCTTCCTAAGCTCCTTCCCTCTATTCTTGGCATTTTTGATCGCTTCAACCTTCAGCGCAGCTTCCACCGCTTCTGCAAAACTCACGGACCTGTAAGCGCTGGCTAACTGCTGAATCTCCCTGCGAAGACCTCCCAAGAATCTCTTCACCTGGTTTTCCTCAGAAGCAACCAGATCCGGGGCGAACCTGCTCAGCTTGGAGAACTCGACCTCATATTCCCCTACCGTGAGCTGCCGCTGCTTCAGATGCAAGAAGCTATTCATCAGGCGGTCCTGCTCAACTGAGGGCAGGAACTTCTTCAATAGCCTCCCCTTAAACTGCTCCCACGAGCAGCCTTCCACGAGAGCCTCCTTCTCCCGGATCCACCAACTCCTGGCCAAACCCTTCAACTAAAAGGCAGCAATCATCACCTTTTGGTCCGCCGACGCGCCAGAATACGAGAACAACTCCTCCATCGCCAGGATCCAATCATCGAGCACCATGAAGTCCGCCCTCCCGTCGTAAGTCGGGGGTCCTAGCCTCTGGAAATGCGTAATAAAGTTCATTTCTGGCGGCAACGCAGCAGGGGGAACAAGGGGTGCAGGACGGGCAGTCTTCGGCTGACTAATCTCGGGCTGCTGCTGCTGAGTGGCAGCCAACAACGTCTGCACCTGCTCCTACATCGCGACCAGCTGCCGTGCCAGGGTCTCGTTATTTAGACGCAGCTCTTCAATCGCTGCCACACTATTCGCACCTGATGTCTCGCCCTCAGACTGGGGAACAGATTTCGCAGGCCGACGCTTAGAAGCCATTCCTAACAAGAACAATATCAAACAGCAAGATAAGACCGGATTCAGACCTCTAGGAAAGGAAGACATACAAATACTTGCTTTTGCTACTGCTTTTTCTCTGGGAAAAGTAAATACATAAAATCACGTTATACTCAAGATGGTGTACCATCCTTTACCTCTCGTGCACCTCTCCCGTATGCACATAAACTTAAAATCTCATCTTTAAAATCATGGGTGTACATGTGTCATTGTGTAGATCTCTGGCTTGGCACGTATGCTTATGCAATGTTATGCTATGCATGTAGTGCTATGCAAACTAAGAAAATGCCTTAATGCATGCTATGAGCGGCGTACACATGCGATCTTATGCATCCCATTCTACATATTATCGCATGCAACGAAAAGAAAAATCTAATGGACACGCATGCGACCTATGTTATGCATCCCATAATACATAACAGTCGCATGTTGTCACCTATGAGGATCCATATACAAACACATATTATGCATCCCATACTACATAATATGCCCCGTATACATCTTTCATGCTTATGAGTGTAGTGTTCGTGCTTCAGCCGAGATCTATCGATGACCCATCGGTGAGTGTATGCAATGATTAACGATTCTCACTGGACGGTTAACCGGGCCAACCAGAACATTTCCAGCAACCCGGCCAACCTCCCTCTGATACCAACTGTCACAACCCGTATTTTCCCGAAATAATTTATATTATCAGAGCGAAGGGGAAAACACGCGTCATGATGCCACGTCCTATAGGGGACAACTACAGACGTTCCGGCGAGCACTTACACGAGCTTTTTCTTTTACAAACAGGTACAAATTAATAAAAGGATTATCTTTTAAGGTTTATTTAATTTGGGTTAGGAGACCGTGTCCCTCGGCCCTGCGGTTTACTAAGCCGCGTTTTATAAAAACATGCGTATACAACGGAAGAAAGTAGGTTCATTTTATTCCTAACGGCGCTGGGGACTAGAGACGTCCCCGGGGCGATCGCCGGTCTAAATTTAGTACATAATAAATAAATATCATTTTTTTACTTTGGTTTACGTTTCGCAAATAGGTGATATTTAATAGTAAATGTGACAAACGGCTATAGAAATAACTTTTTATAAAGCTAAGGAACTGCGTTAATATGCAGCAAAATAAGCTTTTCCCAGAGTTAATGAGTACAAAAATACTAAGCAGCAAAAAGAACTAGCAGCAGCGTAAGCAAGTAAGCTAAGCAAAACCGTACGGGCGTCAACACCTGACACGAACCCGCAGGGAAAGGTCAACAGTCCAAAAGAAAAGCTACACGACAGAAACTGAACCAACAGCATCCTTACCCACTAGAGAGGGAAGGCCTCAACAGCGAACAGTACGTCCCCACTCGAACTCCTGCGGCCGCTACAAACCTAAACCTAAGGCATTCATAAGAAAAAAATGCCTCAGCCCAAAGGGTGCAAGGAAACAGCAGAAGTAAAGGAGAAGCTGAAAAGTAAGCATAAGGAAAGCACGAGTCAAATCCAGCTGCTGCACAACAAGTTAAGGAACTGAGGTGGGGGCCTCTACGTCCACCCACACTACAAACAACCTCCGCCATGCTGGGGCCCCTACGTCCACCCACACTCTAGTCAGAAGAGTAACCACTGTGGTGGGGACTCCTACGTCCACTCACACACCAGTCCAAACCACCGTGCTGGGGGCCCCTATGTCCACCCATACTCCAAACAAAACTACTGTGTTGGGGGCCCCTGTGTCCACCCACACTCCAGTTCAAACCTAATCCTACGAGACTCGTTGGCAGCCTACGGGGTTTGACGCTCAAGGAAATTCTAGCAAATAAAGAAGGAAGAAGGAGCATTATCATTTATGCTATAAGTATAAGGCCATAAGGAGCATATGGCACCCTCCCTTTCTATAAGAAGTAAGCTACTCAAACTTGGAACAGGGGTAAAGCTCGACCCCAGAATACATTTACACCACTTTTTGGCTTGCCAATTACTAATCTCGCTAAGTTATCGAGGATTAACAAGGGAAATTCCCAGGGAATGTAGCTTCTACTTCCCCAAATCTATAGGGATTAAAATACGACATTCCCAGAGAATTTTAGCCCGCCAAAACCTCGGAACTTAGCCAACAATAGGAAAAGAAATGCAGGATTGGAAATTTAACCGAGTGAGATCACGTATACTTTACTAAATAAACGAGTTCAACAAACTTTTTACCATATAACATATAGCCCAAGGGCATCCCCAGCCCGTAAAACGAACGTAACTGACGGCCTCGACCCTTCCCGAGGGAATGAAATCTCAAGCTTATAGCGCCGAAAATTTAACTTAGCATATACCAGGGTGAATTTCTAGCATTTAAATCCAGTAATCTCATGAACGGGGCAACTTACCTGAGCATATACTAAGAAATTTTCTAGCGTATAATGAGCGAAATTTCATAGCAATATCAAACATTTAAACTAGAAGAAAGCCATGGGAGGAACACTGAATTTCAGTACAAACCCAGGTCGAAGCTAGCATGGAGCTAAGGAAACCTAATGAGTTCCCAATATAACATTATACCCTAAATTTCAAAAGGGAGAAACTCCAAATTCATAGTTTCAGGAAACACAAAGGAGCAGCCACAAGCCCACAAAAATCCGAAAATTTCCAAACCTGAAGGGGACAACCCGAAGTTTCCATGCCCAGATTTCCAAAGGGGGGACTAACAAATTCATAATTTCTGGAAGCATAAAACAATTATAAACCCTTAAATCCACAAATTTCCCCAAGAAGACCGGAAACCAAGCAGCCGAGCAGCAGCTATAAACCGAGCAGCAGCCATAACCCATAATCTCCCCCAAAGAAGACAGGAAACCAAGCAACCGAGCAGCAGCTATAAACCGAGCAGCAGCCATAACCCATAATTTCCCCCAAAGAAGACAGGAAACTAACAAGATCATCATCAATACCAAAAAAACTGAAGGCATAGGGGGCTTATAGCCTAGAACATCACAACACAAGCGCATAATCAAGCAAGCCTTCACAAATCCAACAACCAGGGAAGCATCTAATTTAGAACAAGGGGAGGAGGTGAAGGAGGAGAAAGAAGAGTTTCCTTACTTAGGGTTCCACCGGCGACACGTCGGGTCGCGACAAACACGCCAAGAGCCGAGGAATAGCCTAGCCCCGGCGACGAGGATGATCTCCGGCGACTCCGAGGCTCCCTCCGACAGCTCCGGCGACG
Organism: Dactylorhiza incarnata; assembly: GCA_033032865.1. NCBI lineage: Eukaryota > Viridiplantae > Streptophyta > Magnoliopsida > Asparagales > Orchidaceae > Dactylorhiza > Dactylorhiza incarnata. Next base: position 5,237,567 of record JAWHQI010000001.1, on the reverse strand, counting down.
AAAATGGCACCAATCCGGCAACCCTAGGCGCGGCTCTCCACAGCAGGAATCGGGAAGGGGGGAGGGATATCGGGAAAAAGGAGAGCAGATGCCGAAATAAAGGATGCCAGCAGGTAATGTTCCACTTATTAAGTATAAGTAATAATAATAATAATAATAATAGTAATAATAGTAATAATAATAATAATAATAATAATAATAATAAAAGTTTATATATATGTATATGTCATATGTAGTTATATATATACAATATATGGTTAAACCCAAATATATCCACCCGCACATGAACTTAAGGACAAAGGTATCCCAAACCTTCACGCATAAACGTATATATATATGTATATCGTATTTATATTGTATAGCTCTTTATATACGTCTTTGTACCTTAATAATATGGTGTAACGTATATATATACATATACTTACACTTTACCGAAGTAACGCCCTCATCAAGAGCTAACTCGTCGGACGACGACGTCGATTGCGAAAGGTAACGCCCTAAATTAATACCTCGATTTCGGATAATTATTCTTAATTTCACGTGCTTTGTTACAATAATCAAAAGAAGAATTTGGGGCGTTACAGTCACCCCTCCTCACAAAAAGTTTCGACCCGAAACTTTGCAGTGACAATTCAAAACGAGGAAAGGACGAAAAGAAAAGCACGAAAAAGAAAGAAATCTCAGGGGGCGAAAACTTACTGGGGAATCTATTCAAAAAGGTGAGGATAGGACTCCTTCATAGCTGACTCTAGCTCCCAGGTCGCACCCCGAACATCCTGATTGTCCTAGAGGATCTTGACCATAGGGATGGTCTTCCTCCGCAACACTCGATCCTGCCTTTCCAAAATGCGAACGAGCTGCTCTACAAACGACAGATTGGGCTGCAGCACTGGCACAGAATCTAGAACATGGCGATCACTGCGGACGCACTTCCGAAGCTGGCTCACATGGAACACGTCGTGCACACCGGGAAAAGAGGCCGGTAACATCAACCTGTAAGCAGCAGTCCCGATGCGTTCGACGATCTCGAAAGGGCCTACATATCTAGGGTCCAGCTTGTGGCTCTTCCCAAACCTCTTGACGCCTGCCATCGGGGACACCTTAAGGAACACCATGTCCCCCACTACAAACTCCAGATCACTCCTACGCCGGTTGGCGTACTTCTCATAATGCTCCTGAGCTATCCGCAGCTTCTCTCGGATCTGCATCACAGCAAAGCCCATCTCCTCCAAAGCCTCGGGACCCAGAACAGGCTTCTCGCCCACTTCAGCCCAAAACAGGGGAGTCAAACATCTCCTCCCATACAGCGCCTCAAACGGAGCCATCTGCAAGCTCTCTTGGTAGCTATTATTGTACGCGAACTCCATGAGCCCAAGGCGTTCATCCCAAGCTCCTCCATGCTCTAGAATATAGAACCGGATCATGTCTTCCACGAACTGATTGACCCTCTCTGTCTGCCCATTCGTCTGCGGATGATAAGCTGTGGAATACCTGAGATCAGTGCCCAAAGCCCCTTGCAGACTCTGCCAAAAATGGGAGGTATACCTGGAATCACGATCAGACACTATGCTCGCTGGAACCCCGTGCAGCCTGATGACCTCCTGCACATACAGAGACGCAATCTTCTCCATCGAATAACCAGTCTTGTACGGCACGAAGTGAGCACACTTGGTCAACCTGTCAACGTTGACCCACACTGCATCATGCCCCCGCGGAGATCTCGGCAATCCAGTAATGAAATCCATAGAGATGCTCTCCCACTTCCACAAGGGAATATCCAACGGCGACAACTTGCCCCCAGGCCTCCTATGATCCGCCTTTGACGCACTGACAAGTGTAGCACTGCGCCACGAATCTCGCAATATCGCCCTTCATGCCAGGCCACCACACAATCTGCTTCAGGTCGCGATACATCTTGGTAGAACCAGGATGATAGGATAGGCTGGAGTCGTGATCCTCCTCACAAATCTTCGCCCGAATCTGCTCCACCGTGGGTATGCACAACCTGCCACGAAACCTCAAAGTACCCTCCACATCAATCGAGAAATCTGGCAACTCATCTCTCTCAGCCCTGCTCCGGAGGTGCTGCAAATCCAGATCATCCCTTTGGTGCAACCTCGCCAAAACAATCCAGGACGGCTCCTCAACCTCCAAACGAGACGGACCACCACTGGGCTTCACCGCGATGCTCATCAGAAAGAACTCCTCCACCAGGGACTGCACAGAGAGTCCGAAAACAGAAGCTGACTTCCTACTCAGGGCATCCGCCACTACGTTTGCCTTGCCGGGGTGATAGAGGATCTCCACATCATAATCAGCCACGTACTCCATCCATCGACGTTGGCGCAGGTTCAGCTCTCGCTGCGAGAACACATAAATCAAGCTCTTGTGATCGGAGTAGATCTTGCACTCCACTCCAAACAAGAGATGCCTCCACAGCTTCAAGGCATATATCACCGCAGCAAACTCCAAGTCATGCGTCGGGTAGTTCCGCTCATGCACCTTTAGCTGTCGCGACCCATACGCAATGACCTTGCCCTCCTGCATGAGGACGCAACCAAGGCCTATCAGCGATGCATCGACGTAGACCTGGAACTCCACTCCCTCAATCGGGAGAGCCAAAATCGGTGTGGAACACAGCCTCCTCTTTAACTCCTGGAAGGCCTCCTCGCACTGCTCGCTCCAAACGAAAGTCGCTTCCTTCCGCGTCAACTTGGTCAGAGGCGCGGAAATGCTTGAGAAACCCTCCACAAACCTCCGATAATAGCCAGCTAAACCCAGGAAACTCCGGATCTCCTTCGGCGACGACGGCCTCTTCTAGTCCAAAACAACAGCGACCTTCGCTGGGTCCACAGAGATGCCACTCTTGCCCACCACGTGACCCAAAAAGGATATTTCCGAAAGCCAGAACTCGCATTTGCTCAGCTTGGCATACAGCTTGTTTGCCCTCAAGGTAGACAGCACCAGCCGTAAATGTCGAGCATGCTCCTCCTCGCTCGAAGAATAAATCAGCACATCGTCAATAAAAACCACAACAAACTGGTCCAGAAAGTCCCGGAACACCCTGTTCATCAGATCCATGAAGGCAGAGGGCACATTCGTCAGCCCAAAGGACATCACCAGAAACTCAAAATGTCCGTAACGTGACCAGAAAGCAGTCCGCGGAACGTCCGAGTCGCGAATCCTCAGCTGATGGTAACCGGACCGGAGGTCGATCTTCGAGAACACGCAGCTACCCTGCAACTGGTCGAACAAGTCATCAATCCGCGGTAATGGATACCTATTTTTGATAGTGACCTTGTTCAACTCCCTATAATCGATGCAAAGCCTCATCGACCTATCCTTCTTCCTCACGAACAGAACTGACGCACCCCAAGGCGACGAACTCGGCCTAATAAAACCAAGCTGAAGAAGCTCTTCCAGCTGAGTACGCAGCTCCTCCAACTCCCGCGGTGCCATACGATAGGGTGCCTTCGCAATAGGGCGGGTCCCGGGCTCCAAATCAATCGCAAACTCAATCTCTCGCTCAGGAGGGAGACCAGGTAGGTCGTCAGGAAAGACATCCGGGAACTCCCGCACCACAGGGATGTCCTCTATACAGGGCACCGATGCACAAGCCGCAAGTAAAGCAGAAACAATGCAGATCCTGCCATCAAACTCTGCCAACGCTTGGGCACAGACCACCGATAGAACTGAGGAAGTCTGACGCGGAAAACCGAACACGCTGCTAGGTTGGCCATCATCCATCAGGAAATCTAGACGCTTATCTCTGCACTGAATCACGCCATCATCGCGGGCTAGCCAATCCATGCCCAAGATCACGTCAAAGTCCGCCAAGTCGATCACCTTCAGATCTGCATAGCCCAAAAATCCATCCAACATGATCGGGCACTGCCTCACGCACAGATCTGACACCACTGACTCTCCGGACGGGTACTTGACACGAAACGGATTATCAACTCGCTCCAAAGCCCAGCGATGCCGATCAACAAACCTCTTGGCCACCAAAGAGTGAGTGGCACCAGAGTCAAAAAGAACGTGCGCCCAACAGTCTCGAACCTTAAACTCGCCTAACAAAGCAGTATGGACACGCAACAACACAGGGATGAGGCATAAATATAGCAACTACTTTAGTATAACGAGGTTAAACTATAACGAGAACGAAGACGGACCTGATATCACCTGGTTCGAGCACTGCGCTTCCTCCTTTGTCACTGCGTTTAGCCTTACCTTTCCTCGATCTATCAACTGCTGCTGAGGCGGTGGCGGCGGTGTCGCGGCTAGGAGCGTAAACTGCTGGCCGGCAGACAGGAGCTGCGGGCACTTGGACCTCAAGTGGCCCCCTTGACCACACTGGTAACACAGTACTTGTCCTTAAACAGGCACAGAGCCGCATCGTGGCCCTTCTGCCCGCAGTGCCCACAGACCTTGTCCTTCCTCCAACACTGAGCGGTATCATGACCTGCCCGATTGCAAAAGGTGCAAAGGAGGGGCTTCTTCGGGGCACCCTGAAGCGCCATCAGCTGCTGATGCTCCTGCACACCTTGCCTCCTGAAGCACTTCTCGAAGGGGTGGCCCGCACTGCGACAAAAACCGCACACAATCTTCCCCTTCTTACTCGGGGGGGAGCTTCCCCCATCACCCGCCTTTCTCTTCTCCTTCCTAAGCTCCTTCCGTCTATTCTTGGCATTTTCGATCGCTTCAACCTTCAGCGCAGCTTCCACCGCTTCTGCAAAACTCACGGACCTGTAAGCGCTGGCTAACTGCTGAATCTCCCTGTGAAGACCTCCCAAGAATCTCTTCACCTGGTTTTCCTCAGAAGCAACCAGATCCGGGGCGAACCTGCTCAGCTTGGAGAACTCGACCTCATATTCCCCTACCGTGAGCTGCCGCTGCTTCAGATGCAAGAAGCTATTCATCAGGCGGTCCTGCTCAACTGAGGGCAGGAACTTCTTCAATAGCCTCCCCTTAAACTGCTCCCACGAGCAGCCTTCCACGAGAGCCTCCTTCTCCCGGATCCACCAACTCCTGGCCAAACCCTTCAACTAAAAGGCAGCAATCATCACCTTTTGGTCCGCCGACGCGCCAGAATACGAGAACAACTCCTCCATCGCCAGGATCCAATCATCGAGCACCATGAAGTCCGCCCTCCCGTCGTAAGTCGGGGGTCCTAGCCTCTGGAATGCGTAATAAAGTTCATTTCTGGCGGCAACGCAGCAGGGGGAACAAGGGGTGCAGGACGGGCAGTCTTCGGCTGACTAATCTCGGGCTGCTGCTGCTGAGTGGCAGCCAACAACGTCTGCACCTGCTCCTACATCGCGACCAGCTGCCGTGCCAGGGTCTCGTTATTTAGACGCAGCTCTTCAATCGCTGCCACACTATTCGCACCTGATGTCTCGCCCTCAGACTGGGGAACAGATTTCGCAGGCCGACGCTTAGAAGCCATTCCTAACAAGAACAATATCAAACAGCAAGATAAGACCGGATTCAGACCTCTAGGAAAGGAAGACATACAAATACTTGCTTTTGCTACTGCTTTTTCTCTGGGAAAAGTAAATACATAAAATCACGCTATACTCAAGATGGTGTACCATCCTTTACCTCTCGTGCACCTCTCCCGTATGCACATAAACTTAAAATCTCATCTTTAAAATCATGGGTGTACATGTGTCATTGTGTAGATCTCTGGCTTGGCACGTATGCTTATGCAATGTTATGCTATGCATGTAGTGCTATGCAAACTAAGAAAATGCCTTAATGCATGCTATGAGCGGCGTACACATGCGATCTTATGCATCCCATTCTACATATTATCGCATGCAACGAAAAGAAAAATCTAATGGACACGCATGCGACCTATGTTATGCATCCCATAATACATAACAGTCGCATGTTGTCACCTATGAGGATCCATATACAAACACATATTATGCATCCCATACTACATAATATGACCCGTATACATCTTTCATGCTTATGAGTGTAGTGTTCGTGCTTCAGCCGAGATCTATCGATGACCCATCGGTGAGTGTATGCAATGATTAACGATTCTCACTGGACGGTTAACCGGGCCAACCAGAACATTTCCAGCAACCCGGCCAACCTCCCTCTGATACCAACTGTCACAACCCGTATTTTCCCGAAATAATTTATATTATCAGAGCGAAGGGGAAAACACGCGTCATGATGCCACGTCCTGTAGGGGACAACTACAGACGTTCCGGCGAGCACTTACACGAGCTTTTTCTTTTACAAACAGGTACAAATTAATAAAAGGATTATCTTTTAAGGTTTATTTAATTTGGGTTAGGAGACCGTGTCCCTCGGCCCTGCGGTTTACTAAGCCGCGTTTTATAAAAACATGCGTATACAACGGAAGAAAGTAGGTTCATTTTATTCCTAACGGCGCTGGGGACTAGAGACGTCCCCGGGGCGATCGCCGGTCTAAATTTAGTACATAATAAATAAATATCATTTTTTTACTTTGGTTTACGTTTCGCAAATAGGTGATATTTAATAGTAAATGTGACAAACGGCTATAGAAATAACTTTTTATAAAGCTAAGGAACTGCGTTAATATGCAGCAAAATAAGCTTTTCCCAGAGTTAATGAGTACAAAAATACTAAGCAGCAAAAAGAACTAGCAGCAGCGTAAGCAAGTAAGCTAAGCAAAACTGTACGGGCGTCAACACCTGACACGAACCCGCAGGGAAAGGTCAACAGTCCAAAAGAAAAGCTACACGACAGAAACTGAACCAACAGCATCCTTACCCACTAGAGAGGGAAGGCCTCAACAGCGAACAGTACGTCCCCACTCGAACTCCTGCGGCCGCTACAAACCTAAACCTGAGGCATTCATAAGAAAAAAATGCCTCAGCCCAAAGGGTGCAAGGAAACAGCAGAAGTAAAGGAGAAGCTGAAAAGTAAGCATAAGGAAAGCACGAGTCAAATCCAGCTGCTGCACAACAAGTTAAGGAACTGAGGTGGGGGCCTCTACGTCCACCCACACTACAAACAACCTCCGCCATGCTGGGGCCCCTACGTCCACCCACACTCTAGTCAGAAGAGTAACCACTGTGGTGGGGACTCCTACGTCCACTCACACACCAGTCCAAACCACCGTGCTGGGGGCCCCTATGTCCACCCATACTCCAAACAAAACTACTGTGTTGGGGGCCCCTGTGTCCACCCACACTCCAGTTCAAACCTAATCCTACGAGACTCGTTGGCAGCCTACGGGGTTTGACGCTCAAGGAAATTCTAGCAAATAAAGAAGGAAGAAGGAGCATTATCATTTATGCTATAAGTATAAGGCCATAAGGAGCATATGGCACCCTCCCTTTCTATAAGAAGTAAGCTACTCAAACTTGGAACAGGGGTAAAGCTCGACCCCAGAATACATTTACACCACTTTTTGGCTTGCCAATTACTAATCTCGCTAAGTTATCGAGGATTAACAAGGGAAATTCCCAGGGAATGTAGCTTCTACTTCCCCAAATCTATAGGGATTAAAATACGACATTCCCAGAGAATTTTAGCCCGCCAAAACCTCGGAACTTAGCCAACAATAGGAAAAGAAATGCAGGATTGGAAATTTAACCGAGTGAGATCACGTATACTTTACTAAATAAACGAGTTCAACAAACTTTTTACCATATAACATATAGCCCAAGGGCATCCCCAGCCCGTAAAATGAACGTAACTGACGGCCTCGACCCTTCCCGAGGGAATGAAATCTCAAGCTTATAGCGCCGAAAATTTAACTTAGCATATACCAGGGTGAATTTCTAGCATTTAAATCCAGTAATCTCATGAACGGGGCAACTTACCTTTGCATATACTAAGAAATTTTCTAGCGTATAATGAGCGAAATTTCATAGCAATATCAAACATTTAAACTAGAAGAAAGCCATGGGAGGAACACTGAATTTCAGTACAAACCCAGGTCGAAGCTAGCATGGAGCTAAGGAAACCTAATGAGTTCCCAATATAACATTATACCCTAAATTTCAAAAGGGAGAAACTCCAAATTCATAGTTTCAGGAAACACAAAGGAGCAGCCACAAGCCCACAAAAATCCGAAAATTTCCAAACCTGAAGGGGACAACCCGAAGTTTCCATGCCCAGATTTCCAAAGGGGGGACTAACAAATTCATAATTTCTGGAAGCATAAAACAACTATAAACCCTTAAATCCACAAATTTCCCCAAGAAGACCGGAAACCAAGCAGCCGAGCAGCAGCTATAAACCGAGCAGCAGCCATAACCCATAATCTCCCCCAAAGAAGACAGGAAACCAAGCAACCGAGCAGCAGCTATAAACCGAGCAGCAGCCATAACCCATAATTTCCCCCAAAGAAGACAGGAAACTAACAAGATCATCATCAATACCAAAAAAAACTGAAGGCATAGGGGGCTTATAGCCTAGAACATCACAACACAAGCGCATAATCAAGCAAGCCTTCACAAATCCAACAACCAGGGAAGCAGCTAATTTAGAACAAGGGGAGGAGGTGAAGGAGGAAAGAAGAGTTTCCTTACTTAGGGTTCCACCGGCGACACGTCGGGTCGCGACAAACACGCCAAGAGCCGAGGAATAGCCTAGCCCCGGCGACGAGGATGATCTCCTGCGACTCCGAGGCTCCCTCCGACAGCTCCGGCGACGGAAATGGCACCAATCCGGCAACCCTAGGCGCGGCTCTCCACAGCAGGAATCGGGAAGGGGGGAGGGATATCGGGAAAAAGGAGAGCAGATGCCGAAATAAAGGATGCCAGCAGGTAATGTTCCACTTATTAAGTATAAGTAATAATAATAATAATAGTAATAATAGTAATAATAATAATAATAATAATAATAATAAAAGTTTATATATATGTATATGTCATATGTAGTTATATATATACAATATATGGTTAAACCCAAATATATCCACCCGCACATGAACTTAAGGACAAAGGTATCCCAAACCTTCACGCATAAACGTATATATATATGTATATCGTATTTATATTGTATAGCTCTTTATATACGTCTTTGTACCTTAATAATATGGTGTAACGTATATATATACATATACTTACACTTTACCGAAGTAACGCACTCATCAAGAGCTAACTCGTCGGACGACGACGTCGATTGCGAAAGGTAACGCCCTAAATTAATACCTCGATTTCGGATAATTATTCTTAATTTCACGTGCTTTGTTACAATAATCAAAAGAAGAATTTGGGGCGTTACAGTCACCCCTCCTCACAAAAAGTTTCGACCCGAAACTTTGCAGTGACAATTCAAAACGAGGAAAGGACGAAAAGAAAAGCACGAAAAAGAAAGAAATCTCAGGGGGCGAAAACTTACCGGGGAATCTATTCAAAAAGGTGAGGATAGGACTCCTTCATAGCTGACTCTAGCTCCCAGGTCGCACCCCGAACATCCTGATTGTCCTAGAGGATCTTGACCATAGGGATGGTCTTCCTCCGCAACACTCGATCCTGCCTTTCCAAAATGCGAACGAGCTGCTCTACAAACGACAGATTGGGCTGCAGCACTGGCACAGAATCTAGAACATGGCGATCACTGCGTACGCACTTCCGAAGCTGGCTCACATGGAACACGTCGTGCACACCGGGAAAAGAGGCCGGTAACATCAACCTGTAAGCAGCAGTCCCGATGCGTTCGACGATCTCGAAAGGGCCTACATATCTAGGGTCCAGCTTGTGGCTCTTCCCAAACCTCTTGACGCCTGCCATCGGGGACACCTTAAGGAACACCATGTCCCCCACTACAAACTCCAGATCACTCCTACGCCGGTTGGCGTACTTCTCATAATGCTCCTGAGCTATCCGCAGCTTCTCTCGGATCTGCATCACAGCAAAGCCCATCTCCTCCAAAGCCTCGGGACCCAGAACAGGCTTCTCGCCCACTTCAGCCCAAAACAGGGGAGTCAAACATCTCCTCCCATACAGCGCCTCAAACGGAGCCATCTGCAAGCTCTCCTGGTAGCTATTATTGTACGCGAACTCCATGAGCCCAAGGCGTTCATCCCAAGCTCCTCCATGCTCTAGAATATAGAACCGGATCATGTCTTCCACGATCTGATTGACCCTCTCTGTCTGCCCATTCGTCTGCGGATGATAAGCTGTGGAATACCTGAGATCAGTGCCCAAAGCCCCTTGCAGACTCTGCCAAAAACGGGAGGTATACCTGGAATCACGATCAGACACTATGCTCGCTGGAACCCCGTGCAGCCTGATGACCTCCTGCACATACAGAGACGCAATCTTCTCCATCGAATAACCAGTCTTGTACGGCACGAAGTGAGCACACTTGGTCAACCTGTCAACGTTGACCCACACTGCATCATGCCCCCGCGGAGATCTCGGCAATCCAGTAATGAAATCCATAGAGATGCTCTCCCACTTTCACAAGGGAATATCCAACGGCGACAACTTGCCCCCAGGCCTCCTATGATCCGCCTTTGACGCACTGACAAGTGTAGCACTGCGCCACGAATCTCGCAATATCGCCCTTCATGCCAGGCCACCACACAATCTGCTTCAGGTCGCGATACATCTTGGTAGAACCAGGATGATAGGATAGGCTGGAGTCGTGATCCTCCTCACAAATCTTCGCCCGAATCTGCTCCACCGTGGGTATGCACAACCTGCCACGAAACCTCAAAGTACCCTCCACATCAATCGAGAAATCTGGCAACTCATCTCTCTCAGCCCTGCTCCGGAGGTGCTGCAAATCCAGATCATCCCTTTGGTGCAACCTCGCCAAAACAATCCAGGACGGCTCCTCAACCTCCAAACGAGACGGACCACCACTGGGCTTCACCGCGATGCTCATCAGAAAGAACTCCTCCACCAGGGACTGCACAGAGAGTCCGAAAACAGAAGCTGACTTCCTACTCAGGGCATCCGCCACTACGTTTGCCTTGCCGGGGTGATAGAGGATCTCCACATCATAATCAGCCACGTACTCCATCCATCGACGCTGGCGCAGGTTCAGCTCTCGCTGCGAGAACACATAAATCAAGCTCTTGTGATCGGAGTAGATCTTGCACTCCACTCCAAACAAGAGATGCCTCCACAGCTTCAAGGCATATATCACCGCAGCAAACTCCAAGTCATGCGTCGGGTAGTTCCGCTCATGCACCTTTAGCTGCCGCGACCCATACGCAATGACCTTGCCCTCCTGCATGAGGACGCAACCAAGGCCTATCAGCGATGCATCGACGTAGACCTGGAACTCCACTCCCTCAATTGGGAGAGCCAAAACCGGTGCGGAACACAGCCTCCTCTTTAACTCCTGGAAGGCCTCCTTGCACTGCTCGCTCCAAACGAAAGTCGCTTCCTTCCGCGTCAACTTGGTCAGAGGCGCGGAAATGCTTTAGAAACCCTCCACAAACCTCCGATAATAGCCAGCTAAACCCAGGAAACTCCGGATCTCCTTCGGCGACGACGGCCTCTTCTAGTCCAAAACAGCAGCGACCTTCGCTCGGTCCACAGAGATGCCACTCTTGCCCACCACGTGACCCAAAAAGGATATTTCTGAAAGCCAGAACTCGCATTTGCTCAGCTTGGCATACAGCTTGTGTGCCCTCAAGGTAGACAGCACCAGCCGTAAATGTCGAGCATGCTGCTCCTCGCTCGAAGAATAAATCAGCACATCGTCAATAAAAACCACCACAAACTGGTCCAGAAAGTCCCGGAACACCCTGTTCATCAGATCCATGAAGGCAGAGGGCACATTCGTCAGCCCAAAGGACATCACCAGAAACTCAAAATGTCCGTAACGCGACCAGAAAGCAGTCCGCGGAACGTCCGAATCGCGAATCCTCAGCTGATGGTAACCGGACCGGAGGTCGATCTTCGAGAACACGCAGCTACCCTGCAACTAGTCGAACAAGTCATCAATCCGCGGTAATGGATACCTATTTTTGATAGTGACCTTGTTCAACTCCCTATAATCGATGCAAAGTCTCATCGACCCATCCTTCTTCCTCACGAACAGAACCGACGCATCCCAAGGCGACGAACTCGGCCTAATAAAACCAAGCTGAAGAAGCTCTTCCAGCTGAGTACGCAGCTCCTCCAACTCCCGCGGTGCCATACGATAGGGTGCCTTCGCAATAGGGCGGGTCCTGGGCTCCAAATCAATCGCAAACTCAATCTCTCGCTCAAGAGGGAGACCAGGTAGGTTGTCAGGAAAGACGTCCGGGAACTCCCGCACCACAGGGATGTCCTCTACACAGGGCACCGATGCACAAGCCGCAAGTAAAGCAGAAACAATGCAGATCCTGCCATCAAACTCTGCCAACGCTTGGGCACAGACCACCGATAGAACTGAGGAAGTCTGACGCGGAAAACCGAACACGCTGCTAGGTTGGCCATCATCCATCAGGAAATCTAGACGCTTAACTCTGCACTGAATCACGCTGTCATCGCGGGCTAGCCAATCCATGCCCAAGATCACGTCAAAGTCCGCCAAGTCGATCACCTTCAGATCTGCATAGCCCAAAAATCCATCCAACATGATCGGGCACTGCCTCACGCACAGATCTGACACCACTGACTCTCCGGACGGGTACTTGACACGAAACGGATCATCAACTCGCTCCAAAGCCCAGCGATGCCGATCAACAAACCTCTTGGCCACCAAAGAGTGAGTGGCACCAGAGTCAAAAAGAACGTGCGCCCAACAGTCTCGAACCTTAAACTCGCCTAACAAAGCAGTATGGACACGCAACAACACAGGGATGAGGCATAAATATAGCAACTACTTTAGTATAACGAGGTTAAACTATAACGAGAACGAAGACGGACCTGATATCACCTGGTTCGAGCACTGCGCTTCCTCCTTTGTCACTGCGTTTAGCCTTACCTTTCCTCGATCTATCAACTGCTGCTGAGGCGGTGGCGGCGATGCCGCGGCTAGGAGCGTAAACTGCTGGCCGGCAGACAGGAGCTGCGGGCACTTGGACCTCAAGTGGCCCCCTTGACCACACTGGTAACAGTACTTGTCCTTAAACAGGCACAGAGCTGCATCGTGGCCCTTCTGCCCGCAGTGCCCACAGACCTTGTCCTTCCTCCAACACTGAGCGGTATCATGACCTGCCCGATTACAAAAGGTGCAAAGGAGGGGCTTCTTCGGGGCACCCGGAAGCGCCATCAGCTGCTGATGCTCCTGCACACCTTACCTCCTGAAGCACTTCTCGAAGGGGCCCGCACTGCCACAAAAACCGCACACAATCTTCCCCTTCTTACTCAGGGCGGAGCTTCCCCCATCACCCGCCTTTCTCTTCTCCTTCCTAAGCTCCTTCCCTCTATTCTTGGCATTTTCTATCGCTTCAACCTTCAGCGCAGCTTCCACCGCTTCTGCAAAACTCACGGACCTGTAAGCGCTGGCTAACTGCTGAATCTCCCTGCGAAGACCTCCCAAGAATCTCTTCACCTGGTTTTCCTCAGAAGCAACCAGATCCGGGGCGAACCTGCTCAGCTTGGAGAACTCAACCTCATATTCCCCTACCGTGAGCTGCCGCTGCTTCAGATGCAAGAAGCTATTCATCAGGCGGTCCTGCTCAACTGAGGGCAGGAACTTCTTCAATAGCCTCCCCTTAAACTGCTCCCACGAGCAGCCTTCCACGAGAGCCTCCTTCTCCCGGATCCACCAACTCCTGGCCAAACCCTTCAACTGGAAGGCAGCAATCATCACCTTTTGGTCCGCCGATGTGCCAGAATACGAGAACAACTCCTCCATCGCCAGGATCCAATCATCGAGCACCATGAAGTCCGCCCCCCCATCGTAAGTCGGGGGTCTTAGCCTCTGGAAATGCGTAATAAAGTTCATTTCTGGCGGCAACGCAGCAGGGGGAACAAGGGGTGCAGGACGGGCAGTCTTCGACTGACTAATCTCGGGCTGCTGCCGCTGAGTGGCAGCCAACAACGTCTGCACCTGCTCCTGCATCGCGACCAGCTGCCGTGCCAGGGTCTCGTTATTTAGACGCAGCTCTTCAATCGCTGCCACACTATTCGCACCTGATGTCTCGCCCTCAGACTGGGGAACAGATTTCGCAGGCCGACGCTTAGAAGCCATTCCTAACAAGAACAATATCAAACAGCAAGATAAGACCGGATTCAGACCTCTAGGAAAGGAAGACATACAAATACTTGCTTTTGCTACTGCTTTTTCTCTGGGAAAAGTAAATACATAAAATCACGCTATACTCAAGATGGTGTACCATCTTTTACCTCTCGTGCACCTCTCCCGTATGCACATAAACTTAAAATCTCATCTTTAAAATCATGGGTGTACATGTGTCATTGTGTAGATCTCTGGCTTGGCACGTATGCTTATGCAATGTTATGCTATGTATGTAGTGTTATGCAAACTAAGAAAATGCCTTAATGCATGCTATGAGCGGCGTACACATGCGATCTTATGCATCCCATTCTACATATTATCGCATGCAACGAAAAGAAAAATCTAATGGACACGCATGCGACCTTCGTTATGCATCCCATAATACATAACAGTCGCATGTTGTCACCTATGAGGATCCATATACAAACACATATTATGCATCCCATACTACATAATATGCCCCGTATACTTCTTTCATGCTTATGAGTGTAGTGTTCGTGCTTCAGCCGAGATCTATCGATGACCCATCGGTGAGTGTATGCAATGATTAACGATTCTCACTGGACGGTTAACCGGTCCAACCAGAACATTTCCAGCAACCCGGCCAACCTCCCTCTGATACCAACTGTCACAACCCGTATTTTCCCGAAATAATTTATATTATCAGAGCGAAGGGGAAAACACGCGTCATGATGCCACGTCCTGTAGGGGACAACTACAGACGTTCAGGCGAGCACTTACACGAGCTTTTTCTTTTACAAACAGGTACAAATTAATAAAAGGATTATCTTTTAAGGTTTATTTAATTTGGGTTAGGAGACCGTGTCCCTCGGCCCTGCGGTTTACTAAGCCGCGTTTTATAAAAACATGCGTATACAACGGAAGAAAGTAGGTTCATTTTATTCCTAACGGCGCTGGGGACTAGAGACGTCCCCGGGGCGATCGCCGGTCTAAATTTAGTACATAATAAATTAATATCATTTTTTTACTTTGGTTTACGTTTCGCAAATAGGTGATATTTAATAGTAAATGTGACAAACGGCTATAGAAATAACTTTTTATAAAGCTAAGGAACTGCGTTAATATACAGCAAAATAAGCTTTTCCCAGAGTTAATGAGTACAAAAATTCTAAGCAGCAAAAAGAACTAGCAGCAGCGTAACCAAGTAAGCTAAGCAAAATCGTACGGGCGTCAACACCTGACACGAACCCGCAGGGAAAGGTCAACAGTCCAAAAGAAAAGCTACACGACAGAAACTGAACCAACAACATCCTTACCCACTAGAGAGGGAAGGCCTCAACAGCGAACAGTACGTCCCCACTCGAACTCCTGCGGCCGCTACAAACCTGAACCTGAGGCATTCATAAGAAAAAAATGCCTCAGCCCAAAGGGTGCAAGGAAACAGCAGAAGTAAAGGAGAAGCTGAAAAGTAAGCATAAGGAAAGCACGAGTCAAATCCAACTGATGCACAACAAGTTAAGGAACTGAGGTGGGGGCCTCTACATCCACCCACACTACAAACAACCTCCGCCATGCTGGGGCCCCTACGTCCACCCACACTCCAATCAGAAGAGTAACCACTATGGTGGGGACTCCTACGTCCACTCACACACCAGTCCAAACCACCGTGCTGGGGGCCCCTATGTCCACCCATACTCCAAACAAAACTACTGTGTTGGGGGCCCCTGTGTCCACCCACACTCCAGTTCAAACCAAATCCTACGAGACTAGTTGGCAGCCTACGGGGTTTGACGCTCAAGGAAATTCTAGCAAATAAAGAAGGAAGAAGGAGCATTATCATTTATGCTATAAGTATAAGGCCATAAGGAGCATATGTCACCCTCCCTTTCTATAAGAAGTAAGCTACTCAAACTTGGAACAGGGGTAAAGCTCGACCCCAGAATACATTTACACCACTTTTCGGCTTGCCAATTACTAATCTCGCTAAGTTATCGAGGATTAACAAGGGAAATTCCCAGGGAATGTAGCTTCTACTTCCCCAAATCTATAGGGATTAAAATACGACATTCCCAGAGAATTTTAGCCCGCCAAAACCTCGGAACTTAGCCAACAATAGGAAA
This sequence comes from Dactylorhiza incarnata, assembly GCA_033032865.1. Taxonomy (NCBI): domain Eukaryota; kingdom Viridiplantae; phylum Streptophyta; class Magnoliopsida; order Asparagales; family Orchidaceae; genus Dactylorhiza; species Dactylorhiza incarnata. Next base: position 5,221,341 of record JAWHQI010000001.1, on the reverse strand, counting down.
AGAAATGCAGGATTGGAAATTTAACCGAGTGAGATCACGTATACTTTACTAAATAAACGAGTTCAACAAACTTTTTACCATATAACATATAGCCCAAGGGCATCCCCAGCCCGCAAAACGAACGTAACTGACGGCCTCGACCCTTCCCGAGGGAATGAAATCTCAAGCTTATAGCGCCGAAAATTTAACTTAGCATATACCAGGGTGAATTTCTAGCATTTAAATCCAGTAATCTCAAGAACGTTGCAACTTACCTGAGCATATACTAAGAAATTTTCTAGCGTATGAGCGAAATTTCATAGCAATATCAAACATTTAAACTAGAAGAAAGCCATGGGAGGAACACTGAATTTCAGTACAAACCCAGGTCGAAGCTTGCATGGAGCTAAGGAAACCCAATGAGTTCCCAATATAACATTATACCCTAAATTTCAAAAGGGAGAAACTCCAAATTCATAGTTTCAGGAAACACAAAGGAGCAGCCACAAACCCACAAAAATCCGAAAATTTCCAAACCTGAAGGGGACAACCCGAAGTTTCCATGCCCAGATTTCCAAAGGGGGGACTAACAAATTCATAATTTCTGGAAGCATAAAACAACTATAAACCCTTAAACCCACAAATTTCCCCAAGAAGACCGGAAACCAAGCAGCCGAGCAGCAGCTATAAACCGAGCAGCAGCCATAACCCATAATCTCCCCCAAAGAAGACAGGAAACCAAGCAACCGAGCAGCAGCTATAAACCGAGCAGCAGCCATAACCCATAATTTCCCCCAAAGAAGACAGGAATCTAACAAGATCATCATCAATACCAAAAAAAACTGAAGGCATAGGGGGCTTATAGCCTAGAACATCACAACACAAGCGCATAATAAAGCAAGCCTTCACAAATCCAACAACCAGGGAAGCAGCTAATTTAGAACAAGGGGAGGAGGTGAAGGAGGAGAAAGAAGAGTTTCCTTACTTAGGGTTCCACCGGCGACACGTCGGGTCGCGACAAACACGCCAAGAGCCGAGGAATAGCCTAGCCCCGTCGACGAGGATGATCTCCGGCGACTCCGAGGCTCCCTCCGACAGCTCCGGCAACGGAAATGGCACCGATCCGGCAACCCTAGGCGCGGCTCTCCACAGCAGGAATCGAGAAGGGGGGAGGGATATCGGGAAAAAGGAGAGCAGATGCCGAAATAAAGGATGCCAGCAGGTAATGTTCCACTTATTAAGTATAAGTAATAATAATAATAATAATAATAATAATAGTAATAATAGTAATAATAGTAATAATAATAATAATAATAATAAAAGTTTATATATATGTATATGTCATATGTAGTTATATATATACAATATATGGTTAAACCCAAATATATCCACCCGCACATGAACTTAAGGCCAAAGGTATCCCAAACCTTCACGCATAAACGTATATATATATATGTATATCATATTTATATTGTATAACTCTTTATATTCGTCTTTGTACCTTAATAATATGGTGTAACGTATATATATACATATACTTACACTTTACCGAAGTAACGCCCTCATCAAGAGCTAACTCGTCGGACGACGACGTCGATTGCGAAAGGTAACGCCCAAAATTAACACCTCGGTTTCGGATAATTATTCTTAATTTCATGTGCTTTGTTAAAATAATCAAAAGAAGAATCTGGGGCGTTACAATGCTTAACATGTTTAGAGTCATACATGTCCCCTTTGGGGTGCTGCCTGTCTGCCCTGCTTGAATCCTTCCTAGGATGTGAGGAGGAGGAAGGCTTATTCTTCCACTGCTTCCTTCTCATCATCTTTTTGAATTGCCTTGAGAAGGTAGCAAATTCCTCATCAGAAGAGTTGTTTTCAGATGAGCAGTGATCTGAATTGTCTGAGTCAGCAGCCCTTCTTGGTGGGGTAGGAATTCTTGTCTTGCTCTTCTTGGACCCTTCATCCTTAAGGGACACAGACTTCTCCCTAGCATGAGGCCTGGAGGAGGTGTCCTCTTCCTTTCTAGCAGATAGTTGCATCTCATATGAGAGCAACTTTCCAAACAGAGTGTGAGGAGGAGTTTCACTCAGCTTTGCCACTTCCCTGATGGCACAGATTTTTGTATCCCAATCTCTAGTTAGAGATCTTAGGAATTTATCATTCAACTCATAATGAGTGAAGATCCTTTCATATGTCCTCAACTCATTTACTATTCTGAAGAATCTTTCATAGCAGTCAGCTATGCACTCCTGATTTTGTTGCCTAAAGTTGGCTTCATACTCCAGATTGAGGAGCGATTTCCTATCATTCCTCACTTCCTCAGTCCCTTCCATGTACACAATCAATGTATCCCACATCTCTTTTGTAGTATCACAGTGCACCAAGTTTTGGAAAGTTGAATCATCAATAGCATTGACAATGATATTTTGAGCCCTTTTATCCATTGTAACCAATGATATCTCATCCCTTATCATTTCAGTGTAAGACTTGCCTACCAGCCTAGTAAGATCAATGGTGGTGGGCACTTCATATAAAGAGGTTTACAGAATGAAAGAAGAAAAGATCAAGCATGTTCTTCTTCTTCTTTTCTGTTGTTGTTGCCGACTTGAATCAGGGAGGAGTGGTACAGCTCCAATCTTGATTCTACTTGATCAGCACTTCATATGAAAGTCTGGATCTACTTGCTCTATCTTAAGATGAATCAAGAAGAGCTATCTCTTTTTCTCCTTGCAGCCTTGTGTTGGCTCAGTTCTTGGTTGCCGACAATGGAACATTTCGCTTCTGCTTCTTTGTGTGCTCGAGAGAAAGATTGATAGCAGAAGTTCTTTCTCAACCCTAATTTATCCCTTTTATACATCCCCGACCTTCAACGACTCTCAGCCGTCCTTCTGAATAATATGGGAGAGACTGGTGGACCCCCATAATGCCTTTCTGCAGCTTGCGCCAAGGGAAGAACCCGCAATCTGCGTTCGATGAACTCGCCATACTGCGTTCGACAAACTTGCCAAACTCTGCGTTCGACAAACTCGCCAAACTCTGCGTTCGACAAACTCGCCAAACTCTGCGTTCGACAAACTCGCCAAACTCTGCGTTCGACAAACTCGCCATACTCTGCATTCACGAACTCGCCAAACTCTGCATTCGACGAACTTCATTCTTCGTTCGACGAACACACCAAGTCTCAGCGTTTGCTTCTGTCCCGTCTCTGCGTTCGACGAACTGAGTTATGTGTTTGACGAACACGCCAAGTCTCAGTGCTTGCTTCTGTCCCGTCTCTGCATTCAACAAACTGAGTTCAACGTTCGACGAACTGAGTTCTGCGTTCGACGAACACGCCAAGTCTCAGCGCTTGCTTCTGTCCTGTCTCTGCATTCGACGAACTGAGTTCTGCATTCGACGAACACGCCAAATCTCAGCAGTTCAGCTGAGACCACTCTTCATCCCTTAGGAGATGAATTCTCCTGATCTAAGGGCATGATTGGCCCTTCTCTTGAGTTACCTGAGTCTGTATATCTTACAAAAATATGGCTTTATCAAATACATCTTGTACTTAGCATTGTGAGTGATGCCTCTTCAAATCAAAGGAATATTGTAGGCAATATTCCCAAGAGGTACCTCGGAAGATAGGATTCCTTAGCCCCCTGAAGGTTGTCAGAAGGTCAGTGGGTACGGTGACCTGCTGGGGTGGCCGTAGAATGGCCATCTGAAAGGTGGCTAGAAAAGTTGTCAGTGTCCGTCCCAAGTTGATTGGCCCTAGCCTATCCTCCCCGGATTTGGCCTCAAGCCGCTCTAGCCAACCCTTCCCCGGATATGGCCTCGAGCACCCCCTAGACCTAGCCTAGATCTAGTCGCCAACACGAGGCGAATTTTAGCCCTAAGTCCTACCCAGACCTAGTCGTCAACACGAGGCAAGTTTACTTACACGATTACAAGAAAGGATGTGAAATGAAAAGACAGTAATATAAAAACTCCCTCAATGTGGATCTCTTGGAGAAGTAGACGAAGACGCAGAGTATGATCGTAGTTGATGCGGTCTTTCGTCACGATGATGATGCGTGTTGAAATCTTTTTCACGGATCTCCTTAAGCCTTCATGAATTTGTGGGAGTATCTCTCTGAACCTTCCTCTCTATGCTGTGGCACGAAGCTCTGGAATTTTGGATCTTAAGAGGATTATCAAGACGGAGCCAATGGGTCCTTTTTATAGCCTCAGCGCTAGCGCCTGCACTAGTGCTACCGCCGACGCTATCCCATATTAGGACACATTCTGCGCGGCAGAATCTTCAATCTGAGGAAACAATTCTCTCTTGCCTACTATGCTTCTCGCTATCGCCTGCACTATCGGATATCGCCTGGCGCTATCTCCTTCTATAAGTTCTCCTGACAATTGCGCTTAAGCCAATATTTCGTCGAACGATATTTCGTCGAACGCCGCTAAGAGTTCGTCGAACGAATTTTCGTCGAACGCAGTTATGAGCATTTCGTCGAGTGCCGCTAACAGTTCGTCGAACGACAGCTAGCGCCTGCACTAGTACTACCGCAGGCGCTAGTAGGAGTTTTGGATTTTATGGCTCAACTTTGGAGGCAACCTTCTTATGTAATCCTTGAGTCATGTGGACTATGTTAGCCTGCACACTTAAACACACAAGATCAAATACACATAGGATTTGTTATTCTCAAACCTAGGAGATGCGGAAGACCATGTTCCAACAAAAACTAAAGTTATATTTGTTTGTTTATAAAACCCTTGTTATTCTCAAACCCTTGTTGGATCGGTAGGCGCCCTTAGAGGGGGGTGAATAAGGGTTTTCAAAAACTTATATTATATTTTGTAATACTTGAAATAATAAGAGATCAAAATAGTGATTTTGAATAAACATCTAAATTGTTTTATAATAAAAGAGATGATAATAAATAATTTAGAGAAATGAAGAACACATCATTTTTATTACAAAAGGAGAGATATGATTACTATTAATAAAAATGATTACAAAATTTTGATTTCAATGACGCTAGAAATCAAAGCGAAATATGAAAAAGAGTTTACTATTCATCGCCACCGATTTCTAGCGTTATAGAAGTCAACTTTTGTAAAACCTTATTTGATATTAATAAATCATGTCTCTACTTTATTTCAAATGTTTTACTTGACTTCTTATTGTTTTAATCTTGCATTATTATAAAACTTTTCAAAATATAATATAAGTTTTTTAAAACCCTTATTCACCCCCCCCCCCCCCTAAGGGCGCCTACCGATCCAACAAGTGGTATCAGAGGGGTTTTATTCCAATCGGCTTAACAACCGGGAATAATGGCCTCTTATGATCTCGCTTCTATTAGTGGGGTAAATTTTTATGAAGAAGAAAAATCTCTTAAACCACCTTTATTCGAAGGGAGAAATTATAAAGGGTGGAAATTTTTAATGGAAAAGTTTATTAAAATTTTAGATATCAATGCATGGGATATAGCAATAGTTAGACCAGCGGATGAAACAAATAAAAAGGAACGTCATCTAAATGCAAAAGCTTTAAATAGTATTTTCTGTGCTTTATCTCACGACATTTCAAAATTAATATACTGTTTTTCTAGTGCATACAAAGTATGGAAATTTCTTGAAGAAATGTATGATTCTCCTTCTACAGGTATGGAACAATCACAAGAACCGGAGAATATGCAAGCTTGCACAAGTCTTCAAGAATGCTCCTCTCATGACGGATCAATGGAGCTCACATCAAATGGAAAAGAAGAAGAAGTAATGTCTTCGGAAGAGGAGTGCCAAAAAGGTGTAAAAGAAACTATGTGTTCAATTCATGCCTCTCCCGAAAGCAATGTAAGGAAATCAAATCCCATTTTCTGCACTTCTATTTCTACATTACAAATGCTTCAAACTACAAAGCGCAAAATTAAGAAATTAAAAAATGCTAATAAACATTTGCGCTTAGAAAATAAAAAATTAAAAGCAAAACTTAATGAAGAATCAAATTCTAATTTATCCAGTTCTACACATGGCTCCTTAGTTGAAAACACCACAACTTGTGTAGAATATAATAAATTAAAAGAAAAGCACAAGAAACTTGAAAAGGATTTTATTTTAGTGAAAGAACAAAATAAAAAATTATGTTTAGAAAATTCATCTTTGATAAATGATTGTGCTAAGTGCAAAGACTATAAAATTGAAATTAAAGAGATGGATGAAACATTTGACGAATACAGAAATAAATATCAAGAACATATAGATTCAATTATTTCCACTCTTAAAAATAGCACAATCGCTTATAATAAAGCTAGACATAATTTAAAAATTAAAAATAATAAATTAAAAACTAAAATCAACTTGCTTAAGGAAATCATAAAGAAAAACTCTCAAAACATACACTCTCAAAATAATGCAAACTCCAAAAGCAAGTTGAATATGATTTCTCATAAGTTGAACAAGCCAAACAATGGAAATAACAAACTTCAAAAGATTGAAAATGAAATTCCAAAATACAATCATTACTATCATTTACAACATCAATCTTCTCCCAAAATAAAATGAAATGCTCACAAATTTCTTATGAAAAATACTTTCAATAATCATTACAATCATAATCATCAATATAAAGAATATCACAATGGAAATTTCACATACAAGAATAACATTAGACCAAAGTTTGAATGGAGGCCCAAAATTAAAAATGAAACATTAACTTCACATGAAAGGACCCATTCATCACTAACTACCCACAAACCTACACGTTATATTTGGGTACCCAAAGTGTTGAAACCGACAACTCGGTCTCTGTGGAGTTCGGGGCCCTCAGCGAGGCTGAGGGGCGACCAACCCTTACTTCCCCCAAGGGAGAGCTCTAGGTTGAAGGTGTCAGAACTAAGGACTGGACCAAGGGCTTAGCGGGGAGGTCCCGCCACGTACCCGGAAGTCCCCTTGGAACTTCCCCTCCCAAGCCACTACTAAGCTTGGGCACCACTGGAGCCTCTCCTCACCCCCTAGAGAGACTTGGGGAGGGAGAGGGAGAAGGAGAGAGCTAGCCTAGGATGAGAGATCTCTCCAAATGGTGCCCCCTTGGTCCTATTTATAGGATTTTCGGATCTGGGCTGCAAATAACCTAAACTGGACTGCAGAATACCCAAAATACCCTCAGATTTGGACTGCGAATAGCCAAAACCGGACTGCAAATAGCCAAATCCCACTGTTCTGGGATACTAAACGCAGACCGACACCTCCCCCCGAAACTGGGCGAGAGAGGTACCTCGCGGGGCTCGGCGAGCCCCCTAACTGGGGTGGGGCGAGACCCGGGGATGCCCCCCTGCTGGTCTCGCCCCTTAACTGGGGCTGGGCGAGACCCTGCCAGGGGCGGCCCCCCCTGGCCGGTCTCGCCCCTTAGCTGGGGCTGGGCGAGACCCTGCCAGGGGCGGTCCCCCTGGCCGGTCCCGCCCCTTAGCTGGGGCTGGGCGAGACCCTGCCAGGGGCGGCCCCCCTGGCCGGTCTCGCCCCTTAGCTGGGGCTGGGCGAGACCCTGCCAGGGGCGGTCCCCCTGGCCGGTCTCGCCCCTTAGCTGGGGCTGGGCGAGACCCTGCCAGGGGCGGTCCCCCTGGCCGGTCCCGCCCCTTAGCTGGGGCTGGGCGAGACCCTGCCAGGGGCGGCCCCCCTGGCCGGTCTCGCCCCTTAGCTGGGGCTGGGCGAGACCCTGCCAGGGGTGGTCCCCCTGGCCGGTCTCGCCCCTTACTGGGGTTGGGCGAGACCCAGCCAGGGGCGGCCCCCCTGGCTGGTCTCGCCCCTTACTGGGGTTCTCCCCCCCTTCCTTGGATCCTGCTGAGGAACGATGTTCCGAAATGCCTCTTGGCTCGAGTACCTACTCGGCGAATACAGGGTTGTACACAATCCCCGCTCTTTTCGAGCGAGATACACGCTCGGAAAGAAATGTCCAACCCTGTATATTCGACGAGTGTCGCTGGAAATCCGACTAACGGAGCTACCTTGGGGAAAAACACTTAGCATTCCCGAGAGGTCCTCCAACCTCGTCAGCTAATGAAGCCACCTCGGGGAAAAACACAACCTCTCCGAGAGACCTTCTTACCCTGTCAGCCAACGAGGGGAACAAATTACCTAACCTCCCTAGGAGGTCAACCTGGCCTGCCGTCTAGTGAGAGCCCGGTCAGCGGAACCATCCGAGGGGAAAAATCACTTAACCTCCCTGGGGGGTCAACCTGGCCTGCCGTCTAGTGAGAGCACGGTCAGCGGAACCATCCGAGGGGAAAAATCACTTAACCTCCCTGGGAGGTCAACCTGGCCTGCCGTCTAGTGAGAGCCCGGTCAGCGGAACCATCCGAGGGGTGAAGAACATAGCCTCCCTGGGAGGTCAACCTGCCCTGCCGGCTAGTGAGAGCCCGGTCAGCGGAACCGTCCGAGGGGTGAAGAACATAGCCTCCCTGGGAGGTCAACCTGCCCTGCCGGCTAGTGAGAGCCCGGTCAGCGGAACCGTCCGAGGGGTTAAGAACATAGCCTCCCTGGGAGGTCAACCTACCCTGCCGGCTAGTGAGAGCCCGGTCAGCGGAACCGTCTGAGGGGTTAAGAACATAGCCTCCCTGGGAGGTCAACCTGCCCTGCCGGCTAGTGAGAGCCCGGTCAGCGGAACCGTCCGAGGGGTTAAGAACATAGCCTCCCTGGGAGGTCAACCTGCCCTGCCGGCTAGTGAGAGCCCGGTCAGCGGAACCGTCTGAGGGGTTAAGAACATAGCCTCCCTGGGAGGTCAACCTGCCCTGCCGGCTAGTGAGAGCCCGGTCAGCGGAACCGTCCGAGGGGTTAAGAACATAGCCTCCCTGGGAGGTCAACCTGCCCTGCCGGCTAGTGAGAGCCCGGTCAGCGGAACCATCCGAGGGGTTAAGAACATAGCCTCCCTGGGAGGTCAACCTGCCTTGCCGGCTAGTGAGAGCCCGGTCAGCGGAACCGTCCGAGGGGTTAAGAACATAGCCTCCCTGGGAGGTCAACCTGCCCTGCCGGCTAGTGAGAGCCCGGTCAGCGGAACCGTCCGAGGGGTGAAGAACATAGCCTCCCTGTGAGGTCAACCTGCCCTGCCGGCTAGTGAGAGCCCAGTCAGCGGAACCGTCCGAGGGGTGAAGTACTTAGAAAAACTTTTATTTCATTAGTTATTCGGTTACATGCAAGAGACTCTAAGTAAGGAAACCAACTATCACACTACATGGATTTAAAGAAAAACTAAGCACGGAGACCAGGACTTGGACTTCTACTCCCAGGCATGGTCCTCCTCGACCTCTTCTGGTTGTTGACGATGCGGCTTCGGACACCTCGCCTCCCTTAACTCCAAGAACTCAGGGCAGGCGGATGTCGCGTGACCCTCCTCCTGATGGAAGTCACAGTAAGGTAACTCCGCCCAGACGCCCCCTCTTCCTCCCCTACGATTTCTTCTTCTTCTATGGCCGATCGCCATGGCTTGTTGGGGTGGTGAAGAGGGTGCTTTCGGGCCCTGCCTCCACCCTGGGAGGTCAGTCTCTTCTTCCTGGAAGTTGTCCTCCTCTTGGTCGAACTTCCTCTTGGGAGCCTCTACCTTCCTCCCATGTTGCCTTGCCTCTGGCTCACTCAGCTTGGCTAGCCTTCTTGTGAACTCCGGGTTGGCCTCTTCACTTTCAACTTCTTCGGCCACCCTTTCCATCAACTCCTCAAAAGACAAAGGAGCCCTCCTCTTGAGGTCCACCTTGAAGAAGCCCTCCCGCAGCCCCAACGTGAATGCAAGCTTGAGGGTGTACCCGGGAACCTCTTCGACGAGGTGAACCTCCTCCCTGAACTGTTCCAAATAGTGAGCCAGCGACTCTTCTGGCTCTTGCTTGATCTTGAAAAGTGCTTCGGCATCTTTCTTCCTCTTCCTTGACGTCGAGAAGCATAGTAGGAAGCCTCGACGCAAGTCTCCAAAGGCATAGATGGATCCCGCAGGGAGCTGGTGGAACCAATCTCTAGCCTTCTCCTTCAGAGTTGTCGCGAAGAGTCGACATTTGAAAGCGTCCGACATGGGCATGATGGAGACCATGTCTTCAAACCACTGCAGGTGTAAGATGGGGTCATCCTTGCCGAAGTAGTGAGACATCTTCGCCCCCTTGAACCCCTCCGGAATCGGGGCCGAGAGGATCAGCTCACAAAAGGGACCTCCCGTGCTCGCCCCCTTTTGGGGCTGGGCGAGTGGGGGCCTGGCGCCTCCCCACTCGCCCCCTTGGGGCTGGGCGAGTGGGGGCCTGGCGCCTCCCCACTCGTCACCTTGGGGCTGGGCGAGTGGGGGCCTGGCGCCTCCCCACTCGCCACCTTGGAGCTGGGCGAGTGGGGGCCTGGCGCCTCCCCACTCGCCCCCTCCTGGCACCTCTCTGGTTGGTTGGTTGAGAGGGATCTCACCCTCCTGTCGGGGCGAGACCTCCGAACCACTTCCTCTCCTGCTTTCGCCTATCGAGGCGAAAGTCACCTGCAAGGTCTGCAGGACCTCTTGCCTGAAATTTTCGAACATCTCCAACATCACCCCAGCCACCGGGGGCTGCGAGTGACCTGGGTCGGAACTTCCTCCACCTCCATCCATGGAGCTCATCTTGAGGGTTTCTTGAATCGATCACACTCCACGCTCACCGCACCAAAATGTTGAAACCGACAACTCGGTCTCTGTGGAGTTCGGGGCCCTCAGCGAGGCTGAGGGGCGACCAACCCTTACTTCCCCCAAGGGAGAGCTCTAGGTTGAAGGTGTCAGAACTAAGGACTGGACCAAGGGCATAGCGGGGAGGTCCCGCCACGTACCCGGAAGTCCCCTTGGAACTTCCCCTCCCAAGCCACTACTAAGCTTGGGCACCACTGGAGCCTCTCCTCACCCCCTAGAGAGACTTGGGGAGGGAGAGGGAGAAGGAGAGAGCTAGCCTAGGATGAGAGATCTCTCCAAATGGTGCCCCCTTGGTCCTATTTATAGGATTTTCGGATCTGGGCTGCAAATAACCTAAACTGGACTGCAGAATACCCAAAATACCCTCAGATTTGGACTGCGAATAGCCAAAACCGGACTGCAAATAGCCAAATCCCGCTGTTCTGGGATACTAAACGCAGACCGACACCTCCCCCCGAAACTGGGCGAGAGAGGTACCTCGCGGGGCTCGGCGAGCCCCCTAACTGGGGTGGGGCGAGACCCGGGGATGCCCCCCCCTGCTGGTCTCGCCCCTTAGCTGGGGCTGGGCGAGACCCTGCCAGGGGCGGCCCCCCCTGGCCGGTCTCGCCCCTTAGCTGGGGCTGGGCGAGACCCTGCCAGGGGCGGCCCCCCTGGCCGGTCTCGCCCCTTAGCTGGGGCTGGGCGAGACCCTGCCAGGGGCGGTCCCCCTGGCCGGTCTCGCCCCTTAGCTGGGGCTGGGCGAGACCCTGCCAGGGGCGGTCCCCCTGGCCGGTCCCGCCCCTTAGCTGGGGCTGGGCGAGACCCTGCCAGGGGCGGCCCCCCTGGCCGGTCTCGCCCCTTAGCTGGGGCTGGGCGAGACCCTGCCAGGGGCGGTCCCCCTGGCCGGTCTCGCCCCTTACTGGGGTTGGGCGAGACCCAGCCAGGGGCGGCCCCCCTGGCTGGTCTCGCCCCTTACTGGGGTTCTCCCCCCCTTCCTTGGATCCTGCTGAGGAACGATGTTCCGAAATGCCTCTTGGCTCGAGTACCTACTCGGCGAATACAGGGTTGTACACAAAGGAACCATCACACTTGGTCCCCTTTGGATACCTAAATCTCTTATTCATTAGTATCCAATCATTTGCATGAAGTAGAAATCAACTCAAAATAAAATATCAATTCTCTACTTCATGATATGCTCAATTTCCTTTTTGTTTTTACTTTTTATTGAACTATCATGATATGATCACTTTATATAACTTGTGATATGACTTTCACATTTTAAAACCAAAATTCATAAATAAATGAAATTGAATAAAATTGAATAAAAGTCATATCATTTTTCCAAGTGATCTACTTATCCTTTTTATTTTTTCTAAATCCATTTCCTAATAGTCTTATAAAAATTGAAAAACTAAATTTGTCATATGAAATTATTAAGACCAAATGAAATAAGTGTCAAAATGGATTTAAAAGGTATTTTAGGGGTATTAGGCTAAATGTATAAAATGCGCAAGTTTTGCTTAGGTAGTTAATATATTTGCGTCATTTTTAATTACCCCAAGTATGTTTAATCATAATCATGTCAAATCGGAATTGAAAAATTGCATGAATATTATTTCACTTATTTATGATCATTTCACTCATTCATATGTTGTGCAAAACTCAAGAATTAAGGTCTAATGAATATAGAGCTTTAATGCATATGAAACCCATGTACTAAAATTTTAACTTCCGCAACTTTTTGCGATTTCTTCTCGTCTCTTCACTTCATTAGACATGCCTTACTTTATACAAACATAATTAAGAAAAATCGGAAGCAAAATCAAAGAAAATCTAGGCAATATGATCAAAATAAGCACTCTATGTGAGCTAACGCAGGCGCTAGTACCTAACGCCGGCGCTAGCTCAATTGTCCGATATTCTGTAATTTTAAAATTCTGAAAAATCACTAAAAATATATTATTTTATATGTACTACTCATTCTTGCATCTATGCCTATAATTGATTTTTGAAAAATGAAAATACAAAATTACAAACGCCAAATTACAAAAAATATTTTTTTATTATTTGTTTGATTTCTATTCCTATATGCAAAAATCAAATACAAAAATATAAAACAAAAACAAGTATAAAAAAAGATTATTCTGAACTTACCTTTTCTATTTACATGTATCTTGCGAAAGGGTGATTTGGGCTATCATCCCATCATATCACCTAGTACCGGGCGAACCTCTCACAAGGTAGTCCTCGGGAAGTCCAAGATCAATCTTATGAGTTCAAACTTTAAATTATGAAAAATACTGTATGGACATCATTGAGAAAATCAAGCATGATTTAATCTATAATTTAGAACTTCTATAATGTTGTAATTTATCTTTTCAAACTAATTTGAACATTGATTTCATCATGCTTTGATATATCTATTAATATGTGCATCAATTATATTGAAAAAGTTGTGTAGAACTAAGCTTAGCATGCCTCTAAGTATGAGTAAATGTTTTATGTTTGATAATGATCGTTATTCACTCACTTATTTTGGCATTGTCTACTTATGTGTTTAATCTAAGAATGCTTGTGTATGTTTTGTAATAGTACAATGAATTAAAATTGCACAAGTATCTTACCTACACAACCTTTGTTTGCACTTTAAAAGTTAAGAAAAGTGGTTATGTTTTTATAAATTATATTGGTTTGCAAAACAAGTGTATTCGGAGAACTTTGTACAAAACAAAAATCATAAAATAAAGTGACAAAAATAACTCCACCAAGCACTACTTGAACCTCCTGATAAGTCTTAATAAGCATTGTGAGGCTGAGCACCTTGGAAAGAATAGTAAAGTATCTTGTGCAGACCATAACTTTCTTATAAAATAAAAAAACCACTAATTCTTAAGTACACCGGATCACAACAAAAAATCAATATTGAAGAATTAAATTGTGTGATCCCCCGAGCACTACTTTGCACCCTGATAAGTCTTAATGAGCATTATGTGTGCAAAGCACCTTGGTGGTTGTACATTTTTTTGTGCATTGAAGTGCGTGGAAGTAAAATTATTTGTGTTTTATTGTGCTCTTACTTTACATATTTCTTATATTTTTGATTAAAACATTTGTTTACTCTATTCAAAATACACTTATGTGCACATCATTATCTTCCATATCACTTCTTCTCATGAGTATTGGATCCTAATGCAAATTCTATACTACTCTTTATTTATGAAATGCACTAGATAACCCAGCATGGTTTCTACAATGTTTGGTATGTTTTGAATTTGTGAATTAAAATAACATTGTAGTAATCTTTTTGATAACATTATTTCATGCTTGGTTACATTATTGTTAAATTTAAAGATTTTAATTGAACAAAGATTTTCAAAAACATCTTCTTTATGAAATTTAACTCATGTATTTTTTATGGATCATCATTGATTACAATAAGATGTTCTTGTATTTCGATAAGTCTTCCGCATCATAACCATATAATTGCTTTACCTTGCGCTTTCATGCTTATTTAAAGTCTTTTATTTGTGTGCATCATCACTTGAATCTTCAAATTCCTTTCTTGCAACAAGTGGTAGACTTGCTTGGTTTACTTTATATTGGTTGCTTTTAACATGAATTTTTTTGCTATAAAACTCTGATTTATTTCTATGAAAATATTGGTATATTAAAAACTCTGATTTATTTCTATGAAAATATTATTATATTAAAAACTTTGATTCAATAATGGATTTCAAAATAGCTATGTGAGTGTTTGCATAAATTCAAATAAAAATATAAACCCGTAGGCTATGAACTTATCACTAAAGTTAAATGCTTAATGTTTCCAATAATTATTATCCATGACTTCATTTCTCACCATAGCGGGGGCGTAGAGTTGTAGACATTAGATAACCTTATCTCTAGTCATGTCTTGTCCTTAACCGGGGAGGGTTCCAGTGGGGCCTTGCGAGGCACTGGGGGAAAGAGTGCTAGGTTGAGTTTTGTCTAGTGTTTGCATATGGGACTAACACCCCAACCTACGGCATGTATGCAGCTCCTCATGCCCATCCGTCACTTAGTACGGGGCTAGGGTGTAGACATATTGTCTGGGTAGTTTAGTTACTTGGAAATCATTACATTTCTTTATGCTTAAAACTCTTATATAAAAAGGGGGATGAACCGACATAATAATACTTAAAAATGTTATATTGCTAAAAACTCTGATCTATCTCTATAAAAATTATTCTAAAACTCCTTATCATTTCATTCTCTCTAAAAGCTCGATCATGCCTTTATCTTATTATCAACTTTTAAGTGGTGTCTCCTTACCCACTTTTGCTAATAACAAAAGGGGGAGAACTAACATGATAAATATAATCTGCTATCAAAATATAAAACTAACATGCTTTATTAAGATGATAGTTGACATATTAGGGGAGCACTCACTTAGGGGGAGCATGTATTTAGGGGGATCAATTCTAAATGCTAAAATCATTAATTATCCTAAGTCATCACACACACACACACACACACACACAAGTATGTTTCTTCATGCTTATATATTAATGCTTTGATTTATCATTAATGGATTTGTTATTATCAAAAGGGGGAGTTTTTTGGAACATGGTCTTCCGCATCTTTTAGGTTTGAGAATAACAAATCCTATGTGTATTTGATCTTGTGTGTTTAAGTGTGCAGGATAATATAGTCCACATGACTCAAGGATTACAGAAGAAGGTTGCCCCCAAAGTTGAGCCATAAAATCCAAAACTCCTACTAGCGCCGTCGGTAGTACTAGCGCCGGCGGTAGTACTAGCGCCGGCGGTAGTACTAGCGCAGGCGCTAGCTGTCGTTCGACAAACTGTTAGCGGCGCTCGATGAAATGCTCATAACTGCGTTCGACGAAAATTCGTTCGACGAACTCTTAGCGGCGTTCGACGAAATCTCGTTCGATGAAATATTGGCTTAAGCGCAATTGTCGGGAGAACTTATAGAAGGAGATAGCGCCAGGCGATATCCGATACCGCAGGCGATAGCGAGAAGCACAATAGGCAAGAGAGAATTGTTTCCTCAGATTTAAGATTCTGCCACGCAGAATGTGTCCTAATATGGGATAGCGCTAGAGGTAGCACTAGCGCAGGCGCTAGCGCTGAGGCTATAAAATGGACCAATTGGCTCCATCTTAAGAATCCTCTTGAGATTCCTAATTCCAGAGCTTCGTGCCATAGCATAGAGAGGAAGGATCAGAGAGATACTCCCACCAAACGCTTAGAGAGCTTCTGAAGGAGGACTTCGTCACGCTACATCCGAAGAGGGATCGCTTCAATCTCGCTTATTCTACAGCGATCGTTCATCTCCAATTTCAGAAGCATGAAGAAACATACTTGAAATAAGGGTTTTCAAAAACTTATATTATATTCTATAAGGGTTTATAAGTGGCGCCCTTGTTGGATAAACAAGGTGAGTACTTGAAATAAGGCTTCGCGCTATCCCATCTCCTGTGAATGGTTATAAGAATAATTGTTAGTCACAGTACTATGTGGAAAACACATTCCCTCCCCGGATTTGTATCCTGGGGGCGGGCTAAAGTACTAAAATAAATAGCCGAAGCAAGGAAAGGTTAGCAGCAGGTATATATAGTGATTTTGATTGTTGAAAAGGAGAGACAAGATTACTTGAAATAAGGGTTTTCAAAAACACATTCCCTCCCCGGTTTTCAAAAACTTATATAAGGTTAGCAGCAGGTATATATATTATTGTTGGATCGGTAGGCGCCCTTAGAGGGGGGGGGGGTGAATAAGGGTTTTCAAAAATTTATATTATATTTTGTAATACTTGAAATAATAAGAGATCAAAATAGTGATTTTGAATAAAGATCTAAATTATTTTATAATAAAAGAGATGATAATAAACAATTTAGAGAAATGAAGAACACATCATTTTTATTACAAAAGGAGAGACATGATTACTATTAATGAAAATGATTACAAAATTTTGATTTCAATGACGCTAGAAATCAAAGCGAAATATGAAAGACTCTTTTTGTTTTCTATCCCGACTCGCATCCCCACGAACCGGTGGCCCTAGCCTATCCTCCCCGGATTCGGCCTCAAGCCGCTCTAGCCAACCCTTCCCCGGATATGGCCTCGAGCACCCCCTAGACCTAGCCTAGATCTAGTCGCCAACACAAGGCGAATTTCATCCATAAGTCCTACCCAGACCTAGTAGCCAACACGAGGCGAGTTTACTTAAATGATTACAAGAAAGGATGTGAAATGAAAAGACAATAATATAAAAACTCCCTCAATGTGGATCTCTTGGAGAAGTAGACGAAGATTCAGAGTATGATCGTAGTTGATGCGGTCTTTCGTCACGATGATGATGCATGTTGAAATCTTCTCCACGGATCTCCTTAAGCCTTCATGGATTTGTGGGAGTATCTCTCTGAACCTTCCTCTCTATGATGTGGCACAAAGCTCTGGAATTTTGGATCTTAAGAGGATTAGGAAGACGGAGCCAAGCGGTCCTTTTTATAGCCTTGGATCTAGCGCCTGCGCTAGTGCTACCGCCGGCACTATCCCATATTAGGACATATTCTGCGCGGCAGAATCTTCAATTGGAGGAAACTTTTCTCTCTTGCCTACTGTGCTCCTCGCTATCGCCTGCGCTATCGGATACCGCCAGGCGCTATCGGCTTCTATAAGTACTCCCAGAATTTGTGCTTAAGCAAGCATTTCGTCGATCGGATTTTCGTCGAACGCAGCTAACATTTCGTCGAGCAAGATTTCATCGAATGCAGTTATGAGCATTTCGTCGAGCGCAGCTTACAGTTCGTCGAATGACAGTTAGCGCCTGCGCTAGTACTACCGTCGGCGCTAGTAGGAGTTTTGGATTTTATGGCTCAACTTTGGGGGCAACCTTCTTATATAATCCTTGAGTCATGTGGACTATGTTATCATGCACACTTAAACACACAAGATCAAATACACATAGGATTTGTTATTCTCAAACCTAGGAGATGCGGAAGACCATGTTCCAACACACTCCCCCTTTTGATAATAACAAATCCATTAATGATAAATCGGAGCATTAATATATAAGCATGAAGAAACATATGTGTGTGTGTGTGAGTGATGACTTAGGATAATTATCGGTTTTAGCATTTAGAATTAATCCCCCTAAATACATGCTCCCCCTAAGTGAATGCTCCCCTAATATGTAGACTATCATCTTAATTAAGCATGTTAGTTTTATATTTTGATAGCAGATTATATTTATCATGTTAGTTCTCCCCCTATTGTTATTAGCAAAAGTGGGTAAGGAGGCACCACTTACAAGTTGATAACAAGATAAAGGCATAATTGAGCTTGTAGAGAAGGAAGTGATAAGGAGTTTTAGAATATTTTTCATTGAAATAGATCAGAGTTTGAGTATTACAACATTTTCATAAATCAGAGTTTGTAGCATAAACAAATACAAGGTAAATGATTTCCGAGTAACTAAACTACCCAGACAATATGTATACACCCTAGCCCCGTACTAAGTGACGGATGGGCATGAGGAGCTGCATAAATGTCGTAGGTTGGGGTGTTAGTCCCATATGCAAACACTAGACACAACTCAACCTAGCACTCTTTCCCCCCAGTGCCTCGCAAGGCCCCACTGGAACCTTCCCCGGTTAAGGACAAGACATGACTAGAGATAAAGGTTATCTAAAGTCTACAACCCTACGCCCCCGCTATGGTGAGAAATGAAGTCATGGATAATAATTATTGGAAACATTAAGCATTTAAATTTAGTGATAAGTTCATAGCCTATGGGTTTATATTTTTATTTGAATTTATGAAAACACTCACATAGCTATTTTGAACTCCATTAATGAATAAGAGTTAACAATATTTTCATATAAATAAATCAGAGTTTTTAAAAAAAAATTATGTTAAAAGCAACCAATATAGAGTTTACCAAGCAAGTCTACTACTTGTTGCAAGAAAGGAATTTGAAGATTCAAGTGATGATGCACACAAAATAAAAGACTTTAAGTAAGCATGAAAGCGCACGGTAAAACAACTATATGGTTATGAGGCGGAAGACTTATCGAAATACAAGAAACATCTTATTGTAATCAATGATGATCCATAAAAAATATATGAGTTAAATTTCACACAGAAGATTTTTTTGTAAATCTTTGTTCAATTAAAATCTTTAAATTTAACAATAATGTAACCAAGCATGAAATAATGTTATCAAAAAGATTACTACAATGTTATTTTAATTCACAAATTCAAAACATACCAAACATTGTAGAAAGCATGCTGGGTTATCTAGTACATTTCATAAATAAAGAGTAGTATAGAATTTGCATTAGGATCCAATACTCATGAGAAGAAGTGTTATGGAAGATAATGATGTGCACATAAGTGTATTTTGAATAGAGTAAACAAATGTTTTAATAAAAAATACAAGAAATATGTAAAGTAAGAGCACAATAAAACACAAATAATTTTAGTTCCACGCACTTCAATGCACACAAAAAATATACAACTACCAAGGTGCTTTGCACACACAATGCTCATTAAGACTTATCAGGGTGCAAAGTAGTGCTTGGGGGATCACACAATTTTATTCGTCAATATTGATTTTTTGTTGTGATCCGGTGTACTTAAGAATAAGTGGTTTTTTTTTATTTTGAAAGAAAGTTATGGTTTGCACAAGATACTTTATTATTCTTTTCAAGGTGCTCAACCTCACAACGCTTATTAAGACTTATCAGGAGGTTCAAGTAGTGCTTGGTGGAGTTATCTTTGTCACTTTATTTTATGATTTTTGTTTTGTACAAAGTTCTCTGAATACACTTATTTTGCAAACCAATATAATTTATAAAAACATAACCACTTTTCTTAACTTTTAAAGTGCAAACAATGGTTGTGTAGGTAAGATACTTGTGCAATTTTAATTCATTGTACTATTACAAAACATACACAAGCATTCTTAGATTAAACACATAAGTAGACAATGCCAAAATAAGTGAGTGAATAGCGATCATTATCAAACATAAAACATTTACTCATACTTAGAGGCATGCTAAGCTTAGTTCTACACAACTTTTTCAATATAATTGATGCACATATTAATAGATATATCAAAGAATGATGAAAGCAATGTTCAAAGTAGTTTGAAAAGATAAATTTCAACATTATAGAAGTTCTAAATAATAGATTAAATCATGCTTGATTTTCTCAATGATGTCCATACATTATTTTTGATAATTTAAAGTTTGAACTCATAAGATTGATCTTGGACTTCCCGAGGACTACCTTGTGAGAGGTTCGCCCGGTACTAGGTGATATGATGGGATGATAGCCCAAATCACCCTTTCGCAAGATACTTGTAAATAGAAAAGTTAAGTTCAGAATAATCATTTTTTATACTTGTTTTTGTTTTATATTTTTGTATTTGTTTTTTGCATATAGGAATAGAAATCAAACAAATAACAAAAAAATAAATTTTTTTGTAATTTGGCTTTTGTAATTTTGTATTTTAATTTTTCAAAAATCAATTATATGCATAGATGCAAAAATGAGTAGTACATATAAAATAATATATTTTTAGTGATTTTTCAGAATTTTAAAATTACAGAATATCGGACAATTGAGCTAGCGCCGGTGTTAGGTACTAGCGCCTGCGTTAGCTCACAGAGAGTGCATATTTTGATCATATAGCCTAGATTTTCTTCGATTTTGCTTCCGATTTTTCTTAATTATGTTTGTGCAAAGTAAGGCCTGTCTAATGAAGTGAAGAGACGAGAAGAAATCGCAAAAAGTTGCGGAAGTTAAAATTTTAGTACATGGGTTTCATATGCATTAAAGCTCCATATTCATTAGACCTTAATTCTTGAGTTTTGCACAACATATGAATGGGTGAAATGATCATAAATAAGTGAAATAATATTCATGCAATTTTTTAATTCCGATTTGACATGATTATGATTAAACATACTTGGGGTAATTGAAAATGACGCAAATATATTAACTACCTAAGCAAAACTTGCGCATTTTATAAATTTAGCCTAATACCCCTAAAATACACCTTGTAAATCCATTTTGACACTTATTTCATTTAGTCTTAATAATATCAAATAACAAATTTAGTTTTTCAAATTTTATAAGACTTTTAGGAAATGGATTTAAAAGGATAGAAATAAAAAAGATAAGTAGATCACTTGAAAAATGATATGACTTTTTATTCAACTTTATTCAATTTCATTTATTTATAAATTTTGATTTTAAAATGTGAAAGTCATATCACAAGTTATATAAAGTGATCATATCATGATAGTTCAATAAAAAGTAAAAACAAAAAGGAAATTGAGCATATCATGAAGTAGAGAATTGATATTTTATTTTGAGTTGATTTCTACTTCATGCAAATGATTGGATACTAATGAATAAGAGATTTAGGTATCCAAAGGGGACCAAGTGTGGTGTTTCCTTTGGGTACCCAAATATAACGTGTAGGTTTGTGGGTAGTTAGTGATGAATGGGTCCTTTCATGTGAAGTTAATGTTTCATTTTTTAATTTTGGGCCTCCATTCAAACTTTGGTTTAGTGTTATTCTTGTATGTGAAATTTCCATTGTGATAATCTTTATATTGATTATTATGATTGTAATGATTATTGAAATTATTTTTCATAGGAAATTTGTGAGCATTTAATTTTATGTTGGGAGAAGATTGATGTTGTAAATGATAGTAATGATTGTATTTTGGAATTTCATTTTCAATCTTTTGAAGTTTGTTATTTCCATTGTTTGGCTTGTTCAACTTATGAGAAATCATATTCAACTTGCTTTTGGATTTTGCATTATTTTGAGAGTGTATGTTTTGAGAATTTTTCTTTATGATTTCCTTAAGCAAGTTGATTTTAGTTTTTAATTCATTATTTTTAATTTTTTAATTATGTCTAGCTTTATTATAAGCGATCATGCTATTTTTAAGAGTGGAAACAAATGAATCTATATGATCTTGATATTTATTTCTATATTCATCAAATGTTTCATCCATCTCTTTAATTTCAATTTTATAGTCTTTGCACTTAGCACAATCATTTATCAATGATGAATTTTCTAAACATAATTTTTTATTTTGTTCTTTCACTAAAATAAAATCCTTTTCAAGTTTCTTGTGCTTTTCTTTTAATTTATTATATTCTACACAAGTTGTGGTGTTTTCAACTAAGGAGCCATGTGTAGAACTAGATAAATTAGATTTTGATTCTTCATTAATTTTTGCTTTTAAATTTTTATTTTCTAAGCGCAAATGTTTATTAACATTTTTTAATTTCTTAATTTTGTGCTTTGTAGTTTGAAGCATTTGTAATGTAGAAATAGAAGTGCAGAAAATGGGATTTGATTTCCGTACATTGCTTTCGGGAGAGGCATGAATTGAACATATAGTTTCTTTTACACCTTTTTGGCACTCCTCTTCCGAAGACATTACTTCTTCCTCTTTTCCATTTGATGTGAGCTCCATTGATCCGTCATGAGAGGAGCATTCTTGAAGACTTGTGCAAGCTTGCATATTCTCCGGTTCTTGTGATTGTTCCATACCTATAGAAGGAGAATCATACATTTCTTCAAGAAATTTCAATACTTCGTATGCACTAGAAAAACAGTATATTAATTTTGAAATGTCGTGAGATAAAGCACAGAAAATACTATTTAAAGCTTTTGCATTTAGGTGACGTTCCTTTTTATTTGTTTCATCTGCTGGTCTAACTATTGCTATATACCATGCATTGATATCTAAATTTTTAATAAACTTTTCCATTAAAAATTTCCACCCTTTATAATTTCTCTCTTCGAATAAAGGTGGTTTAAGAGATTTTTCTTCTTCATAAAAATTTACCCCACTAATAGAAGCGAGATCATGAGACGCCATTATTCCCAGTTGTTAAGATGATTGGAATATAACCTATCTCTGATACCACTTGTTGGATCGGTAGGCGCCCTTAGAGGGGGGGGGGGGGGGGTGAATAAGGGTTTTCAAAAACTTATATTATATTTTGTAATACTTGAAATAATAAGAGATCAAAATAGTGATTTTGAATAAAGATCTAAATTGTTTTATAATAAAAGAGATGATAATAAACAATTTAGAGAAATGAAGAACACATCATTTTTATTACAAAAGGAGAGACATGATTACTATTAATAAAAATGATTACAAAATTTTGATTTCAATGACGCTAGAAATCAAAGCGAAATATGAAAGACTCTTTTTGTTTTCTATCCCGACCCGCATCCCCACGAACCGGTGGCCCTAGCCTATCCTTCCCGGATTCGGCCTCAAGCCGCTCTAGCCAACCCTTCCCCGGATATGGCCTCGAGCACCCCCTAGACCTAGCCTAGATCTAGTCGCCAACACGAGGCAAATTTCAGCCCTAAGTCCTACCCAGACCTAGTCTCCAACACGAGGCGAGTTTACTTAAACGATTACAAGAAAGGATGTGAAATGAAAAGACAATAATATAAAAACTCCCTCAATGTGGATCTCTTGGAGAAGTAGACAAAGACGCAGAGTATGATCGTAGTTGATGCGGTCTTTCGTCATAATGATGATGCGTGTTGAAATCTTCTCTACGGATCTCCTTAAGCCTTCATGGATTTGTGGGAGTATCTCTCTGAACCTTCCTCTCTATGTTGTGGCACGAAGCTCTAGAATTTTGGATCTTAAGAGGATTAGGAAGATGGAGCCAAGGGGTCCTTTTTATAGCATTGGAGCTAGCGCCTGTGCTAGTGCTACCGCCGACGATATCCCATATTAGGACATATTCTGTGTGGCAGAATCTTCAATTGGAGGAAACTTTTCTCTCTTGCCTACTGTGCTCCTCGCTATCGCATGCGCTATCAGATTTCGCCAAGCGCTATCGGCTTCTATAAGTACTCCTGGAATTTGTGCTTAAGCAAGCATTTCGTCGATCGGATTTTCGTCGAACGCAGCTAACATTTCATCGAGCAAGATTTCGTCGAACGCAGTTATGAGCATTTCGTCGAGCGCAGCTTACAGTTCGTCGAACGAAAGCTAGCGCTTGCGCTAGTACTACCACCGGCGCTAGTATGAGTTTTGGATTTTATGGCTCAACTTTGGGGGCAACCTTCTTATGTAATCCTTGAGTCATGTGGACTATGCACACTTAAGCACACAAGATCAAATACATATAGGATTTGTTATTCTCAAACCTAGGAGATGCGGAAGACCATGTTCCAACATTCGCGCTATCCCATCTCCTGTGAATGGTTATAAGAATAATTGTTAGTCACAGTGCTAAGTGGAAAACACATTCCCTCCCCTGATTTGTATCATGTGGGCGGGCTAAAGTACTAAAATAAATAGCCGAAGCAAGGAAAGGTTAGCAGCAGGTATATATATATCACTAGGGCCTACCGGTTGTAATTCCGATAAAGCAGTGGGGAGCGCGCAGTTTATAGCAACGTTAACAAATCTATCTTGCATACACACCAGGTATTCAAACCTGTTTACACACACAATCCTATGTCGACACAGTTTAAACCGCTTTTCTTCCAGCAGGGTAGCAAACCTTGCGGGCCTCACCGATGTGGCTGTCGGTGACGATGGCCAGTCCTGCCACATCTAAGCGTAGTCGTACCATATAGCCCAGGCCCTCCCATACAGCCGGGTGTACTAACTGGATGTGAGCGACATCCGATGATTCTGAGATTTAGGCCGACCAGTGGAGGCAAATCAGCGGGTTCGAAGTGGTGATAATTCGCGGTGCACATCTCCCTGTTGCCATGAGTCGTCATCTCTCCCGCACTGGTACGAGTGGTCTGCGGGCGTGACCGACCCGCCACTTTTATAAAAAACAATTTGCAAACAATTTTAAGCAAGGACAACTACTCCAGGTCCACCGTGGATCCTTGGCTCCACCGGCCACACAACTTATGGCCGGGAGATGCGGCGGAAGCGGGGCATCTTATTTGGGGATAACCATAGAGGAAGAACTCGACTCTTGGTTATCCTCAACTAAGATCTTATAGCAGCATATGAATAATCGATATCTAATGCAGGACCCGGGGTTAGCATAAAATAGAGCAAAGTAAACTGCGGTGCTGAGTAATAAAACACTTAACAGTATGAAGGCCGAAGGCAAGGGCCGAATTAATGGGACCAGTACAAGACTGGAGTATCAAAAAGAATGAACAGAAAGCAAATAAAGAAATGACCAGTGCGAGACTGGAGTACTGGAAAAGAACGAATAGAAAGCATAACTAAGTGACCAGTCCGAGACTGGAGTATTATAAGAATAATTGCATAAAGTAAATACAGGACCAATACAAGACTGGAGAACATAAATAAATAAGCGTGTTAGTAGTCCAATCACTCCATATCAGGAGGCTTCAGTGTCGTCTCTGTTCTTAGGAGGAAATTCTATTCTTTCCCGTTCATAGGGGCCTCTTCTCCGTTCATAGGAGGAAATTCTGTTTTTTCCCCATTCATAGGGGTCTCTTTGATAACTTCCCAAAAGGAAGTTATTTCCCTACTTTTTTTATTCTAATTTTCATTAAAAAGAGGAAATTAATCCCCAATTATAGTAAATATGTTTAAATATCTTATTAATCAATATTGGACTAATTACGGTCATTTTCCATGGTTTTCTATCAAAGATTGGTCAAAGGATTCAAGTTGGGGAAGCAATGGATCATTTATTGCTGATGCAGAAAATAGGTTGCAACGCCAAAAATTAGCAGGTTGCAACGTGGCGGCGAAATTCAGATTTTGAATTTTAAAAGAGGCGCCTACGTGTATTTCCAAAGGAGGCATCCCTTCAGATTTGGAATAGAAGTTAAGAGCACGAAATTACAGCACTAAGGGGGGATTATTCTTGGAGAGAACTTGAAAAGAAGAGGAGAGAACTTTGGCGGTCTTCTTCCTCTCAAGAATTTCGGCTAGGGCTTGGAGAAGGAGACTCGGTCCAGCACTAAGGAGATAGATCTGAACCTAAAAACATTCCTACATCGTTTTGATTTCCGGAATCATGTCTAGTAAGATCTACTTTGATTTGTGGTTTCTCTCTTCCTTCATGAACTAAATTCCTAAGTCTTGCATGTGTGGAGTACCTTAGTTGTGATGATGATTTGATTTTCATTTA
The DNA here is from genome assembly GCA_033032865.1 of Dactylorhiza incarnata. Lineage (NCBI taxonomy): Eukaryota > Viridiplantae > Streptophyta > Magnoliopsida > Asparagales > Orchidaceae > Dactylorhiza > Dactylorhiza incarnata. Next base: position 5,195,583 of record JAWHQI010000001.1, on the reverse strand, counting down.
TAATTTGTGAATGTATTGATGTGATCTTTATTAAGTTTATGATCTATTCTTGGGATTTTGGTTTATGTTTCATCTTTAAAGTGCTTGGCAAAAATTCGAGAGATGAGTCGGGCTAGATGAACGTTTATTCGCACGGCGATATTCGAGAGAGGAGTCGTGTAGTTTTTAACCAAACTTCCATATTTATACTTCATCGCGAGATTCGAGAGAGGAGCGTTGAAAGTGCATCATAAATCTTAATATAATTCTGAGAGAGAGAGAGATCTCCTCTTGAATTAGCAACCGTGATTCTAGTACTTTATGTTATTTTAAATTCATCTAAGTTGGAGACAACTAGAGGATTTGGGATAAACGGATAATGGAGATCGAGAGATAAAGTTATCCATTTTAGAATCGTTGCAAGAGAATCATCAATACTTCATGAATTATCACTTTTATTGGTTGTCATCATAGCAAGGGAAAATCACATGCGAAACTATCTTTCCAAATGAAGTTAAAGTAATTTAAGTAACCGTAACTAGAATTGTAGTTGTTTTCTTTTGCACTATTTACGTTTCTCTACCAATCATTATTACTTGCTTGAATTTAGAGAAAAGGCAGAATTAATATTTGTGAGCGCTAAGTTAAGCACTTTCTCATGGGAACGATCACTTTCTCATCATTTTATTACTTGTACGACACGTGCACTTGCGTATTTATATACACCTATCACGGGCCTATCAAGTTTTTGGCGTCGTTGCCGGGGAGGCGCGCTAATTTAGTGTTTTATTTCTCGCAATATTTGTGAAACCTTAGTACTTAGAGATCAAGCATTTGTTTGTTCGTTTTAGTTTACTTGAATATTTGAGTATTGTTTGGTGTATGTCCAGGTATAGGCAAGTAGAATTATTGCCGTTGAATTCTGAAATTGAGCGTACCTGTAGACAAAACAGGAGAGACTTTAGAGCTGTCAATATTATTCATCCTGCGATGGATATCCCTCCACCAAATAATGCTAATAATAATGATGGTCAGGTGGATCAAAATGCCCAACCGCCAGCACCACCACGTATAACTTGTCACGATTATAACAGACCTCTAAGGGGAGGTTTGCACTTCAGCATTGCTCGACCAGCAATTGCTGCTAACAATTTTAAAATGGACCCACTAATTATGCAACAAGTGCAAAACAATAAGTTTGGGGGTCTAGGACATGAAGATGCAAATTCCCACTTACGAACCTTCTTAGCAATTTGCGATATGTTTAAGTTCAATGGAGCATCGGAAGATACAATCCTGTTGAGAGCATTTCCGTTCTCCTTAGAGGGTAGAGCTAAGGATTGGTTAGACTCGTTACCACATGAGTGTATCACCACATGGGATGAACTAGTCGATAGGTTCCTGAACAAATATTTTCCACCCTCTAAGACTGCAAAACTGAAAAGGGATATTACAACATTTTTACAAGGTTACGGGGAAACTCTTTACGACGCATGGGAACGTTTTAAAGAGCTGTTGAGAAAATGTCCTCATCATGGGTTGCACCAGCACCAGCAAGTGCCCACATTTTACAATGGGCTGCAAACTGCAACCATGATTTTCGTCGATGGAGCCGCTGGGGGCTCATTAATGAAAAAGTATCCTGAAGACGCGTATGCTATTTTAGAAGACTTAACATCTAATAATTATCAAGCATATGAGAGGCAAACTAATAGTAATCCAGCGGGAGTCCATCAGGTGGACCAAATCACTTCTTTGGCCGCTCAGATGGCATCGCAGTTCAATTTAATTAACAAAAGATTAGATTCACTCTCAACTCATACAACTAGTGCCCCGCTCACAGTTGAACAACTAAATCAAATAACTGAAGAAGCAAATTATGTGGGAGGGCAACCAAGACAAATTCTGACTGGATTTGCCAATCATTATCACCCCGAGTGGCGAAATCATCCAAATTTTTCCTGGAAGAATAATCAAGGGATGAATCAACCACAAGGTTTTAATCAAAATATGAATCAACTACCTATCAATAACAACTCTCAACCCCAACAAGTAAACCAAAGGAAGGTGACTGATGAGTTTATCTTAGGCATGTTCCAAAAGTATGACTCAAAAATGGTAGGAATAGAATCAACGTTAAGATCACTAGAAACTACTATGGGTCAACTTGCAAATTCATTAAGTCAAAGGCCCATTGGAACTCTACCTTCTGATACCACACCCAATCCAACAAAAGATAATCATAATAACCATTGCAAGGCTATTGCACTAAGGAGTGGTGTAGAGATCCCAAGTGGGGAGGGGTTGCTTGAGAAAGTTAGGGAAGAAGAGACGAGTAAGAAGCCAAGTGAGTCGAGCATATTAGAGAAGGACGAGTTGGTTGAGAAAAATGAGGTGGGAGATAAACAAAAAGAGAAACTAAATCAAAAGAAAGAAGTAGTCTATCCACCACCCCCATTTTCGGCTAGACTTGTTAAATCCAAACTTGACACACAATTCCAAAAGTTTATGGAGATTTTCAAAAAGTTAACTATAAATATCCCATTTGTTGAGGCTCTTGAGCAAATGCCAAGTTATGCCAAGTTTATGAAGGATATCTTGGCAAAGAAAAGAAAGTTTGTTGATAAAGAGATAGTGGCGTTGACTGAGGAGTGTAGTGCTATATTGCAGAAGAAGTTGCCACCCAAGCTTAAGGACCCCGGTAGCTTCACAATTCCTTGTTCTATCGGTTTAAACTTTGTTGGGAGAGCTCTATGTGACCTTGGGGTGAGCATTAATCTGATGCCTTTATCTATCTATAAGAAGTTTGGTTTAGGGGAGATCACACCTACATCTCTGACTCTACAGTTGGCCGATAGGTCTCTAGCATTTCCCAAGGGAATTGTAGAGGACATGTTGGTTAAGGTGGATAAATTCATTTTCCCCGCCGATTTTGTGGTACTCGATATGGATAAGGATAAGGATGTCCCCATCATTCTTGGTAGACCATTCTTGTCCACCGGACGAACACTCATTGACGTCCAGAAGGGTGAGTTTACGATGAGAGTTAATGATGAGAATGTGACATTCAACATCCTCAAGGCTATGAAATTTCCGGATGATAAGGAGGAGTGTTTCTCCATTGAGGAAGTGAATGCACCTACACGCATGATGTATGATGAGAATGATTGGGAGCGTAAAATCCTCAGTGTGTTAACAAATGAAGAAATAGAAGAGGACCCAGACTTAACGGAAACTGTAGAAGCTTTAAGTATTTATGAGCATATACCAAATGCTAACATGTTTGAGTTAATAAGTAGACCAAGTGAGTCTAAGGTCATGAAGCCTTCTATCTTAGAGCCACCTACACTTGAATTGAAACCGCTACCCGAAAACTTAAAGTATGTTTTTCTAGGTAAGGATAGCACACTACCGGTTATTATTGATGCATCTTTAGTTAAGGAAAATGAAGAGAAATTACTTGAGGTTCTCCGTGAGTATAAAGGAGCAATGGGGTGGACCATTGCAGATATTAGAGGGATAAATCCCTCAATTTGTATGCACAAAATTCTTTTGGAAGAAGAAGCAAAAGAGTCAGTTGAACACCAACGAAGACTTAGCCCACTAATGAAAGAAGTGGTCAAGAGGGAGATAATCAAATGGTTGGATGCGGGTATTATTTATCCTATCTCCGACAGCCGATGGGTAAGTCTTGTTCAATGTGTGCCAAAGAAGGGGGCATTACGGTAATTAAGAATGAGAGCAACGAGTTGATCCCCACTAGAACGGTAACTGGATGGCGGATTTGTATGGATTATCGAAAGTTGAATAAGGCGACTAGGAAAGATCATTTCCCACTTCCATTTCTCGACCAGGTTCTTGATAGGTTAGCAGGAAATGAGTATTTCTGTTTCTTAGATGGTTACTCGGGGTATAATCAAATCATGGTATCTCCCGAGGATCAGGAGAAGACTACCTTCACCTGTCCTTTTGGGACATTTGCATTTAGGAAAATGCCCTTTGGATTGTGTAACGCTCCTGGCACATTCCAGCGCTGCATGATCGCTATTTTTACTGATCTTATTGATGAGGGGATCGAGATCTTTATGGATGATTTTTCAGTATTTGGGAGATCATTTGATGAATGTCTGAAAATGTTGAAGAAAGCTTTGGATAAGTAAACCAATTTGATCCTAAATTGGGAAAAATGTCACTTTATGGTTAAAGAAGGAATTGTTTTAGGACACAAGGTGTCAAAGAAGGGATTGGAAGTAGATCGTGCAAAGACAGAGGTTATAGAGAAATTGCCTCCACCAACTAATGTTAAGGGAGTGCGAAGTTTTTTAGGACACGCCGGCTTCTACCGTCGTTTCATTAAGGATTTTTCTAAAATCTCCAAGCCACTAAGTCATTTATTAGAAAAAAATTCACATTTTAACTTTGATAAGGAATGTCTAGCCGCCTTTCATTCTTTGAAGCAAAGTCTGATTTCTTCACCCATTATTATTTCACCCGATTGGTCTTTACCATTCATCATTATGTGCGATGCTAGCAACTTTGCTGTGGGCGCAGTTTTAGGACAGGTGCGTGACAAGGTCTTTCACACAATCTACTATGCTAGCAAGATGTTGATTGATGCACAAGTTAACTACACAACTACCGAGAAGGAGTTATTAGCAGTCGTTTTCGCTTTTGACAAATTTCGATCCTACTTGGTAGCTTCTAAAGTGATTGTTTATACAGACCATGCAGCAATTCGATTCTTAGTGGAGAAAAAAGACGCTAAACCTAGATTGATTAGGTGGGTTCTCCTCTTGCAAGAGTTCGACTTAGAGATTAGGGATCGTAAGGGAGCGGAGAATCCCGTAGCAGACCACCAATCACGTCTATAGTATGAGTGTGAGAAAGATGTGGACATAGAGAATAGAGAGAATTTTCCTAATGAGAGGTTGCTGGCAATATCTGAGGCGAGTATGCCATGGTATGCAGACATTGTGAACTACATAGTGAGCAATGTATTTCCCCCAGACATGGACTATCAACGAAGAAAAAGGTTTCTCCACCAGGTGAAATCTTACATATGGGATGATCCGTATCTGTTTAAGATTTGTGCTGACCAAGTGATCCGCAGATGCATCCCGGAGGTAGAAGTACAAGGTATCCTAGCAAAATGTCATGCTTCACCTTATGGTGGACACTTTATGGGAGAGAGATCGGCAATAAAAGTCCTAGAGGCTGGTTTCTATTGGCCAACACTATTTAAGGACGCTTATAGGTTCGCAAAATGTTGTGATAGATGTCAAAGAACGGGAAACATCAATCAAGGGGATAGCATGCCAATGACTAATATTCTAGAGGTGGAGATTTTCGATGTGTGGGGAATAGATTTCATGGGTCCATTTGTAAACTCAAATGGAAATCTTTATATACTTTTAGCTGTGGATTACGTCTCGAAGTGGATAGAAGCTATAGCCACACCGAAGAATGATGCTAAGGTTGTTCTAAAATTTCTTAAGGCTAATATTTTTTCTAGATTCGGTACACCCATAGCCATAATAAGTGACGGTGGAGCACACTTTTGTAATACTCAATTTAAATCGCTCCTTCAAAAATATGGAGTCACTCACAAAGTCGCCCTTGCGTACCATCCTCAAACAAATGGTTTGGCTAAAGTTTCTAATAGAGAGATAAAATCAATCCTAGAAAAAACGGTAAGCACAACTCGTAAGGATTGGTCACAAAAACTAAACGAGGCATTATGGTCTTATAGGACGGCATTTAAAACCTCGATAGGCCTAACCCCATATAAAATGATCTATGGCAAATCTTGTCATCTTCCCATCGAATTGGAGCACAAAGCATATTGGGCAATAAAACGGTTAAATTTCGATCTCCAAGAAGCGGGCAAGAACAGACTTTTTCATTTGAACGAATTGGAAGAAATCAGATCTAACGCGTATGAAAATGCTAGGTTGTACAAGGAAAGGATGAAGAAATGGAATGATTTGAGGTTGCGAAGAAAGGAGTTCAAAAAAGGGCAGCTCGTCCTCTTGTATAACTCACGACTGAGATTACTCCCCGGAAAATTGAAGTCACGATGGTCTGGACCTTTTCGGGTGGAGGAGGTACATCCGTTCGGAGTAATAACGATTTGTAATGAGAGAGACGGATCAAAGTTTAAAGTAAATGGACAAAGGTTGAAAGAATATTATGAAGGTAGTGACCAGCGCGAGGCGATGGTATTAACCTTCAGTTAAAAATGAAATAGGGAAAGCGTCCGGCCGAGACATTTTAAACGAGGCGCTAGGTGGAAGGCAATCCATCCTCTCCGTTATTTTCTATCATTTTTAGTTAAGATTGTTTGTTTTATGTTTTTCTTTTTCAATTTGAGGAAATTTGTGATGGAAGAGAGCACATCTGCACCGGAAATCAAAATGAAAAATGGTATGAGAATGCAATGTGGATCGTGGTAGTAAATAATTTTAGAAAGAAATTTTCCAGAATTTAGGTTGCAACGCAAAAATTTCGCGCGTTACAACGTGATAGCCTCGGATGTAGTTTTAATTTCTGGCAGTTTGGATTCCGCGTTGCAACGCAATATTTTTGCACGTTACAACAAGCTAGCCTCGGTGGTAGCTTTAATTTCTGGCAGTTTGATTTTCTGCGTCGCAACGCAAAAATTTTGCACGTTACAACCGGCTAGCCTCGGTGGGAGCAATGGCAAACAAAACGGCGGGCGCCGGTTCATTTGAACCGGTCGCTTGATCTTATTTTACTTGAACCGGCTGACCTAAACCTCTGATTGCTGCACTATAATAAAACCCCAGCCCCGATTATACATTTAGGGCATGTGAAAACTGCGCGGCGGTGGGGTTTTGGCGGAAGCGAACACGGCGCAGTCGAGGAGCATCTTCGCGAGCGACGATCATCGGCGTCCCGGCGTCATCTTTCTCCACCAACTTTTAGGGCTGCATTAGTTCTCCATCTTACGCATATCGACAGCGATTTCCAAGTCTCAACGCGATCCATAAGGTAACAAATGGAGCACCGATTTTTTCCTGTATCATTTCTATTTTGCTATGTTTTGGCTATGGAGTTTGCGAATCCATTAGGGCTTGAGTTTCTTTTCGTTCTTCTCTTGTGGGTGAAGAAATGTCGTCAAAAGGAAAAGGGAAACGAGGAAGGGGGAAAGAGTGTGCTCACAAGGGTGATGTCCGGTTTGTAAATGATGAGGCACATAAGCTCTGTGATGCCCTACAATCAATACCGTTTATACATGAACGGGGTTTCAAAATGGAGTTCAGAGGTTGGAGAATACCTATGAGGACCTAATTCATCAGTTAGGTTGGGAGATGTTATGCCACCCGAGAGTAGAGGCAGTGTATCAATGGGTTTACGAGTTCTATGCTAACGCTAGGTTCTCTGAAGGGGACAACGTTTTAGTTCGTGGTCGCATGATCAACTATTCCCCAAAGGCAATAAATGAAATGTTTGAGTTGGAAGACAATGAGATTACTCCTTATGATGTATTACCGACCACAGCCCTATTGGAAGACATTGTTGCAGTAGTTTGTGGTGGTACGAAGCCGGATTGGGTTTTAAAATCAAAAAAGGCATTGAGGTCTCAGTGTTTATCTCGAGAGGCAAAAGTGTGGCTACTATTTATTAATGCAGGTATCGTGCCAACAAGGCACGCAAACGTTGTATCTTTCGAGCGTATTGCCCTCATCTATGGTATCCTAAAGGGCATTAAATTTAATGTTGGCCATTTAGTACATAGTAGCATCCGGAAGAAAGTAGGAGAAGAAAAAGCAAAACACCTTTGGTTCCCCACTTTGATTACAGAGCTCTGCAAGAATGCTGTGTGGAGATTAGGAGAGGAGACACAGTTACACAGGTAGGTCATCATATCACAGTGAAGGTGATAGAGAAGAATATCAAGGTTGCGGAGGAGTCCCCGAAGAAGACAAATGAAAGAATGAAATCAGTTCTCCGGGGGCAATACACAAGGCCACCTCCCGGATCTCCGGAGACAATTACTCTAAATGAAGGAAACCCAGCTCAGGCTAGCATGCTATGTTTGCAGGATACAGAGTACATGAAAACGTACCAACGCCTTGAGCATTGTTATTTTGATGCCCGACAGGACTACGTGTGTAATGTGCTTGCTCAGCTCATGTACAAGGCAAAACTCCCGATGCCGATACCAAGTTATCCTTACTGCAATAATTTTGACAAGAGAGGATATCTGATGACTAAAGGTTGGATACTGCCTATGATGAAGATGACAGTGATGATGCTGATGAGGATGATGATACTGATGAGGATGATGATGCTGATGACGAGGACGAGGACGACGAGCCCGATGAGGATGAGGAAGAGATGGACGAAGATGAAAGCGAGTAGGCAGGAGCTGTCCAGTTTTCATAGTCTTGGATATTCTGCTTCATTTTTTAATGCTGTTTGGACAATTTTATGCCTCCTTTTGCTTTCTTATTTTTGGATAATATTTCTGTGAAGTTAGTGCTGTGATGTTTGCATATTTTAATTTTATTGCCCATTACCTTGCATTCCATTACTTTAGTTACTTGAAAGGTTTTGCTAAGATATGGCTCCATCCAATATCCATTGCTAACGTTAGAATCTCTAAATTAAAAGCTACTTTATCAGGGTTATGCTTGTGTTTGGTTTTGTGAAGTTATTTGCAGATCCCCTGAACTACTGGGCTATGATTCGACCGAAGCACTCATGGACTATGAATTCTTTGGAGGTGGCTATGCAACATGCAGAAAAATATGAGGGGAGTATTTGTTTTACATTATTCCTATTTCTTTCATCGTAAAATTGTCAATTATTTCCTCTTTTATATTTTCACTGAGTTCATTACTAGGGACTAGCAATGTTTAAGTGTGGGGGTGGTTAGAGTGCAACCCCTACTGCTTGGATAAGGACTTATTTATTTATATATGCGAACTCAATAACTCCGTCTTCGTTTTTGCAATTTAACCTATAGGACATTCTTGTTATCCAATGATAATCGAGTGGTATGGCCGGTTAATCAAACGATTTCAGTCACAGAATTTGAAATTAGTGAAATTTTTTTTTGGTAAAACGCTCTTAAGTCTGATTTAAGCACAATTTTCCTTGAAAGATTTTACTTCAAAACCTAGCTTTTGATATGGCTTTCTAAAATATTATGGGAATGAGTGAGTAAGAACTGAGTTAGCGATGTTGGCTGAAGCTTGGGTTTATGTAGTTAAACCATTTTGACCCTCCACTACAATCTTTGTACTTGAACTCTTTTCATGTTGATACGTATTATTCCACGCTTACCTTCCCAATATTCTTATTAGTTACGTCTTAGTATATTAGCCATTTTATGGGTGTTTAATTAAAAAAAATGATTGAGATTCATAGTGATATGGGCCTAAGTATATGTATACATACCTGGAATGATCCCTACTATGCTAGCAAATTATAAATTATATAAAAAAAATTGCATAATAGTGATTATGTGGCCTGGGTATGTACACTTATACTTGGAATGATCCCTACTATGAATATTAAAAAAAAGAGTAAAAATGTCAATAAACCCCATGATTTGGTGAATTATTAAGATTACTAACTAAGGGAATGTCTTTCCACTTTCAACATTAGCCCTAAACGCATAACCAAGTCGATTCTACTCTCATTTGAACTACTAATCTTTGTGTAGGCTCAATCAATAATTTAGCTATTCTTATCCTTCCCTATGTTGCGGAGATCCAATGTTAAAAGATGTTTAGGAGTAACTAATTTTAAGGAAAAGCACACACAACACTTATGACTTTATTTGAGCTTTACCTTTCATTTGAGTTAATGGATTTGTTAATGATTGAATTCATATTGATTTATTGGCTTATCAGTTGAGTAAAGCGGATTTCATTAATATGCCTTAGTTAATTTGTTGTTTGGGATGTGTGATTATCTGAGTTTGCACAATTTCATTAATTCTTTATTCAAGCTTTGAATTGATTATATTTGCTAGGGACTAGCAAATGTCTTAGTGTGGGGTGTGATAACTTCCCAAAAGGAAGTTATTTCCCTACTTATTTTATTCTAATTTTCATTAAAAAGAGGAAAATAATCCCCAATTATAGTAAATATGTTTAAATATCTTATTAATCAATATTGGACTAATTACGGTCATTTTCCATGGTTTTCTATCAAAGATTGGTCAAAGGATTCAAGTTGGGGAAGCAATGGATCATTTATTGCTGATGCAGAAAATAGGTTGCAACGCCAAAAATTAGTAGGTTGCAACGTGGCGGCGAAATTCAGATTTTGAATTTTAAAAGAGGCGCCTACGTGTATTTGCAAAGGAGGCATCCCTTCAGATTTGGAATGAAAGTTAAGAGCACGAAATTACAGCACTAAGGGGGGATTATTCTTGGAGAGAACTTGAAAAGAAGAGGAGAGAACTTTGGAGGTCTTCTTCCTCTCAAGAATTTCGGCTAGGGCTTGGAGAAGGAGACTCGGTCCAGCACTAAGGAGATAGACCTGAACCTAAAAACATTCCTACATCGTTTTGATTTCCGGAATCATGTCTAGTAAGGTCTACTTTGATTTGTGGTTTCTCTCTTCCTTCATGAACTAAATTCCTAAGTCTTGCATGTGTGGAGTACCTTAGTTGTGATGATGATTTGATTTTCATTTATAATTTGTGAATGTATTGATGTGATCTTTATTAAGTTTATGATCTATTCTTGGGATTTTGGTTTATGTTTCATCTTTAAAGTGCTTGGCAAAAATTTGAGAGATGAGTCGGGCTAGATGAACGTTTATTCGCACGGCGATATTCGAGAGAGGAGTCGTGTAGTTTTTAACCAAACTTCCGTATTTATACTTCATCGCGAGATTCGAGAGAGGAGTGTTGAAAGTGCATCATAAATCTTAATATAATTCTGAGAGAGAGAGAGAGATCTCCTCTTGAATTAGCAACCGTGATTCTAGTACTTTATGTTATTTTAAATTCATCTAAGTTGGAGACAACTAGAGGATTTGGGATAAACGGATAATGGAGATCGAGAGATAAAGTTATCCATTTTAGAATCGTTGCAAGAGAATCATTAATACTTCATGAATTATCATTTTTATTGGTTGTCATCATAGCAAGGGAAAATCACATGCGAGACTATCTTTCCAAGTGAAGTTAAAGTAATTTAAGTAACCGTAACTAGAATTGTAGTTGTTTTATTTTGCACTATTTACGTTTCTCTACCAATCATTATTACTTGCTCGAATTTAGAGAAAAGGCAGAATTAATATTTGTGAGCGCTAAGTTAAGCACTTCCTCGTGGGAACGATCACTTTCTCATCATTTTATTACTTGTATGGCACGTGCACTTACGTATTTATATACACCTATCACGGGCGTATCACTCTTCTCCATTTATAGGAGCTTGTTTATTTTAGTTATCGATCGGTGTCGACTTATATTTTATGAGATTCCTTATTTCGGTGTGCCTTGGGTTCACCCTTTAATTTTCATGTCGTTACTGATTTAGAAATGTCGCCTCGCGATTGCGATCCGATTGCGCATTTTGATACTTTTAATTTAGTCGATTCCTTGCCGTAATTGGTGGGCTTACCGATTATCCTTACCTACTCGCTTACTTTCACTATATAGTTACAATGACGCTTCGAGGGCACGCAAGATTGTCCCAATTATTTACGTTCGTTTTAGGACGTTATTTTGCTCGTAGAAATCTCATTTAGGTTTTTAGAAATATCAAAATAATTGATAAAATATCCAAACTTTGATAGTAGTTGTAAAATAGCCTGTGTGTGAACCTATAATTTATTGGGAATTTTCCAAAGTAATTAAGGCCTTTAAATTCTTTAAAGAAATCTTATGTATGCTTTTAAAAATAGCAAAACTCCACCTAAAAATCTCAAAACATTAATGGAGGTGCTCCTCTTGGTGGGGAACATTTTTCATGTTGGGAGTTTTTTCCATATAGGCTTAGTTTAGCCTCAGAAAAATCGATAAGGGGAGGGGAGGCGGCTAAGGGGTGCTGCACCGTGCGCCCTCCTCTGCCCCCACAGTGGATCTGGGCTGATCTGCTGCGGGGGGCACAGAAATGAAGCGGAGGGGCGGGAAACCAGGTTCCCGCCGCCGTCCGATCTCATGATGCGGCTGTTGCCCCTCCCGGCGAGGCAGAGGGTGGCGGCCTCTACCACTGCTAGGAGGCGGTCGCTTGTCGTCGACGCCGCCCCCGGCCGATGTGCCAAGGGCCGGCGAATACTCTGGCGGCTTGGCGCCGCCGTCCACCATCGGAAAGAGAGAAAAGAGGCAGGAGGGGCGGTGGCACGGCCTGCATGGGCCATGCAGGCCATGGACGCACCACCCCTCCTCCCGGAGGGCCATTCCCCGCCCTTGGCTGGTTTTCCGGGGGTGGTTCGGTGACCAGGCACCACCGGCCACCGCCGGGGGTGGCCTCCGAACCACACAGGAGATGTTGGGGAAGGAGGGGGCTCACGAGTGCCGCCGGAGACGCGTTCTCTGGCGGCCCTGCCGCCTTCCGTCGTCGGAGCTGAGGTCCCTAGGTGGGGACCTGCTCCCCCAGCGCCAGCACCGGTGCTGGGGGGTGCGTCTTCCATGACCAAGCTCCACCCGAGCCTGGGAAAAGCTCGGGTGGGGCTGGCGGCGCTCCGGCGACGGGGAGGTCGACTGGCATGCATTGGGGGAATGGGAAGGGAGAGGGTAAGGTGGTCTACCTGAGAGGGGGGGGGGCTCTGGAGGAGGAGGGTCGTCCAGCCATGGAGGGGTGGCGGTGGAGGCTTCGGGTGAGGCTTCTCCGGCGAGGTGGCTGCTCAGCAGGGGAGGGAGGTGGTTGGGGAGAGTGTGCTTCAGCAAGGGGGGGTCGGGTCCCCTTTATAGGGGAGGGGGGACCTCCCTCCCTTTATTCCCGATGTGGGACTAAAGGTAGGGTGGGTGGGGGAGATATTTTCTCCCCCTCCCCCCCTCCATTACCCTGGGGGGGCTGCCCACCCATGGACAGCCCTCCTCCTCCCTCTTCTCCCCCCCCCCCCCCTTTTTGTTTTCAAGAAAATCAAGCTTGGGGGGAGGGTTTGACCAAGGTCAACTTATGGTGGGTCCCCCATGGTCCTGGGAGTCCACCAAGGCTTACTGGAGTCGATTCCGAGTTCGTGTGCTTCGTATTTCGTACATTATGCCGGGGCAGTCTTCATAACCTAAAGCAGACATATTTCTTGTATGACCTCAGATCAGAGTGCAACGAGTTCCATGGCGCTCGTATGGACCATGCGAATTTGACGGAACTGACGGGAGTCGATTCTGAGTACATTTGGTCGCTATTCCACAATAGTGTGATTGTGAGCGTTACGACACTCAAAATGGTTGATTTCTTTAAACGACCTCTGATCGGGGTGCAACAAATTCCGTTGCACTTGTATTGGTTATACGAGTCTAACGGAACTGACGGAAGTCAAATCGGAGTATGTTTGGTCACTATTCCACAATAGTGTGGTTGTGACGCGCTACGACACTCAAAACGATCGTTTTCCCTAAACGACCTCGGATCGAGGTGCAACGAATTCCATTGCGCTCGGATGGGTCAAACGAGTCTAACGAAACTGACGGATGTCAAATCGATGTTTGTTTGGTCACTATTCCACAATAGTGCGGTTGTGACGCGCTACGACACTCAAAACGGTCATTTTCCCTAAACGACCTCGGATCGGGGTGCAACGAAGTCCGTTGCGCTCGAATTGGTCATACGAGTCTAATGGAACTGACGGAAATCAGATCGGAGTATGTTGGGTCACTATTCTACAATAATGTGGTTGTGATGCGCTACGCTACTCAAAACGGTCGTTTTCCCTAAATGACCTCGGATCGGGGTGCAATGAATTCCGTTGCGCTCGTATTGGTCATATGAGTCTAACGGAACTGACAGAGGTCAAATCGGAGTACGTTTGGTCACTATTCCACAATAGTGTGGTTGTGACGCGTTGCGACACTCAAAACGGTTGTTTCCCCTAAACGACCTCGGATCGGGGTGCAACGAATTCCATTGCGCTCGTATTGGTCATACGAGTCTAACGGAACTGACGGAAGCCAAATCGAAGTTTCCTAGCACAGTATCCCCTAATCATGTTACTTCCTACCTTTGGGATTTTCTTTTATTGGGTCCACTAGGGTCTACGGACCCAATAAAAGTCTGGATGTTACATGACCGACTCGCCACTTTTACAGCAAGCAATTCACAAACATTTTAAAGAAAGGAACGAATACTTCAGGTCCGTCGCGACTTTCTTGACTCGATCGGTTACCCAACTTTTGGTCGGGAGGTGCAATGGACGTGGAGGCACATTATTTGGGGCTAACTCTGGAGGTGATACTCAACTCGCGTTTATCCCCAACTAAGGCCTCACCAGCAGGAAAACCTGTCTGCTAGAATAAAACCTGGGTTAGCACCGTAGATATAAGTACGATAATTATGGTGTATAATAAACTGTGGAGCTGAGCAATAAAGCATTTCATAGAAAGGAAGGCCGAAAGCAAGGGGCCGGAATAACTGGGCCAGTACGAGACTGGATTACTGAGCAATAAATAGCTGACCAGTGCGGTACTGGAGTATCAAAAAGAACAAACGAAAAGCAGTAAATAGTTGACCAGTGCGAGACTGGAATATCGATCAGGATAAACAAAAATAGTAAATAACTGACCAGTGCGGAACTAGAGTATTGAAAAGAATAAATAGAAAGCAGTAACTACGGGACCAGTACGAGACTGGAGAACATGAATAAATAAATAGGTTAGTAATCCAATCACTCCATAATTTGGAGGCTTCAGTTCCATCTCCGTTCTTAGGAGGAAAGTTCTGTTCTTTCTCCGTTCATAGGAGTTTCTTCTCAATTCTGTCTATCTTAGGTATAGTCTGGGAATTTTCTTAAACGTAACTCAATGTTTCATAAAACTCCATATCATTGTGAGCTTTGAGTTTACACCTTTATTGATTGAGTTGTTGTTTATTCGTAATGTCGTTCCACGATTACGACGCGATTGCGTGTTATGATGTCTTATTATTTTCTCAGAAAATTGGCGAGCTTGCCATTTATCTCCAAATGTCCCACATATTTTAGAGTATATTCGCAATAATGTGTTAGGGGCCCCACAAATTATTTCCATATTTTCAGCCCATTTTAGGGGTTTATTTTGCTCGAAGAAAACCTATTTAGGTTTTTAAAATTATCAAAACACTTTATAAAAATCCCAAACTTTGATAGTGCCTCTATGAGGCCCTAAAATTGAGCCTGTAATTTTGTATGAATTTTCCAAAGATATTTGGGTATTTAATTCCTTCATTTGAGGCTTGCAAAGGCCTTTAAAATAGCAAAATACTTCCAAAAATTCCCAGAAATTTACTGGAGTTAGACCTCTGAATAAGGAACATTTTTCATGTTCAACACTTTTTCCCTAGGAGTCTAGTTTGCCCTCAGAAAAATCTGCAAGGCTTAGCTAAGGGTGGTCTGCGGTTAGAGAAATCCAGGGAGCGGAAGAGGCACCAGACAACGCGTTTTCCTCTGGCCCCCACAACGGATCCAGCGCTGATCTACTGGGCGCACTTAATTTCATGCAGGGGGGAACTATGTTTCCTGGTCCGTCCGATCTCATCATGGAGATCGGACGGTTGCCACTCCTGCTGGCATTAAATGCAGCAGCTGCCACTGCCACCGCCGGGCAGCGGCCGCCACAGGACGGCACCGCCCCCGGTCGATGCGTCCGGGGCCAGCGAACAATCCGACGGTGGTCCGGCGGCCTGGCACCGCCGACCACCGTCGGATTTCAACGAGGAGAAGGGGTGTGTGGCGCGGCCTGCATGGGCCATGTTGGTCGGTGCCGCACCGTGCCTCCCTCCCAACGAGCCTCCCACTGCCCCCGGCTGGGTCGTCGGGGGTGGGGCATCTCTCTGGCGGTGGTCCGGCGGCCAGGCGCCGCCGGCCGCCGCTAGAAATGGCCGCCGAAGCGGTACAGGAAAAAGAAGCATGGGAGGAGGCTTGCGGGCACCGCCGGAGGCGCGTTCTCCGGCGGCCCTGCCGCCTCCCTTTGTCGGGGCGAGGCTCCCTGAGTGGGGACATGCTCCCCCAGCGCCAACACCGGCGCTGGGGTGAGGTCCTTGCGCCTGAGCCAGCACCCAAGCCTGGGCATGGCTCGGGTGGTGCTGGCGGTGCTCCGACGATTGGAGGTGGCACGCATGGTGTTGGGGAGGGGGAAGGAGGAGGGAGAGGTCATCCACCTATGGAGGGGGGGCTCGGGAGGTGGTGGGTCATCCGACCATTGGGGGTGGCAGTGGTGGAGGGCTTGGGGTGGCTTTCCGGCGGGATGGGGACTCGGGCAGGGGGAGGAGGCTGGTTGGGGTGTGTCCAGAGAGGGGAGGGGGTTGGGTGCTCCGACGATGGGAGGTGGCGCGCATTTTGACTTTAAGAGTCCACTGAGACTAACTGAGACTGTTTCCGAGTTCATTCGTTTAATATTTTGAAAACTGTGTTGTGGCGATCTACAAAACCTAAAATGGACATATTTCTCATATGAGCTCTGATTGGAATGCAACGAGTCTTGTTGCGCTCGTATTGCCTGTACGAGTCCAACGGAACTGACGGAAGTCAATTCGGAGTACGTATGGTCACTTTCCCACACATTGTGGTCGTGACGTGCTACGACACTCAAAATGGTCGTTTTCCCTAAACGACCTCGGATCAGAATGGAACTATTGATTACACGAGTCCAACGAAACTGACAAAAGTCAATTCATAGTACGTATGGTGACTATTCCACAACAGTGTGGTTGTGACACGCTACGATACTCAAAATGGTCATTTTCCCTAAACGACCTCGAAATGGAACGAGTTCCATTGCACTTGTATTGATTACACGAGTCTAATGGAACTGACAAAATCCAATTCGGAGTACGTATGGTCAATATTCCACAACAGTGTGGTTGTGACACACTACGATACTCAAAATGGTCATTTTCCCTAAATGACCTCAGATCGGAATGGAACGAGTTCCATTGCACTCGTATTGATTACACGAGTCTAGCGGAACTGACATAAGTCACTTCGGAGTTTCCTAGCACAATGTCTCATATTCGGGTCACTTTCTACCTTTTGGGGTTACTTTTATTGGGTCCTTTAGGGTCTAGTGACCCAATAAAAGTCAGGATGTTAAAATCCAATAAAAATAAAAGGATTTCCATCCTCGAAAATTTCCTAAGGTAGGGGGTTATGGGACATACCTGGGGGAAGAGTGTCGGGTATCTTTTTCGAACAAGTGTCTCTGGTTCCCATGTAAACTTCTCGCGTCCGCAGTTTGACCATAAGATTTTGACCATTGAGATAGTTTTGTTTCATAGTTCCTTGACCTTGGAATCCATTATTTTCACCGGTTCGAGCTGAATGGATCGGTCAGATTGTATTCATGCTGGGGGTACAGAAAGATGTTGATCTGGTTGGCGAAGAACACGTCTTGGTGGTGAAACGTGGAAAACATCGTGGAGGTTCCCCAACTCAGCTGGCAATGCTAATCTATATGCAACAGGGCCAATTCTTTCTATGACCTGATATGGGCCTAGGTAATGAGGATCCAGCTTTTTCTGCTTCTTCATCCGGGAGATCCCGTGTATCAGTTTAATCATTAAGAATACCATATCCCCTATGTTGAATTCCACCGGTCGATGGTGTGCATCGTAATACTTTGCTTGGCGGCTATGTGCTTCTAACATTCAATCTTGGATTAACCTTATTGTCGTCGTGGTGTCATCTATGTAGGTGACCCCTAAAGCTTCTGGGTCCTCATCTTGTGCCCATGATAGCGGTGTTAAGCAACGTCTTCCATAGAGAGCCTCGTATGGTGCCATCTTGATACTCGCCTGGAAGTTGTTGTAGTATAAAAATTCCACCAAGGGCAGCACCTGCTCCCAAGGTTCGATGTTTTATACTATGCATAGTAGGAGGAGGTCTTCCATCGTCTGATTTTTTCTTTCCGTTTGCCCGTCTGTTTGAGGATGGAAAGCGGTGTTGAAAGGTAACTTGGTTCCCAGATACGCTTGGACTCTTCTCCATTCCTTCGAAGTAAAGCATCTATCGCGGTCGGACACGATCGATTTGGGTACCCCATGGAATCAGACTACTTGCTCTATAAAAAGTCGGGCTAGGATGTCGACACTGTCGCCCTATTGGTTCGGTATGAAATGAGCCACCTTTGTGAGGCTATCCACCACGACCGATATTGAGTCATTCCCTGCACGGGATCGGGGCAGGCCATGGACAAAATCCATAGAGATATCCTCAAACTTCAATTATGGTATGGGTAGAGGCTGTAGTAGGCCTCCTGGACTGCGACATTCAGCCTTGACCATTTGAAAGGTCTGGCAGTGTGCCACATAATTGGCGACGTCCCTTTTCATACCTAGCCAGTACAGTGTCCTTCGTAAATATGCATACATTTTTACTACTCCTGGGTGAATAGAATACCTCGATTGGTGTGCTTCGTGGAGTATCTCTTCTCGGATCCCCTCAGCGGAGGTGTTAAATAAATGGTGTTTGTACTGGAGAATACCATCATACATGTTGTAGTCCTCTTGAGCATCGTGCTGCAGGGTCTGGATGATTGGAGACGCTTCTGTGTCGACCTTTTATGCCTCTCGTATCCTGTCCCTAATATCACATTGTATCTCCATCCAATATAGTTGAGCTTGGTAGTCCATAGGGTTTCTGCGGGTAATAAGGATGATGTCTAAGTCTGCCAAGGACTTGATCAACTCTCCTGGTATTAGTTCTAGCCAACTTTCGGTCACTGGGGGTTGTCGACTCAAGGCATATGCAACCTTGTTGGCCTTCTCGGAGTGGTATTGGAGGGCGAAGTCGTAATCGCACAGTAATTCTAACCATCGGCGTTGTCAAAGGTTCAACTCCTTCTGGGTGAAGATGTACTTGAGACTTTTGTGGTCAGAGAAGATCTCGCATCTTATTATGTATAGATAGTGTCTCCAGACTTTTAATGCGAACACCACAGCACCTAATTCTAGGTCATGGGTTGCGTAGTTTAGCTCGTGAGCCTTTAACTATCGTGATGCGTAGGCGACCACTCTGTCATGCTACATTAGTACATCTCCTAACCCTTTTAGTGATGCGTCGGTGTAGATTTGGAAGCCCTCGGTGCCTGAGGGGAGCGTCAGAATTGGAGCAGATGTTAGGCGGATCTTTAATTCCACGAACGCTGCTTCACATTTGGGTGTTCATTGGAACACCGAATCCTTTTTGGTGAGGGTTGTGAGGGGTAAGGCGATCTTGGAAAAACCCTCCACGAACTTACGGTAGTATCCGGAGAGACCAAGGAAGCTTCTGATATCCACCGCTGACTTAAGTGGTGGCCAATTCCGTACAGCCTGTACTTTGGCCTAATCTACTGCTACCCCGTTCTTATTGATCGTGTGCCCGAGGAACCCGACTTCCTACATCCAGAACTCACACTTACTGAATTTTGCGAAGAGTGAGTGTTCTCGTAATTTGAGTAGTACCATTTGGAGATGCCTAGAATGGTCGGCCTTGCTCCTTGAGTAGATGAGTATATCGCCTATGAAGGCGATCACAAAGTGGTCCAAGAATGGTTCAAACACATTATTCATTAGGGCCATGAAGGCTGACCGGGCATTGGTTAGTCCAAACGACATCACCATAAACTCGTAGAGTCCATAGCGGGAGCTAAAAGCTGTTTTGGGGATGTCCTCCTCTTGTACCTGAAGCTGGTAATAGCCAGACCTCAAATCCATTTTGGAGAAAACGGATGCGCCTTGCAATTGGTTGAATAACTCATCTATCCGGGGTAGCGGATAAGTGTTTCGGATGGTAAACTTATTTAGTTCCCTGTAATCGATGCACAGGCGTAATGATCTGTCCTTCTTCTTAACGAATAATACAGGGGCTCCCCAGGGTGAGGTACTTGGACGAAGGAAACCTGTATCAATTAGCTCCTGTTGTTGTATCTTAAGTTCAGCTAGTTCCTTTGGGGCCGTCCGGTAGGGTGCTCGGGACACTGGTCGAGCTCCATGCGCAAGTTCAATCTGGAAGTCTACTTCTCGCTGCGGGGGCAACCCTAGAAGAGATTCGGGAAAGATGTCTGGAAAGTCTCGGATTATGGGTACCTTGGTGAGTACTTGAGTTTTGTCTTCCATTTCGAAGTAGATTATGTACATTTTGTCCTTTCGTCGGACCGATTTGACAGTTTGTGCGGACATTAGTATGATGCGAGTGACAGATGGTATACCTGCTAGAGTGATAGATTGCCCATTTGGGTTCTGGAGGTTGATTTCTCGAGTCGAGCAATTGATTTGGGCGTTGTGCTTGGCCAACCAGTCCATTCTTAGTATGATGTCGAATATGGTTATTGCTAGAATCATTGCGAAGATTTCGAAATCCATGTTTCCCAGTATCGCCTAGAACGAGCACTTTTCTGTGGATATCATGTCTAACCCGTTCGGGAGTCGTATTCGCATTGACATTCCAGACGATCGTACGGTGTTTTCTTTGTTTGCGATGAAATCTTGGGAGACGAAGGAATGTGTGGCACCGGTATCGAATAACGTTTAAGCAGGATGACCTTCTACCAAAAGTAAACCTGGTAACATATTTATATATATATTATGATCACAGGGTCTTTACAGATATACAGATGGAGTAAGTACGTAGCTTAAACAAAAGGGATATATCATATGCTTCCTACTAGATCATAGCATCCAAGCATACTATCACTAATGAAAGTATATGCTTATAACTACGTCCGGTGAATGTCCTTGCTGAAGTTCTAGGGCGTATTCCTCAAGTGGTGCTGCTCAACCCTGCTTGGCTTGGTCAATCCTGCCTGTAGGTCGTCCTTTGCGACCTCCTCGACCTCGTTCTCTCTCTGTTGCTCCCTGTATGGCTCCTGATGCGCAAAACTATATCCGCAAACGATGACGGCAAGTGTACCGTATCAAATGTAGTATAGGTTATAAGAAACCAAGGTCGTATTAGACTCGGGGCGGTTGAGTACTCTTACTTCAAGAAAATCTCTATTATTCTATCAATTAAAACTTTGGAGTTGGTTTAGCAAAAAGGAAAATTAAAATAAGATTAAACGATAAAAAGACTAGCACTCGATCTTTGAATCACCTCGGAATAATAAAATAGAAGAAATAAGAAAATCTAAATCTCTTAGGAAAATTGCTTTGACCGTGGAGGTTCCCGAAATATGAGCGCACCTTGGTCGAGGACTACACCCAACTAAGATTAGGTTGATCAACCGAACTCTCGTTCTATAATTGAAACCCCTAAACTTGCTTTACGCGGTGAACCCCTCTATTGGATTTGACTCCAATCTGGGAGATTTATGTCATCCTCTCTCGAGGGTTACATGCAACTCTCTTTATCCTTGAAGGATCGATTCGTCTTACGAGATGGTTCGGCTAACTAAAGAACGAAAACAAGAACGAGAATTATATATTGAAAATATAATCTCATTTCATTAAAATCAAGGATAAATCGTAAGTATTTCCAAGAAGAGAAAAGACATCCTAAATTACTTAATGAATTATATTTATTCCTTGGATCATCTCGATTGAGTGCTAATAGAAGTTTAGCTACTCATGGAGATGGTGGAATCGAAAGAAATAAAAGAGTACATAATGAAAAAAATAGAATAGAATAAGAGAAATATGAACTAATTTTATTGATTTGCAAAAGAAAGTACAAGCTATGAAATTGAGAATTACAACTATTGAAATGAAATTACAATTGCAGAAAGAAAGAAGGAGCATAAGAACTACTAAAACATGAAAAGAAGAGTCTAAGTCCTACAAAATTCGTCACCAAAATTCCTCCAAAAACATCTGCTGGAGCTGGCTTTTTATAGCTGCAAAATTGAGGTTACACGCCCTAGGCGTGTAAGGGGCGTGATCGGTGTTGGTGCGGAGAGGGCGCGTTCTGGCTTCAATGCAGGCGTTTCGGGCGCGTCACGCCCTAGGTCACGCCCGTGACCTTGGGGCATGTAATCTCTAAAAGTGCTGCTGGCGGGAAATCTTTGGCGGGAAGGCGCGCGGGGCGAGTCACGCCCATGACTGGATGTCATGCGCCCTGGTCACGCCCATGACCTAGGGTGTGTAACTTTAATTGATGTGGCAGGCGTGCTGGCAGCTGGTGGTGGGGTCCCGACCGTGACTTGGATGTCACACCCTTGGTCACGCCCGTGACCTGGGGCGTGTACTTGGCGAATTTTCACGGAATGAGCCCGGGGTGGCAGAATCGGGTCTGGAACACGTTTAGGTTGTCATGCCCCTTGGTCACGCCCGTGAGCTTGGGCGTGTACTTGACATTTTTGCTCAAAGTGTCCAGAAAACCTGAAAAACATAAACTAAGCTTAAATTAGTAGCAAAAATAAAAAGGAATGAATTAGATAAGATAATATATATAATTTATATAAATTCATATTGAACTATATTAAAATTATACTAAAAGATGAGTACAAAAAGTACTCATCAAATACCCCCATACTTGAGCTTTTGTTATTCCAGAGCAAAAGAATGAGGAAAGAATTACAAGACATTGATATTATTTTTAATTAACTAAAATTTCGTTAAACCAAGAGTAAGTTAAAAGTAAATTTTAGGAATTCAAGAATTAAGTCATAAGTTATGTTGATAATTTAAAAAGGGAAATTTGTTTAGCTAACTACTTCTCAAGATAACTATTTAGCAATCGAAATTATAGAAATTTTCAAACAAAATTAAATTAAAATTATAGACACTCTAACATAAAAGAAACTTAAGGAAAAGACACCTACCAAAATATTGCTCTCTTAATAATTTAGTTTAGGACTAGAAACGATGAAATTGGCTAGGGATGGGTTTGAACGAAATGGCAAAATGAAGAGATACTAAAATAAAGGTGATGAATTTTATCCTCTCACCTTATTTGAAAACGAAATTGTATATGTTTAGGAAAATAATGAATTTTATCCTCTTATTTTCCATGCCATATAATCTTTTAAAATTTCTCTTCAATTAAAAACCCAAAATGTATATGTTTAAAGTAATGAATTTTATCCTCTTACTTTATGACATATAATCTTGTAAATGATTTTGGGTGCATATGTTTAGGGGATAATGAATTTTATCCTCTTATTCCTATGACATATAATCTTTTTTTCTACATTTTTTTATTTGCCAACAAAGGGTAAGGGTACTGAAATACTTCTAGTTTATAAATTAAACTATTTTGAGAGCAACTTTTTAGTGGAATGAAATTTCCTAAGATCTTAAAGTTAAAAGAGAATATAATAGAAATTTAGAGATGTTTAGCCAATTGATCACAAAGTGAAGCTATTTAAAATTAAACGGAGAAGTAGTGCTAAATAAATTCTCTAATTGAATTGAAAACATAAAATGTTTCTTAAAACTAAATTACATCAAATTTTAATTTTAACAAATTCTGATAAAACAAAAAATTAGCTAAATTAAAAATGTAAGAATACTTATAATCAAACCTCAAACTAAATTTCTAGAAAAATAAAAAACAACAAGGTTAGGCGTATTTATTATTATTATTTTATAAATATTATTTCTTGGACTTCCCGAGGGCTACCCGGTGAAGGGTTCGCAAGGTACTAGGAGCTGTGATGGGAGTTCAAGCCCAAAGCGTCCTTTCCAAGAAATTAAATTTTTATTAAATTATTTTTTTTCAAATAAAAATACAGTGAACGCAAAGCTACACCCCCATACTTAAAATTAAACATTGTCCACAATGTTTAAAACTAAGTATGAAGAACACTTGAAAGAAAAGAAACTTTAAGAAAAATACATAAAATTAAAGATAAGCAAGGGGTGCCTCCCAAGAGCGCTTTCTTTTTCCCGTCTTTAAGCTAGACGGTTAGTGTTACGAAAAAGGAAAATTAAAACAGAAGTGGACAGGCAACTCCCCTAATTCACGTGTAGGTGAATGTGTCGGCATTAGTCGCACGGCTACTCCTCCGCTTAACATGTGATTCTTCATTTTTCTTTGATCTTGAATTTGCAAATCCAAATCACCAATACATACCTGAGGTGATTTGGAAAAATAAAGATGAGCGGCATATGGATCATCAATTCTTTGGGGTAGCAACGGCTCATCTTCAACCTAAAAATTATTAGTTTTTAAAGAATCACAAGTAAACGATTCGGATAATTTTTTGCAAGGAGGAGGCGCTTGCGAAAATATAAAATTAAGCTCCGGTTGTTCCTTTTCTAAAATAAAATTTTCATTAGAAAAATCTAGTGCATTACCAAGCGGAATAAAATTTTCGGACACAAAATTTTCATGAATTTTTGGTTGGATAGAAGAAATTCGCGAATATTCATGACAAAGAAAATAAAATCCATGTGGAGTAGGGGAAGAAACTTGTTCTTCTTCTATTTCATCCAGGGTGCCCATAACTTTAAGAAATTCTTGGAATAATAAACTTTCTTCATCTTTGGTAAAAGAAGTTATGGGATTACATGAAACCACATGTTCCTCCATAACTAAATTATCCAAAGATGGAGAAAAAACACTAGAAGAAATAAAATTCTCCTCTAAATTTGTGGGTGAAGTATCAAATTGAATCGGTGGAGATTCCCCAAAATTTGAGAATGAAAATTACGGCGCAAAAGAAGATGAATAAGAATTCAGATCGAAAGATTTATCTTCATCGCTCCGAGAGCTATCCGGGTGACCTTGCCACCAAGAATAATCTACTTCGGGGCTAGAAGAAAAAATATTAGAAGCCGAAAAATTATTCTCGTGAAAATTAGAAAAAACATTTTCATCAAAGTTTGAAAAATTATTTTCATGAAAAGCCGAGAAATTTTGATCGTAATTATTATCAAAGTTTGAAAATTTTTGATTGAAAGATGTATTATTTTCATGAAAAGAGGAGAATTTATGATCGTAATTATAATCAAAATTATTTGCATTATATTGAGGATAATTATTTTCATAATAATTATTTTGATAATAAGAATATAAATAACATTCCAC
The DNA here is from genome assembly GCA_033032865.1 of Dactylorhiza incarnata. NCBI lineage: Eukaryota > Viridiplantae > Streptophyta > Magnoliopsida > Asparagales > Orchidaceae > Dactylorhiza > Dactylorhiza incarnata. Next base: position 5,170,533 of record JAWHQI010000001.1, on the reverse strand, counting down.
ACTTTGATGAGGCGCACCACAATAATGACAACTAAATTGGCGACTTCGTGCGGCTTGTAAGAGATAAAGTTGGTTTCAAAGCTCGGCAACTTTAACGGCCAATTCAGATGATTTCATAATAAAACTAAAAAGGAAACAACCTTTACTCAAATGAATGGAATTTTAAAAATATTTTTATTATATAAATTTTGTTTTTAAAAAAAGCGGGTTAAATTAGTCTCGGACTTCCCAAGGTCAACCCGGTGAAGGGCTCGCAAGATACTAGAGGTTGTGATGGGAATTCAAGCCTAAAGCATCCTTTCCGAGAATTTAAATTACGCATTTTAACTTTTTTTTTTAATTTTTAAGAGAAGGGGAAAGAAAGAGAACGATAAAATTAATAGATATTTCTTTTTTCGAAATATCAACCAAATTCCCCGACAACGGCGCCAAAAACTTGATGCGCAAAACTATATCCGCAAACGATGACGGTAAGTGTACCGTATCAAATGTAGTATAGGTTATAAGAAACCAAGGTCGTATTAGACTCGGGGCGGTTGAGTACTCTTACTTCAAGAAAATCTCTATTATTCTATCAATTAAAACATTGGAGTTGGTTTAGCAAAAAGGAAAATTAAAATAAGATTAAACGATAAAAAAGACTAGCACTCGATCTTTGAATCACCTCGAAATAATAAAATAGAAGAAATAAGAAAATCTAAATCTCTTAGGAAAATTGCTTTGACCGTGGAGGTTCCCGAAATATGAGCGCACCTTGGTCGAGGACTACACCCAATTAAGATTAGGTTGATCAACCGAACTCTCATTCTATAATTGAAACCCCTAAACTTGCTTTACGCGGTGAACCCCTCTATTGGATTTGACTCCAATCCGGGAGATTTATGGCATCCTCTCTCGAGGGTTGCATGCAACTCTCTTTATCCTTAAAGGATCGATTCGTCTTACGAGCTGGTTCGGCTAACTAAAGAATGAAAACAAGAACGAGAATTATATATCGAAAATATAATCTCATTTCATTAAAATCAAGGATAAATCGTAAGTATTTCCAAGAAGAGAAAAGACATCCTAAATTACATCATGAATTATATTTATTCCTTAGATCATCTCGACCGAGTGCTAATAGAATTTTAGCTACTCATGGAGATGGAGGAATCGAAAGAAATAAAAGAGTACATAATGAAAAAAAAAGAGAATAGAATAAGAGAAATATTAACTAATTTTATTGATTTGCAAAAGAAAGTACAAGCTATGAAATTGAGAATTACAACTATTGAAATGAAATTACAATTGCAGAAAGAAAGAAGGAGCATAAGAACTACTAAAACATGAAAAAAAGAGTCTAAATCCTAATAAATTCGTCACCAAAATTCCTCCTAAAACATCTGCTGGAGCTGGCTTTTTATAGCTGCAAAATTGAGGTTACACGCCCTTGGTCACGCCCGTGACCAAGGGCGTGTAAGGGGCGTGATCGGTGCTGGTGCGGAGAGGGCGTGTTCTGGCTTCAATGCAGGCATTTCGGGTGCGTCACGCCCTAGGTCACGCCCGTGTAATCTCTAATAGTGCTGCTGGCAGAAAATCTTTGGCGGGAAATCTTTGGCGGGAAGGCGCGCGGGGCGAGTCACGCCCGTGACTGGATGTCACGCCCCCTGGTCACGCCCGTGACCTGGGGCGTGTAACTTTAATTGATGTGGCAGGCGTGCTGGCAGCTGGTGGTGGGGTCCCGACCGTGACTTGGATGTCACGCCCTTGGTCACGACCGTGACCTGGGCGTGTACTTGGTGAATTTTCACGGAATGAGCCCGGGGTGGCAGAATCGGGTCTAGAACATGTCTAGGCTATCACGCCCCTTGGTCACGCCCGTGACCTTGGGCATGTACTTGACATTTTTGCTCAAAGTGTCCAGAAAACCTGAAAAACATAAACTAAGCTTAAATTAGTAGCAAAAATAAAAAGGAATGAATTAGATAAGATAATACATATAATTTATATAAATTCATATTAAAACGATATTAAAATTATACTAAAAGATGAGTACAAAAAGTACTCATCGGCTCCTAAGCATGGCCTTCCTATGGCATGGGGGCAAAAGGCTCTAATATGTCCAGGCTGCTGGCAAAGGAAGCAAATCCCTGCAAAGGGAACGTCTCGTCGTGCAGCCGGTGCGGGCTGAGGTGCTGGAGCTGGTCGGGGTGTTGGGGCTGGAGGTGCCTGTTGAGGCTGAGGTGCCTACTGTAGGGCTTGGGGAGGTAACACTACCTCCTATCTCGGTCCTGCTTTCGAGGGGCCGTTCCTCTCTCCCGGCTCTGAGTCCGGGGAACCTCCACATGTCCCCTTTGTTGTTGGCCACCATTCGTTGGTCCATCTCTAATGTTGCAGCATGCGTGGCGATCGTGTGGAAGGTAGACTGTGAAATCATGATCAAGGCCTGTCGAAGGTCACCACGCAGTCCTCGGTAGAACCTAGCGGCTCTGTCTCTATCTGTGGTTGCCAGTGTCCCTGCAAAGCAGACTAAGTGAATGAACTCACGCTGGTATTCTGACACAGACCTCTCTCCCTGTCGGATGTGCATGAACCGCTCCTGGAGTGCAACTCAGTCGGCATCGGAGATGAAGTGTTCCAGGAAGGCCTCAGAAAACTCTCCCTAGAGAATCGTACTGAGTGGTCGCCCTCTGAATGTGGAGCGGTTGGCTGCCCTCCACCAATCTTGAGCGTATGCTTCTAGCAACGTCACCACTAGTGACACTACGGCAACGACAGGGCATATCATACTGACTAGTAGCTCCTCAACTCTCTCTACCCACTCCTCCGCCTACATGGCGGATTTGGTACCATGGAAGATAGAGGGCCTTAGCCCCTGGATGGTCGTTAGAAGGTCTGTAGGCACAGTAGGCTGCTAGGGTGGCCGTAGGATGGCCGTCTGAAAGGTGGCCAGCAGTGTTGTCAGTGTCTGTCCCAGGTCAGCCTCAGTAAAAGGGACTGCAGCTGGTGTAACACCCTGCCAGTACGAAAAGTATAACAGTGGGTCCGGCCGGGACCCCACGCCATACAAACCACACTAGCTAGTAGTTAAAAGGTGATAAACAGAAAAGAATACAACTACACGAGAGTACAAAACGTAAGTGGAAGCATTTGATTAAAAACATTACATTTAGAACTGTCCACTATCATAGGAATGAAACCATAAAGTAGAGTTACGGCCTTAAGGCCTTACATTTAACCAAATGTATAAAACTCCTTAAACATACATCGGCACGCAGGCCGGTAATACATGGAAAACAGAAAAGAGGCTGGCCTTCGAGGGCCAACACAGCAAAAGGGGCACCGCCCGCTATTTTCCGCTAGGCTCACCTGCACCTGCATAAGAACATTCCACCAAGCGGTGGCAAACAAGGTAACGGTCAGCAAAGCTGGCCAAATTATAACGACCCCACCCCTTTCCCGGGGTGGCGGAGTTTCTACCCTGCAAGCAAGCCAAACTAGCAACAAGTACTAATAAAAGAAAGTGCAAACTACACAAGGTGAGGTTTCAAGCACAATCAATCTTCTAGGTTGAGCATCAAAAGAGAGGGGAACCTAGGTATGCACATGATGTTGGTTGGGTTCACCCGAAGGTTCCCCACAACCGCCTAAGCAATCACATGAGGCTAATCATAATAACAATTCCACAACACTCCACCCTAAGGGTCATAGCCTTAGGTGGGAACAAGAGCTTTTGGTCGGTTTAGGTATGACACCTTCCACGACCTCTCCCATGATCACACGGCTTTCATGAGGAAGGGACCTCTTACCGATCTGCATGGAAACGGGTTCGGTTTAGCTTTGCCCGTGCTCTAACCGTCGCGATCTATCGCACGACGCGGGTACGGCTTCACCTCGGCCCGTAAGGGTTTAGCACTTTCAAGTGGTACACTAATTATACGCTACGCACCTAACCCCTTCACAAGGATCTAGGCTTCGCGTATACTCAACAAGGGAGGTGCAATATGCTCCGCATCAATTTCGTGGTGAAGGTTTGCCTTCAACCAATCTCAAAGCATGGGGCTTTCGTTAGCATCTTCACAAGACGCCTATACTTATTTCCCGCGCTACTATAGATGATTTCACGGAGTCATTCTCCGGCACGCATTCTAGGCCTAACCTAAATGCAACATCGCAAATCAAGCATCACCGATTCGGGCTCACGGCCACGAATAGGCTTCACACAAAATGCCTAAATCCGCACGACTATCGGATTTTCTACATGCAAAAATGCCGGGGACGGACACAATCTACCCGGAGTTCCGAAGAACTTGAGGAAATCCTACACTTCACCCATTTGGTGAAAGGGATTCCTCATGCACGCATAGAAAGAGGAAAGAAAGGACAAATACAAGTCCAAAGTTCGGGAGGAAGAATCGTTACCCTAGAAGCGTTCTTCTTAGCCATGGATCCAAGATTTCACACGGAGGGAAAGGACCGCACCGGGCTGCACTCTCCAAATCTGGAAACGGCTCGCGAAACGGAGCTCCGGAGCTCCGTCAATGGCGGGATCTCTCCTTCTTCTTCCTTGCCTCCTTCTTCTTTCTCTAGGTTTGGAGAGAGAAAGGCTTAGAGATTATGAGGATTCAACTCCTCTCATCAGCCCTAAAGACCTCCAGCATCTAATCCTAGCCATTGGATCGGATTCCAAAGGATTTGGACGGACCGATCTTCTTCTCCGCTCAAAATCGCGGAGCAGAATAAACAGGGCGCACGATCACAGGCGCACGGTCAGTGGTCGTGCGCGAAGAGGGAAATGGTCGTGCGCACTGTCCGGGACAGAACTCGATTCTCTTCTGAATTAACGCACGATCGCTGGCGCACGATCACCGGTCGTGCGCGATGAGACCACTGGTCGTGCGCTAAGAGCAGAAAGGGAAAATTTAGCCTGCTTCAGTGCAGCACTACCACTCCGCCTACTTCGCTGAACTACGATTTTTGGGGTGTTACAACTCCACCCCCCTTAAAAGAATTTCGTCCCGAAATTTATAAAACAGAAATAGCAAGAATTACAGCTATAAAATACCTGAGAGAAATAGCTCGGGGTACTCCGCAAGCATCGTTTGCTCTCTCTCCCAAGAGAGCTCCTCTCGGCCGCTATTATCCCACCGGTCTTTTACCATCCGAATGGACTTGTTCCGCAGCTGCTTTACTTCGGTATCTTCGATGCGTAAGGGCTTGACTTTCGTCGACAACCCACTATCAACCGGAACTTTGCCGACCGCAACGATATGAGTAGGCTCTTACACTGCCTTCCTCAACACTGAAATGTGAAACACGTCGTGCAGACCGCTCAGCTCTGCAGATAGTGCAAGCCGATAAGCCGCATCACCAACACGCTCCACGATCTCAAACGGTTCTAAGTACCTTGGACTGAGCTTTTTCAAGCGTCGGATCCTTGATACCCCTTTGAACGGTTTGATCTTCAAGTAAACCCGGTCACCGACGGCAAACTCTAGGTTCCTATGCTTGGCATTGAAATATTTTGCTTGCCTATCTTGGGCAACCAATAGCCTTTCACGTATAGTCCGGATCGTCGAAGTTGCTTCCTCAACATCCTTTCGCTTTAATAGCTTAGTATCGCCCGTTTCCGCCCAAGACAACGGCGTACGACACTTCTTACCATAGAGGGCTTCGAAGGGAGCCATCTTTATACTGGCTTGGTAGCTATTATTGTAGGCGAACTCGATCATATAGAGATGATCTTCCCACCTCTTTCCAAAATCTAGAGCGCACATTCGGAGCATATCTTCCATAGTCCTGTTGGTTCTCTCGGTCTGTCCATCCGTTTGCGGGTGGAAGGCAGTGTTGAACTTCAATTTCGTGCCCAACAGTTCATGGATAAGCCTCCAATCTTTCGATGTGAAACGCCCGTCACGATCGCTGACGATGCTACGAGGGACACCGTGCAGTCTCACAATACTATCAACATAGAGCTTTGCTAGCTTCTCTACAGAATCATCCTTCCGGTTCGGAATGAAGTGTGATACCTTTGTCAAACGGTCCACGATCACCCAGACGACGTCGTTTCCATGTTGCGATCTCGGCAATCCATGCACGAAATCCATCGAAATATCATCAAACTTCCATTCCGGAATCGGCAAGGACTTCAGAAACCCACCGGGACGTTGACATTCCGCTTTCACCAACGCGCAAGCATGACACTTGGCCACGTAAAGGGCAATGTCTTTCTTCATACCCGGCCACCAGAAAAGCTTCTTCATATCCATAAACATTTTAGTGCTCCCCGGGTGGATTGAGTACTTGGTATGATGAGCCTCGTACATCAACTCCGCCCGTAGAGTGCCAACGTTTGGGATGCACAACCTTTCCTGTTTCCACATAAGGTCGTCTTCGAAGGAGAAATCAGCGTTTAACCCCTCAACGGTTTCCGCCTTATAGCGTTTCATGCTCTCGTTCAGCTCCAATGCTTGTCGAACTCGGTCGGCAAGGTCGTATTGAACCTCCGTCCAGTTCAAGCATGCTGAAGTAGACGTTCTCCTATCAATGCAAATGATCTCCATTTCTTCCAGCTCGCAGATTAGACGCTCATCGTGCATCAAAATCCAATTTGCTTGAGCGGGAGCCCGACGACTCAGCGCGTCCGCTACTACATTTCCCTTACCGGGAGTATATTTGATGTCGAAGGTGTAGTCCCCAAGGAACTCCATCCACCTCCTTTGACGCATATTCAACTCCCTTTGATCCAGCAAGTACTTGAGGCTCTTATGGTCGGTAAAGATATCGATCTTCACGCCATATAAATAATGCCTCCAAAGTTTGAGGGCGAAAACCACGGCCGCTAGCTCCAAATCATGGACCGGGTAATTCCTCTCATGAACCTTCAGTTGCCGGGAGCCGTAGGCAATTACCTTCCTGAACTGCACTAGGACACAACCCAAACCACTTCCTGAGGCGTCGCTATAAATTTTGTAGCCTTCCGTACCTTGTGGCGAGCATAGAATGGGCGCCGTGGTCAGACGGCTCTTCAGCTCTTCAAAAGCTCGTGCGCACTCGGGCGACCAAACGAACTTATGATCCTTCCTAGTCAGTTTTGTGAGAGGAAGTGCGATCCTCGAGAAGTTTTCCACAAAGCGCCTATAATAGCCGGCAAGTCCTAAGAAACTTCGGACTTCCGCTACGTTTTTCAACAAAGGCCACGCTCGGATCGCTTCTATCTTCGACGGATCAACTGAAATTCCTTCTCCACTAACGACATGACCAAGGAATGCTACTGACGGTAGCCAAAACTCGCACTTGGAGAATTTGGCATATAGCTGACTCCTCCTCAAGGTGCTCAGAACTGCGTGCAGATGCCCTACATGCTCCTCTTCCGACTGAGAGTATACCAAAATGTCGTCGATGAAGACGATCACAAATTGATCCAAATACTCTCGGAACGTCCTGTTCATTAAGTCCATGAATACCGACGGTGCATTGGACAGACCGAACGGCATCACCGTGAACTCATAGTGCCCAAAGCGGGTACTGAACGCTGTTTTTGGAATGTCACATTCCCTTATCCGCAGTTGGTAATAGCCGGACCTTAGGTCCAGCTTGGAGTAAACCGTCGACCCCACCAGTTGGTCGAATAGATCATCGATTCTTGGAATCGGATATCGGTTCTTCTCGGTCAACTTGTTTAGCTCTCGATAATCAATACATAGACGCAAGCTCCCGTCCTTCTTTTTCACAAAGAGGACCGGTGCACTCCAAGGCGATGAACTTGGACGTACGTATCGTTGCTCTAGCAGCTCTTGCAATTGAACCTTCAGCTCTGCCAATTCCTTTGGCGCTATCCGGTACGGTGAGCGGGCCACAGGTTTGGCACCTGGCACCAACTCGATACAGAAATCGATCTCTCGTTGAGGCGGAGCCCCAGGGAGTTCGTTAGGGAACACGTCGGCGTACTCCGCTACAACTGGGACATCACATAACCTGGGCATTGGCTCTGAAGCCTCCAACAAGGTGAAGAACAACTCGGCGCCTTTTCTCACCGCCTTAACCACCTGGAGAGCAGATATCAGCGTCTTGCTCGCTCCTCGCATACCAGCGAACATGGTTTCTCCTTCGGTGTCCCTTCCCAGAGTGATCTCCTTTGTATTGCAATCTATGCATGCCCGCTGCTCCGAGAGCCAGTCCATGCCGAAGATCACATCAAATTCAGCTAACGGTAATAACGACGCTTCCAAGTCGAAATCCTGACTTCCGATCTGCACCTTCACACGGCTCTTCCTATCCGCACTCATTCGAGATCCATTGGGTAGCACTACTTCCAATCTATCCTCTACGAAGGTAGATGGCACTCCGATTCGCACAACAAAGTCCTCGGACAGAAAAGAGTGCGATGCACCCGTATCAAATAGAGCTCTCGCCGGATAGTTGAAAATTAGGACGAAACCTAATTGCACACAAATAAAGCATATAGTCGTACAACAGTATGAATTATATATATAGCTGTAAAAGCTAACTTCTAATTTGTACTTGTGACGACATCAGTTTGTCGTATAGCTTCTTGTTGGCCAAGCGAATAGACTCTCGGCTGAGTCGGAATGTGCTGGGAAGCCGAAGACTCCGCAGCTTTACCCTTTTCCGCAGCACGAGCATAATCCACCGCTCGATTACCAGCCTTCGGGGGACCACTTCGACACACCGCAGCTTTGTGTCCCACCTTCCCGCAGGTGAAACACGTAATAGGAGTCCGCGCGGTCGTGGCTCCCGAAACATTTGAAGGAGCTGGTTCCTCCTGTTTGAACTTCCTTTTGTTCCTTCTGAAATCCGACTTGGACTGAGAGGCCGGTGCATGAAACTCAGGTTTCTTTACGACACCCCTTGCTTGTACCCTCTTCATGTCCAACTCCAAAGATCTGGCAGTTTGCACCATCACTTGGAAGCCAAACGTCATAGGGCCTGCAAGGAGCAACCTCAACTCGTCCCGAAGCCTTTCATAGAACTTATTTGTCTTTGTCTCCTCATCCTCCACCAAGGACCCCGCATAGCGACTCAGTCTGGTAAACTCATGCAAGTAATCGTCAACGGAGCGATCACCTTGTGTCAACCTCAAGAACTGGTTTTGTAACGCAATGCGCTGGGCAGAGGGAATAAACCTTTGGAGGAACGACTTTGAAAACTCAGCCATTGTGATTTCAGTAATATCTCTACCGCAGAACTTATGCAGCTCCTTCTCTTCCCACCACAGCACAGCCTCTCCATCAAGAAGGAAAGTGGCTAAGGTGACCATCATGGCTTCGTCCGTCGCTGTCGCCCTCAGAGTTCTTCTAACTCTTGACAACCAGTCTTCTGCCTCCGTTGGGGACTCAGATCCCGAGAAGGTAGGAGGATTAAAGCTCAGGAAATGCTTTAATTATTGGTCACGCGCTCGCCCCGCAACTACTTGCGCAACTTGGCGTTCCACCCTCGGCGCTACCGCAGGTTCTACTGCAGCTAAAGGCACAGGGGACTCCACCCTTGGTTCCGCGGCAGGTTCCACTGCAGCAACATCCTCAGGGGCCACATCCGGAGTAGGAGTAGCAGGCTGGGCCAGCCTTTGGGGTTGAGCGTTGATCATCGCGAAGACAGCCTCCGCGACTAATTTGATCATTTCAGCAGAAGGAGTGGTCGCTGGCACTTCAGCCGACCCACTACTTTCAGCGGTGTTACGGGGTCGAGACTGCCCCGCAGCACTTCTAGTCACCGATAATCATGCAAAGCACAATTTAGTGACCCAAAACATATCAAACATCAATCATGGAACGCTCAGGTTCCGCAAACAAGTATGTTTTTTCATTCCTAAGTGGACATTCTTATTAGTTTTTTGTCGTTTTAGGTGAATGCACAACCCGTGCGCACCACCCCTTAAAAGGAATTCGTCCCGAATTCGCTAAACTACGGATCGACGCCTTAGGCTCTGATACCAAATTGTAACACCCTGCCAGTACGAAAAGTATAACAGCGGGTCCGGCCGGGACCCCACGCCATACAAATCACACTAGCTAGGAGTTAAAAGGTGATAAACATAAAAGAATACAACTACACGATAGTACAAAACGTAAGCGGAAGCATTTGATTAAAAACATTACATTTAGAACTGTCCACTATCATAGGAATGAAACCATAAAGTAGAGTTACGGCCTTAAGGCCTTACATTTAACCAAATGTATAAAACTCCTTAAACATACATCGGCACGCAGGCCGGCAATACATGGAAAACAGAAAAGAGGTTGGCCTTCGAGGGCCAACACAGCAAAAGGGGCACCGCCCGCTATTTTCCGCTAGGCTCACCTGCACCTGCATAAGAACATTCCACCAAGCGGTGGCAAACAAGGTAACGGTCAGCAAAGCTGACCAAATTATAACGACCCCACCCCTTTCCCGGGGTGGCGGAGTTTCTACCCTACAAGCAAGCCAAACTAGCAACAAGTACTAATAAAAGAAAGTGCAAACTACACAAGGTGAGGTTTCAAGCACAATCAATCTTCTAGGTTGAGCATCAAAAGAGAGGGGAACCTAGGTATGCACATGATGTTGGTTGGGTTCACCCGAAGGTTCCCCACAACCGCCTAAGCAATCGCATGAGGCTAATCATAATAACAATTCCACAACACTCCACCCTAAGGGTCACAGCCTTAGGTGGGAGCAAGAGCTTTTGGTCGGTTTAGGTATGACACCTTCCACGACCTCTCCCATGATCACACGGATTTCATGAGGAAGGGACCTCTTACCGATCTGCATGGAAACGGGTTCGGTTTAGCTTTGCCCGTGCTCTAACCGTCGCGATCTATCGCACGACGCGGGTACGGCTTCACCTCGGCCCGTAAGGGTTTAGCACTTTCAAGTGCTACACTAATTATACGCTACGCACCTAACCCCTTCACAAGGATCTAGGCTTTGCGTATACTCAACAAGGGAGGTGCAATATGCTCCGCATCAATTTCGTGGTGAAGGTTTGCCTTCAACCAATCTCAAAGCATGGGGCTTTCGTTAGCATCTTCACAAGACGCCTATACTGCGCTACTATAGATGATTTCACGGAGTCATTCTCCGGCACGCATTCTAGGCCTAACCTAAATGCAACGTCGCAAATCAAGCATCACCGATTCGGGCTCACGGCCACGAATAGGCTTCACACAAAATGCCTAAATCCGCACGACTACCGGATTTTCTACAAGCAAAAATGTCGGGGACGGACACAATCTACCCGGAGTTCTGAAGAACTTGAGGAAATCCTACACTTCACCCATTTGGTGAAAGGGATTCCTCATGCAAGCATAGAAAGAGGAAAGAAAGGACAAATACAAGTCCAAAGTTCGGGAGGAAGAATCGTTACCCTAGAAGCGTTCTTCTTAGCCATGGATCCAAGATTTCACACGGAGGGAAAGGACCGCACCGGGCTGCACTCTCCAAATCTGGAAACGGCTCGCGAAACGGAGCTCCGGAGCTCCGTCAATGGCGGGATCTCTCCTTCTTCTTCCTTGCCTCCTTCTTCTTTCTCTAGGTTTGGAGAGAGAAGGGCTTAGAGATTATGAGGATTCAACTCCTCTCATCAGCCCTAAAGACCTCCAGCATCTAATCCTAGCCATTGGATCAGATTCCAAAGGATTTGGACGGACCGATCTTCTTCTCCGCTCAAAATCGCGGAGCAGAATAAACAGGGCGCACGATCACATGCGCACGGTCAGTGGTCGTGCGCGAAGAGGGAAATGGTCGTGCGCACTGTCCGGGACAGAACTCGATTCTCTTCTGAATTAACGCACGATCGCTGGCGCACGATCACCGATCGTGCGCGATGAGACCACTGGTCGTGCGCTAAGAGCAGAAAGGGAAAATTTAGCCTGCTTCAGTGCAGCACTACCACTCCGCCTACTTCGCTGAACTACGATTTTTGGGGTGTTATAGCTGGAACGGCCGGGACTGGTGGTGGAATAGTAGGATGGTACAAGCCCCTAGAGGATGACCTTTCATCACTGGACTCTGGTATCTGGAGAAGTAACAGACGAACATCAATACTTGCAAAAGTAAGGGGATTTTTCAAAAACTGACTGAAATGGAAGCGGAATGCGTGTGGGTGTACTACTGTGCAGTCTAGAATCCTTAAACGTTTAACCTACAGGTCCACCAGGCTTTTGCTGTGTGGTTCGTCCTGAACCAAGAAAGGGAACCTGGGAAGGAAGGATCTAAAGACTGCCTTATATGGTCGGATCGTGATAGCTCTGATCCATTTGTAAGACCCCCCCCCCCCCCCCACCCCCCTCAAAAAAAACTGAACCCAGGTCAGAGAGAGGGGGTCTTACTGCCCAAGGAGGCCACTTAGTGCTTCCCGGTAGCAACGACCCATCCTGTTAAGCACTGAGTGGTAGCCTTGTCAGGCACGAGAATCATCACATCACATCAGAGTCACATTGCAGAAGCAATCATAAGCAAAGTCTAACAAGGCCATATATATAAGCAAAATGTCGTAGCCTACTGTTTACATGAACGGCCATGTGGGCTAAAAAAAACTACTATAACTTATACACTCCTTATTTAACCCTATACTCTAGCGACTCACGTCACGGAAGACAGGGGGTGAGGCTGGAGTATCCGATCGGGCAATCTCGAGAGTTGGTAAGTCATCCAGCGGTGTGGGGGCTTCGCGTTGTCCCATCTCCTGTGAATGGTCATAAAAACAACTGTTAGTCACAGAGCTAAGTGGAAAACACATTCCCTCCCCGGATCCGTATCCTGGGGGCAGCTTAAGCACCAAAATAGATAGCCGAAGCAAGAAGTGTTAGCAGCATGTATATATTGGGCCTTCTAGCAATATTATCAGTTATATAAAGGAAGTGTGCAGCTTATAACTATACTAATGTTAGTAATCCTATCTTGCACACACACGGCAGGTGTTCAAACCCGTACACAAAACCCTGTGTCGACACTGTTTGGACCGCTTTCCTTCCAGCAGGGTAGCAAACCCCGCAGGCTTCACCGATGTGGCCGTCGGCGACAGTGGCCAGTCCTGCCACTTCTGAGTGTAGTCGTACCGTATAACTCAGGCCCTCCCGTACAACTTGGTGTACTACTTGGATGTGAGCGACATCCGGCGGTCCCGAGATTTAGGCCGACCAGTGGAGACAAATCAGCGGGTTCGAATTGGTGATAACTGATGGCGCAAATCTCACACACCGCTATAGGCGGTAGCTCGACTGCGACACGAAACGGCAGTGTACCGATCGTTCAAGTAATAAAAAATGAGGAGTAAATCCCCGAGTATCAATCTCAAAGGAACACAGTAAGGTGGAGTTTATTATCGAGGAAGGACTTGAGATTGAAGTCCTTTCGAGCGGCTGGATGCGGAAATGGGGGATTTGGTTAGCGAATAATAAAATAAAATATTACAACTACTCCTATGCAATGCCGCTATGCAAAGCTTCGCTCGGCGGGATGGAAGACTACGTAGGCCTTGAACGCGCTACTTCGTGAGGGCGGATGGACGAGTAGACAAGCGGATCGTGCGCCTGACTGGACGGAGCCTGCAAGGGAAGAAAATTATAAAATACAATGTTCGCACGACCAGTGGCGCACGACCAGTGGTCGTGCGCACTATCGTAAGTGGTCGTGCGATAAGCCAAACAGAACTCATAAAATAGGCGTTAAGTGCGCACGATTAGTGGCGCACGACCAGTGGTCGTGCGCGATAGAACCAGTGATCGTGCGCAGTGTTCCTGTACAGAATTGTACCGGGAACACCTGCATGACTCCTGTTCCAGCATACAACACCAATCTAGCCACTGAAGGTGACACTTAACAATGCATGAAAGCTAATAATGAAGATAAACAAGAAATAACACCAAAACGGGCCTAGAAGTGGACATAGCATAGAATGTTAAATAGGAATGAAAACATGTCTAAAGTGATGTGCAAAGACTAGAAAATCGGCCCGGATGAGTCCATAAATGTGTATATGATCAGGACTCATCACACCCCCAGACTTACCTGTTTGCGCGTCCCGAGCAAACGAATCCGGCGGAGTGTGAAAATGGTAGTTAGCAAAGAAAATTACACAAAGGAGTACAATGCGAAGTAACAAAAGTATGCAAATAGAAATTTAGTAAAAAGAGATTCTAACTATGCTAACTAATTTACGGAAGTACTAGAGCGTAAATAAAGATTTATCAATACTCAGTTGGTGAATTGTGAAGAATTTGACGATCATGCCCGATGTGAAAGTAACAAGCCACTAAGGAGGGTGTTGCACAAGATCGGGGTTCAGGAATAACTCCGCTGAAATCCATCAACGTCGGGAACCATACGCTTGCCCGGTCACACTCTCTCCACGGCGCTAGCAAACTCGCGAGATAAATCAATAGGACTTCTAGGATTAATATGGGGCTTAGGTTGCGGTATGATAATCAAGGGTAAAAATGAAGGCTACGCAACCAACATGAGTCAACGGGACGCTGCACCAAGCAAAACCAAAAACAAAGCTCGTGTGACACACCCCCAGACTTATTATGAAAACTAGGTGTGCACACGGCCTACTCCACAAATACCAACAGATTTTCTAATACGCTCGGGAGGATGACTTTTCAATACACTTTTTTTTCAGATTTTTACTTCAATACCATATTTTTCTTTTTCTTTTTCTTATCCTCCGGTTGGTTCAAAATCAGCAAATAGAGTTTATTTCTCCTTCACAACACAACGATTCCAAACATCACACTAAATCTAAAATATGAGTGCAGATAACATATACTTGGTTGCGACAGTGGGATAAGCTTCAGGCCTTGGTGAATGGAGGGGGAGCTGAACAAAGGGAGTGGTAGGCACAAGTGTTGGGTAGCAAAGGTGAGCGAATAGGATATGGAAAGCAAAGGCTCAAACTAGTCAAAAGGTGGCCTATATCACATTTATCTCAACGAATCGCCCGCACCCATGCTTCAAGAGTCGCTTGGGGCAAGTTCTTAGCCCACGAGAAAGGTAAACCTTCCTCCCGACTCGAGCAACACACAACTAGTGCTCGTATACACACAACACCGGGTTATCACCAATTTCATTCACATTCACCACTTGAGTAGAATAAATCTAAAACTACGCACAAATACTAATCATAAATTAAATGCATAGAAATAATCTAATTTTACTCAAATTCTACTGTAGCATGCGGATGCGACTAGAACACTGCTCGAGTCGACATCGCACTCTAAATAGTAATTCCTAAGCTATCATCCCAATTCGCATTCCTAACCAAAATAGTTTATTCGGAACTAAACAAATAGATAAGCGCGCGCTTATGTGGGTGAAGTGGTGTGCGATGAAGATGAACAATACTAAATAAATGAAATAGAAATACTTCTAGCATGCAATGCAATAGTGCACGTGCGTGGGCACACAGAACTACTCTCCCCCAGACTTAAACTAAACAACCCACATAATATATGACATGAAAATCAAAATAGGGCTAAGGAAAGAGAGTACCCAATGCTCAGAAATGAGCATACCAGAAGACGCGTGTAAACTAAGACAAAGTTGCAGCATCCGCCATCCAGAAAAATGACCTGCAGGGGTGAGCTCCGCAAAAACAAAAGAAAATAGAAAACTGAAATAAAGTGCAATTAACTAAATAAAATTAGAAAAGAAATGAAAATGCAGGAAAAATTAAGATAACTACTGGGGTTATTGTCATCCCAGCACGACTTATTCAAAACTTTATAATATCTAGCTAATGGGAGTATGGAAGGAGAAGTGGTCAGGTAACTGGCCTAATATCCGTGTCGGTAGTGGGTACCTATACGGAGAAAGA
Source organism: Dactylorhiza incarnata (assembly GCA_033032865.1). Taxonomy (NCBI): domain Eukaryota; kingdom Viridiplantae; phylum Streptophyta; class Magnoliopsida; order Asparagales; family Orchidaceae; genus Dactylorhiza; species Dactylorhiza incarnata. The sequence goes on along the minus strand of JAWHQI010000001.1, from coordinate 5,154,737 downwards.
ACAGTCACGCCTCTACCCAAATATAAATAAAACCTGCCCATTACAAGTAGAGGGAAAAGGAAGTAAGAAGAGGAGGAGGCCTGGTCCTCACTCATCTCACCAAAACTATCCTTGCCCAGCAAGGTATCGTCCACAGTAGGTCCGCAGGAGGAGAAGGCAACGAATGAGGCTTCCTTAATGGAGGAGGAATCAACCTCCTCTCATAAAAGGACACACTCCTCATTGACTGGAGCACAAAGCTCCAAGTCCTCCTGAAGTACCTGTGAAGATTCAACCTGCACAGACTCAGATGAAGGAAGGGGATCAAGAAATAAAGAAGACGAAGAACATAAATAAACATCAATCGGGGGAGTGATCCCGGTCTCACTCCCATCAGGTTGGGGAAGTAAAAGAATGTTTGCATTGTCATTAATGCTACAAGATTCGGCGGGATCAACGGTGGCCAGGCTTAGGATTTGGACTTCCTCCACCGGTGCTGAGGAAAACTCCTCTTCACCTAGAAGGTTGTCCTCCTGCATAGGAATAGGCACAACACTCAGATCACCAGCCTCATCCTGCGACACATCCTCAACAATGTCGTCGGAGACGAGTATAGTATGCACAACAGGGGAGGAGTAGTGCTCGGATAAAAGTCGAGCACCGATTCCTCACAAAGAATCGAATCCACTAGAGGTGGTGGATGCACATGGAGAATAGGCTCAGCAATGTCGGTGCATAGATCAGCCGCACATCCGGTGACCGTGTCCATGCCATTTCCTTCAAGATGTGAAGGTGACAAAGATACATAGCCGGATGTTGAAGGTGTGCCGCCAGAGTTAGGAGTTGGACGATCCGGATATCCGGCTCGTCATCCTCGTCCAATTGGCGAAGATACTCGGCACAGTCCTTCAAGACATGATCAGTGCTCCGACAAAACCGGCACTGCCTAGCAGACTTCTTTGGCACAGCGGGTGCTGAAGCCGAAAAGAAGTATGACGGTAAAGGCTCAGCAGAGTAGCCATAAGACTTACGCGCACCATATGGAGTACCAGACGAAGTCGGTGCTCCATATGCTGGGCTATAAGAATTATGCCTACTGTTCTCCGTAGGGCATTCATCACTATAGTGGGAAGTAGCTCCACACCAACGGCAACGGATATTTAGATGTGCCCACATAGTGCGAAGATAAAACGATTCAAAACGAAGGACACTATTGTGCGAAATACCACACCTAACAAATTTTACTAAAGCAACCTAATTAAAACAGGAAAATGGAATAGAAAAAAAAAATGAAGAAATGCAATTTACAAATAGAAGGGCTTCTCTCTCAGGTTCTCCCTCTCCAGAAAACTCACACAGCTGTGTTCCCCGGCAACGGCGCCAAAAACTTGATGGCGCAAATCTCACACACCGTTATAGGCGGTAGCTCGACCGCGACACGAAACGGCAGTGTACCGATCGTTCAAGTAATAAAAAACGAGGATTAAATCCTCGAGTATCGATCTCAAAGGAACACAGTAAGGTGGAGTTTATTATCGAGGAAGGACTTGAGATTGAAGTCCTTTCGAGCGGCTGGATGCGGAAATGGGGGATTTGGTTAGCGAATAATAAAATAAAATATTACAACTACTCCTATGCAATGCCGCTATGCAAAGCTTCGCTCGGCGGGATGGAAGACTACGTAGGCCTTGAACGCGCTACTTCGTGAGGGCGGATGGACGAGTAGACAAGCGGATCGAACTATGCAGGCCTTGAGCGCGCTGCTTCGTTAGGCGAGATGGAATACGCAGGCCGCTATGCCACGCTTCGGTAGGCGGATGGGCGAGTAGGCTAACGGAATGAGGGTAGCAAGCACCTCTTCGCAAAGCACACCACTAACAATTGTTAGGGCGGCACAACACAATGAACAATCCACACCACAGGGCACACCCCAAATGAAAATATAACAAAATTACTCAATCACATAGACATGATTTCATACTAATGTTAACAAGTAAAAGTATACTTCATCAAAATGTTGGTTCTAGCTACATACACATCAATAAGAGAAGAATAAGGCAAGAAATCGACCGAATCCGAAGTCTCGTTGTAGATTGACGGTTGGAATCGCCGGGTTGTCAATCCGCGTCCAAAATCGGTCCGCAACTACGTCCGGGGTAGAGAGAGCTGTCACTACTCTCCAATGAGCCCGTCTTCTTCGTGTCACGATCCGGTAGAGGTTGCAAACTTCCTCTTGCTTGATGGCGATGGCGGCTAAACCTTTCTTGAAGCACACGGATGAAGGAGGAGGCCGAGAGGAAACTCCGGCTCAAGATTGGCGTGAAGAACAAGCCCGGAGCACCTCCATATGGTGGGCGACGGTGGAGGGGCGAAATTGGAGCCCTAGAGCGAGAAAACGGCGGAAGAAAATCGGGATCCTTGACCTAATTCGCGAGCAGGGCATTATATAGGCGCTGGAATAAACAGTGCGCACGGTCGTTGGCGCACGACCAGTGGTCGTGCGCACTAGAATCCTGTGATCGTGCGCCTGACTGGACGGAGCCTACAAGGGAAGAAAATTATAAAATACAATGTTCGCACGACCAGTGGCGCACGACCAGTGGTCGTGCGCACTATCGTAAGTGGTCATGCGATAAGCCAAACAGAACTCATAAAATAGGCGTTAAGTGCGCACGATTAGTGGCGAACGACCAGTGGTCGTGCGCGATAGATCCAGTGATCGTGCGCAGTGTTCCTGTACAGAATTGTACCGGGAACACCTGCATGACTCATGTTCCAGCATACAACACCAATCTAGCCACTGAAGGTGACACTTAACAATGCATGAAAGCTAATGATGAAGATAAACAAGAAATAACACCAAAACGGGCCTAGAAGTGCACATAGCATAGAATGTTAAATAGGAATGAAAAAATGTCTAAAGTGACGTGCAAAGACTAGAAAATCGGCCTGGATGAGTCCATAAATGTGTATATGATCAGGACTCATCAATAACCGGCGGTGCACATCACCCCGTCGTCATGAGTCGTCAACCCTCCTACACCGGTACGAATGGTCTGCGGGCGTGACCGACCCGCCACTTTTACAGCAAGCAATTCACAAACATTTTAAAGAAAGGAACGAATACTTCAGGTCCGTCGCGGCTTTCTTGACTCGACCGGTTACCCAAGTTTTGGTCGGGAGGTGCAACGGAAGTGGAGGCACATTATTTGGGGCTAACTCTGGAGGAGATACTCAACTTGCGTTTATCCCCAACTAAGGCCTCACCAGCTGGAAAACCCGTCTGCTAGAGTAAAACCTAGGTTAGCACCGTAGATATAAGTACGATAATTATGGTGCATAATAAACTGCAGAGCTGAGCAGTAAAGCATTTCACAAAATGGAAGGCCAAAAGCAAGGGGCCGTAATAACTGGACCAGTAGGAGACTGGATTAACGAGCAATAAATAGCTGACCAGTGCGGGACTGGAGTATCGAAAAGAACAAACGGAAAGCAGTAAATAGCTGACCAGTGCGAGACTGGAATATCGAACAGGATAAACAAAAATAGTAAATAACTGATCAGTGTGGAATTGGAGTATTGAAAAGAATAAAAAGAAAGCAGTAACTACGGGACCAGTACGAGACTGGAGAACATGAATAAATAACAGGTTAGTAGTCCAATCACTCCATAATCGTGAGGCTTCAGTTCCATCTCCGTTCTTAGGAGAAAAGTTCTGTTCTTTCTCCGTTCATAGAAGTTTCTTCTCAATTCTGTCTATCTTAGGTATAGTCCGGGAATTTTCTTAAACGCAGCTCAATGTTTCATAAAACTCCATATCATTGTGAGCTTTGAGTTTACACCTTTATTGATCGAGTTGTTATTTATTCGTAATGTCGTTCCATGATTATGACGCGATCGCGTGTTATGATACCTTATTATTTTCTCGGAAAATTGGCGAGCTTGTAATTTATCTCCAAATGTCTCACATATTTTAGAGTATATTCACAATAATGTGTTAGGGGCCCCACAAATTATTTCCATATTTTACAGCCCATTTTAGGGGTTAATTTTGCTCGAAGAAAACCTATTTAGGCTTTTAAAATTATCAAAACACTTTATAAAAATCCCAAACTTTGATAGTTCCTCTATGAGGCCCTAAAATTGAGCCTGTAATATTTTATGAATTATTCAAAGATATTTGGGTATTTAATTCCTTCATTTGAGGCTTGCAAAGGCCTTTATAAATAGCAAAATACTTCCAAAAATTTGCTAGAGTTAGACCTCTGAATAAGGAACATTTTTCTTGTTCAACACTTTTTCCCTAGGAGTCTAGTTTGCCCTCAGAAAAATATGCAAGGATTCGCTAAGGGTGGTCTGCGGTGAGAGAAATCCAGGGAGCGGGAGGGGTGCCAGACAGCGCGTTTTCCTCTGTCCCCCATAGCGGATCCAGGGTCGATCCGCTGGGGGCGCGTAATTTCATGCAGGGGGAACTATGTTTCCCGGGCCGTCTGATCTCATCATGGAGATCGGACGATCGTCGCTCCTGCCGGCATTAAATGCAGCCACTTCCACCACCAAGCAGTGGCTGCCACAGGCCGGCACCACCCCCGGTCGACGCGTAAGGGTCCGACGAACAATCCGGAGGTGGTCCGGCGGCCTGGCACCGCCGGCCACCGCGGATTTCAATGAGGATAAGGGGCGGATGGCGCGGCCTGTATGGGCCATGTTAGTCGGTGTCGCGCCTCCCCTCCCTCCCAACGAGTCTCCCACTGCCCCCAATTGGGTCATCGGGGGTGGCGAATATCTCCGGCGGTGGTCCGGCGGCCAGGCGCCATCGTCCGCCACCGGAAATGGCCGTCAAAGCGGTACATGAAAAAGAAGCAGGGGAGGAGGCTTGCGGGCACCGCCAGAGGTAAGTTCTTTGGCGAACCTACCGCCTCCCTTCGTCGGGGCTAGGGTCCCCGAGTGGGGCCCTGCTCCCCCAGTGCCACCATCGTCGCAAAGGTGAGGCCCTTGCGCCTGAGCCACCACCTGAGCCTGGGCATGGCTCGGGTGGTGCTGGCGTGCTCCGACGACGGGAGGTGGCGCGCATGGTGCTGGTGAGTGGGTAGGAGGTGGGAGAGGTCATTCACCTATGGAGGGGGGCTCGGGAGGTGGTGGGTCATCCGACCATTGGGGGTGGCGGCGGTGGAGGGCTTGGGCGTGGCTTTCTGGTGGGCTAGGGGCTCGGGCAGGGGGAGGAGGCTGGCTGGGGAGTGTCCAGAGAGGGAAGGGGGCTGGGTTCCCTTTATAGGGAGGGAGGGGGCCATCCCTCCCTTTCTCCCAATGTGGGACTAAAGGGAGGGGGTGGGGGAAGATATTTCTCTCCCCCCCCCCCTTCCCTCCACTACCCTATGGTGGGTTGGCCACCCATGGATATGGGGCAGCCCTCCATGATGGGTGTAGGGGTGAGCTCCCCCTTAGGGAAAAATTCCAAAAAATAGAGTTTTGACCAAGGTCCACTCTATGGTAGGTCCCCCATGTGGGGCACGGCCCAAGGGGTCCATCTTGTCGGGTGAAGGGTCAACATAAGGGTGTTACATCAACACGGGTGCATGTACGCTTTTCGGTGTGACATAAATCTTGAATTGATCGTGGTTTGACCTTCTGACGTCGGAATTGGTTACAACAAACTTTGTTGGTCTTATTTTGACTTTAGTAGTCCACTGAGACTAACTGAGACTGATTCCGAGTTCATTCGTTTAATATTTTGAAAAGTGTGTCGTGGCGGTTTACAAAACCTAAAATGGACATATTCCTCATACGAGCTCTGATTAGAATGCAATGAGTCTTATTGCACTCGTATTGCCTATACGAGTCCAACGGAACTGACGGAAGTCAATTCGGAGTATGTATGGTCACTATCCCACACAGTGTGGTTGTGACGTGCTACGATACTCAAAATGGTCGTTTTCCCTAAACGACCTCAGATCAGAATGGAACGAGTTCCATTGCACTCGTATTGATTACACGAGTCCAACAAAACTGACAGAAGTCAATTCGGAGTACGTATGGTCACTATTCCACAATAGTGTGATTGTGACGCGCTATGATACTCAAAATGGTTGTTTTACCTAAAGAACCTTGGATCAGAATGAAACGAGTTCCATTGCACTCGTATTGATTACATGAGTCTAACGGAACTGACAGAAGCCAATTCAGAGTACGTATGCTCACTATTCCACAATAGTGTGGTTGTGACGCACTACGATACTCAAAATGGTCGTTTTCCCTAAACGACCTCGGATCAGAATGGAACGATAGCCATTGCACTCATATTGATTACACAAGTCTAACGGAACTGACAGAAGCCAATTTGGAGTACACATGGTCACTATTCCACAATAGTGTGATTGTGACGCACTACGATACTCAAAATGGTTGTTTTCCCTAAACGACCTCGGATCGGAATGGAACAAGTTCCATTGCACTCGTATTGATTACACGAGTCTAACAGAACTGACAGAAGTCACTTCGGAATTTCCTAGCACAATATCCCATATTCGGGTCACTTTCTACCTTTTGGGGTTACTTTTATTGGGCCCACTAGGGTCTAGTGACCCAATAAAAGTCGGGATGTTACACATGTGGCCTCTATTCCCATTTCTCTCTTGGCCTCGCATGGAATTTGGGGAAATTTCCAAAATTGCCCCCATGCATGTCTCCCTTTTTCAAATTCAGAGGGCAAGGGTTGTAATTAGGTCATGGGCTGCAGAATGGGCTGACCTTGAGGGCCTTAGCCCATTGGGATTGACTTGGGCTCTCATTTCTCCTCTTTGGGTCTAATGTTGACCATCGTTGACTTTGGGGTTGAGTTGTGAATTACTTAGATATTCTCCTCCTTTTGTAAGAAGTTTGGAGTAAGAATGAGTATCATTAGATAAGAAACCAATATTACTTGTTGGATAAAACGTATTCATGATCGAGCGTACAAGTAGTAAGGATAGTGGAAAGCATGATTCAAGATAAATAAACATCTTTATAGGAGTATGAATCATAGTGGATGAGTAAGAGTTTTGTTTTAGTGGAAAATAGATGTTTTAGCAATTTAAGTCCAAAAGCACAATATCATTTGTTAATATAATAACACTTGTTTAGAAAGTAAGTAAGTGTGAGTTTTCAAAGGCGTAGCGGAAGATAAATTCAAATATAATAAGCACTCTTAAAATAAACATCATTTTGTTTGAAATTTTTAAGCATTGAAAATGATATAAGAGTGTTAGTTTTGTAAAGAAGATGTTTTGAGTTTGAAGTCCAAGATATGCTTTTTGGTATACATAAATAAATCAAGCATGATTTTAATTTATCAAGACAAGGTAGAAAACTACAATGTTTTAAATTCACAATTCAAGTATACTTATACATTGTAGAGATCATGTAAAGCAATCTAGTGCATCTACTCAAAATTGTAGAAAAGACATGTAGATATGCATTAAAGTCCAATACTCATGAGTAAAAGTTTTATAAGAAATAATGATGTGTACAAGTGGTGTTTTTGATAAGAGTATACAAATGTTTTAATCAAAACATATGACATGTATAATGGAATAAACACAACATTATTGAAATGTGGTTTTAGAATTACTTCCACGCAAATAGTTATATTTTATTTCAATGCACATAAAAGTAGTACAACTCCCAAGGTGCTCTACACACACAATGCTCATTAAGACCTATCAGGGTGCAAATTAGTGCTTGGGCATCACATATACTTTATCTTTTCTTTTATTTATTTGTGATCCGGTGTACAAGAAGAAGTAATGTATAAAATAGTTTGCACAAGACACTTTACAATTCTCTCCAAGGTGCTCAACCTTATAATGCTTATTAAGACTTATCAGAAGGGTGAGTAATGATTGGTGGAGTTATATTTTTCATGTATTCATTTGAATTTTGATTTAGGACAAAGTTCTCTGAATTCACTTATTTTTGCAAACTAGAGTTTTGGATTTAAAAAACATATTTCTTCAAATAAAGTGCATGAAAAAAATTATGAGGTGTAGGTAACCTAAGTACACATCTAATAATGTTACGTTGCTACACTACACAATCATGCAAGAGTGAGATTAAAATCATATGTAGATTATCAAAGAGGTGAGTTAGTAAATCATTATCAAATATAAAACATTACTCATACTTAGAGGCATGTTTAAGCAATTCTACACATGATTCTAAAAATCATTGTCATTGCCCATTACAAGATAATGTTCAAGGCATGACACAAAATAATATTGTAAGATATTTGAAGTTAGAATTTAACATTGTATTTTAATCTTGAAAATATAAACCTAATCATCCTTGAAACATTTTTAATGAATAGTAATCATTTTTTGTATTTTTTTTTAATAAAAAAATACAAAATAGTAAACACTCATGAAGAAACAATAAGAAAATCATATTTTTGGTTTTTGAAATTTGTTTTGAAATTTTGTATTTGATTTTTAAATGGTCAAATTAGAAACTTGTTTTTGATTGATTTTGATTAGTTTTTACACATTTTTTTGTTTTAATTACTTAAATAGTAACTGGAATTAAACAAAAATAATTAACTGTAAAAATTATGTTGAAGAAACTGGATTTTAGACTAACGCCGGCGGTAACAAACTATCACTGCGCGTTAGTAACATAACTTGTGTTTTCTAGAAAAATATATATTTTTTGAAAAATTTTGCCCGATTATGTTTGTTTAAAGTAAAGGCTACGTAGTGGAGCAAAGAAATCAGACAAGCATACACACAAGATGGTGGATTTTGTTGGCTTTAAAAACTAAGATGTCCAAAATAGTCTTTCAAAAATAAATACTTATGCTTTTCAAAATCATGAAGGTCCAAAGAGTATATAGTTTGAAAAACATGAGATAACATATATGAACAAAATATGCATTAGTGAAATGATCATAAAGAGTGAAATAATTTTCATGTAATGTATATATATAAGTACGTCTAAGATCAAGATACCCTAATTACGTGTCTACACTCTAGCCCCATACTAAGTGACGGATGGACATGAGGAGCTGCACATATGCCACAGGTTTGGGTGTTAATCCCATATGCATACAAAAAATGACGCTCATCCTAGCACTCTTTCCCCTTAGTGCCTCGCAAGGCCCCACTGGAACCCTTCCTCGGTTAAGGACAAGACATGACTTAGAGGTTAGGTCACAAATGCACACAATCATATGCCCTGGCTATTGTGAGACACATAATGTGTGTGAATGATCAAGAACATACTAAGCATTTAATCCTATGAAAACAATTTTTAAACTACGGCTTTTATGTGAGATTGTTTTCTAATTATATTTGATTTTAAAGTCACATAGTTATTATAAATTTTAACTTTCAATTTTTCTACTTTAAAATTAATTCATTATGGCAATATGAGATAACTAGAATGAATAATAATATTTATTCGTTGATAATGCTAAAAAGAAGAGTTTGAATGTAATGTTATGCCATAAGATTAATAATGATAATGTTGCATGTATTCAACAATAGAATTTCAATTTATAGACCTAGAATGATTTTATTTAATTTGTTCTTAATGGTATGAAGTTTGATTCTATGGTCTACATATAAATGAGATACATGCAAATACCATACATAATATATTCATATAGTGATCATGAATTCAAACCCTATGTTGGAAGCAATATGATCTTTAGTAATTATGAAAGCAATGGAGTCTATTCCAATTGTATTTATTATAGAAGTTTTTATAAGATCCTTAATTCTTATGATAATTTGAAACTTTAAACATGAGATAGATAAACTATCTTTTACTTCATCATATGATACATTATTCATATTTATTTTAATTATTTGTAGTGAAAGATTAATTGTGATGATGTTATTGGTCATTTGCAATGATTTTTGCAATTTTTTCTTTGTTTTAAATTTTTGGTGAATATGACCAAAACATATACAAGTTTTTCTGAAGTAGAAGAGAATGAAAATTAAAATAGTAATATAAATTTTTTAGAAATAAAAATTTAGAGAAAATTAATAATTTTTAGAAAATGTAGATACAGCCAACGATAGAGTTAGCACTAGGCGGTAGCAAAAGAGAGGTTTGATTTTTCATTAAAAACAAATGGTTTTTAAGATTTTTCAATTCTGATTTCTCTTGATTATGATTTTACATAATATGGGCTATTAAATGTCACAATGATATTAAGTAAATAATCAAAAAGTTGCGCATTTTAAATTTTAGCCTAAGACCCCTAAATTGTCTATTTAAATCTATTTTTGGAAAATATTAGTTTTGATAATATACCATAATAAGTTTAGTATTCATGTTATAAATCATTTATAAAAAGGATTTAAAAAGGATGAGAGCAAAAAGTACTGATAGGTCACTTGGAAAAATGATATGACTTTTTAGTCAATTTCATGTTATATAAAGTGAACATAGCATGTTGGCTCAAAAAGGAAAAACAAAAAATAAAAAGGAATTAAGCATATCATGAAGTAGAGTATTGGTGTATCATTTTTAATTTGTTTCTACTTCATGCAAATTGTGGATACTAATGAATGAGAGATTTTGGTATCCAAAGGGAACCAAGTGTGACGGTTCCTTTGGGTACCCAAATATAACGTGATGGCTTATCAGGAGACGACTATGAATGGGCCCATTTAAGTGGAGTTAATGTTTCATCTTTAATTTTGGGCCTCCATTCATACTTTGGTTTCATATTCTTATATTTCAAATTTCCATAAAAAGTGTTACTTATAGGAAATTTGTGAACATTTAAATTTATGTTGAGAGATACTAAAAATGGATTAGAATTCATCATGCTCTTATGATTCAATATTCTACTAGGTGTATGTTTTATACCTTTTAAAATACTAGTAGTAGCTTTACACAAGTTTGATGATAAACTAGAAATAAATGATTTTTTTATTACTTGAAATTTTTTGCACAAACAATTTTAATAATTCTAGTTTATGAGATAGAGCATTGTTTCCATTTATTAATTTTTTGCTATGCACTTTTGCAATTGTTAGCTCTTTTTCAAATACCATGAGTTTTTCTTTAAAATCATTGCAATCACAAAAAGGCGTACACTTTTCAACTAAAGAGCTCGGTGGAGAATAATTAAACACATCAATTTTTGTTTCTTCATTAAATTTTGCTTTTAAATTTTTGTTTTTTAAACATAAATTAGAATTAACATTTTTCAATTTCTTGATTCTACGTTTATCAACTTCAAGCATATGACTTGTAGAAATAGAATTTGTTACAAAAAGAGAAGGATTTGATTTTCTTACATTGCTATCGGATGAGGCAAGATTTGAACATAAGATTCCTTTGACATTTTCTTGACATTCCTCCTCCATAGTTAAGTTTTCATCTTCTCTTCCGCTTAATGTGTTGTCAATATTTGTGTGCAATATAAAGATATTGCATTTTTCTCTTTTTGATAGATCTTCCTCCAAGCATGAGTCCTCATTGGTTTCTTCTCTTGGATCCATAAGGAATTGTTCTTGTTTATCATCTGTGGAAGGAAGGCTATACGAATTCTCAAGAAATTTCCAAACTACCTAAGCAGTAGGAAGCGTATAAATAAGTTTGAAAATATTTTGATCTAGCCCACAAAAAAAACTATTCATTATTTTAGCATTTAAAATCATTTCGCTTCTATTTAATATGCTTGGGGGCTTTTCAATAGTAATATTCCAAACTTTTTCATCTACAAATTTAAGAAAAAATTTCATTAATATTTTCCACCCTTTATAATTTTCTCCCATAAATAAAGGTGGTGCTAAAGATTTTCATTTAGTAAAAAATCATCCCCTCTAGTGGATGCGAGATCATGAAGCACCATTAGTCCCAGTTGTGAAGCCGTTTTGGAATAACCTAGCTCTGATACCACTTGTTGGATCTGTAGGCGCCCTTAGAGAGGGGGTGAATAAGGGTTTTAAAACTTTTTAAACTTAATTGATTTTATTCAAATAGGTTGATAGTATTTATGAAAATTATCTTAGTTTAAATCATGTAGTAGGCTTTTTATGAGAGTGGGCAATATTTGGGATGACAGAACTGAACTATGTTGCTACCGCCTCCGGTAGCGTTACCGCGTGGCGTTAGTGACAGAGAATCCCTTTTTCGTTTAGATTTCAAAGATCAGAACTTTCAAGACAATACTAAAAAAAATACAGATAATATTATTGCTTGAAAAACATTACAAAAACTTATCCCAATGACGCTTGAGATTGAGGCGAATATGTACAAACCTTTTTGGTTTTCTATACCGACCCTTCTCCCAATGACCGGTTGGCTCTAGCCTATCTCTCCCCAGATGAGGCCTCAAGCCGCCCCCTATATCTAACCTTGGACCTAGTTGTCACACCCACGCGGCAAATTCTCTCTAGTCCTGGCAAGGCCCTAATCGCCAACCACCGACGAATTATCCCTAAGTCACTCACGACCTAGTCGCCAACACATGTGAATTTCTCTACCGATACAAAGGTTAAGAGTTACAAGAGAAAATAAAAACTAAAGACATAAACTCCCTCTTATGTTCAACTCGAAGATCTTGTCGAAGGCGTACCGAAGTAATCTTTGATGTTAATGTGTACGTCCATCGTGTAAGATAAGTGTGCTCGATCCTTCTTTGAGTTCCTTGCATTTATGAACGTTGATCGGAGTTGTCTTAGCTGCAAAGAGAAGGCTTTCACGAATATAGGAGTTGTGGCTTGGATATCTTCTCGAATCAGCAAATCAAACTGGAGGCGGACCGCTCTTTAAATAGGCTCAGATCCTAGTACCAGCGGTAGTGTTACTGTCGGGCGGTAGCCTCTTTAGAAAACAAACTGGCACCCAGATCGAGCTATTTTTGGCAACCTTCTGGCTCCAGAATTGGTAACCCCTCTTACGACGTCGCGATAATGCTAACGCGCCGCATTAGTTATATATCATTCCCAGCCATCAGATCTCCTTCCTTTTCTGCTCCTCAATCAGCCCCATGATCGCGGGACTTCCATAAGTTACCATCGGGCGTTAGTCTTAACGCTCCGCGGTAAGAGTTGTCATATTCAATCTCGACGACCTTCCTTTCTCGACGAATGTTTCCTATTCAACAAAGTTTCCAAATCTTCACAACTACCTCCAGTGGTAGCCTTAGCGCGCCGCGCTAGCGCTAGAGGTTTGACCTGGTGGGGAATTCGTCGTCTTTCTTTCTTGAACTGATAGAGGCATGAAAGTAATTCCTGCGCACTATAAACACATGGCAAGTATGATCAAATACAATGGGATTTGTTATTCTCAAATCAAGAGATCTTGAAAGCATGTTCCAACAAACACCACTATGTACAACATTTAACCAACTTCCAAAATTATGATGGGATGACTATATCATTGTTTCTCTAACTTCATGACTTTTTATATCTTCACCTAAATGAAAAAGGGGGTAATTCATGTGCAATTCGCATAGGGAATATTTCAAGAATATTAACACGTTCCTAATTGGGTTCCCAATCAATTTCATATTGATTTTAGCTCGAAAGAAGCTATATTTACAGGAATATAGACTTAGGAAAATTCATTTCCAAAAACTCCAAGATTTTTCGTGACTCAATCTCGTCATCATCCGAGTAACATTTGAAAACACCAAACTTCAAGAGTACTATATTTGAGGCACAACATTTCCTAATCCAAGTCGAGGGAAAACCCAAGTCGGTACTTTATTAGCCCAATAAAAAAAAGGATAAGCCCACATACATTTTGGGCTAAGTTTCTTTGATGTCACTATAGTGCATTCATCCTAGACGATTCTTATTACTCATTAGGGAACAGTATAACCGCTCTTCTTGAGGTGTATTATCTTTTGCGTTTATACCTGACCTTTATGAAACTTTACCGTGATACTCTAAACCCAAGGAGTCATCTTTCTAAGATCTCTGGTTATGCAGCAAACTATCTTCTAAGGTATAAGGATAGCTATTGTAACAAAATGATTCAAATTTGAAAGGGCTTGATTCTTGATAAAATAAACCATATGTAAATCACCTTCGAATTTTCTGAACTGCGAAAAATTACAACTATAAGTCTAACTTGTAGGAACCTGATTCCAATCCACATATCCCATGACACGATATATTTGTCCTGAGCGACTAACTTGACAACCCTATGTTTCAAGTATTTGTACCAATGATGTTAAACAATTTGTCCCGACAATATTACAGATCATCGTCTATGGATCGAGGAGGTGAATCTATGATTCCAAAATTAATATTTGTTCGATAGATGATGTTTAGAAATTCGTCCCAATGATATTACGAATCATCGTCTCAAGACATAAGAAGAATATGGATCTTTGACTCTACACCTCCCATGGAATGGTTAACATATTCTTAACACTATGGAAAGAGAAGTTATAAATAGTCATACTACTTTATAGTCTAAGTCCCGCTTAGACTTGCACGGATTTCTCAATTCCTATTGTTTAACTAGAGGATTGCAAGGTACTAAGTAAAAAATTAAAAGCTTAAAGTACCTATGATGGCCTCCTCGGGGTTACATAAATGTAAGGAATCATTACTAGAAATGGCGTAACTCATTGCTTAAATGGACTATATGTGTGATTTCACACACGAGCACACAATTGCTTCCACTGCATAGTTTGTCCTCAAACTAATGCTCGAGCGAGGTGTCCTGGTGTTTTTGTGGACTTCTTTCTCTTATGATCGTTTGCCAAGTGATACCAGTTTGTAAGATCCCTCTCCTCCTTACTAGAGAGTTCCCGGATCTTATGCCCAGAACCACTGCCTTACGGTGACACCAACTCACAGGTTAGTCTCCATCGCTCGACGTCGACCCTGTCGGCTAGTACAATCATATCACAGGCCAATAAATAAGAAAAGAAGTAACAAAAAGCAGTCCACGATCACATCGCATATATATATATATAAGAGTGCAAGGTCTTATGCCCTGTACAAATTCAAATGAAAATAGAATGATACACACACTCTCTCTATACTATGCAGAAGCTAAACAATATCTCTCAACAACCTGACATTGGGTAGTAGTAGTAATGCGGGACAACTGCTCCTCAGGTCATACCATCATGTCCTGCTGGTCGTACTATTATTCCAGCTCCTCAATCTCCTGATGTTACAGCTACATCCAACCGTTAGTCAAAAAGACTAGTCATTTTGTCATCGCCTCCTCCCACGACTCCTAGGTAACGTGCAGAAGGACGAAGCGGGTGACAACAAGGGGTAAAGCAAGAACAGGTGACATGGAGCTAATTTAGCATGTGTATAAAGTAAAACACATACATACTAAGCTAGCAGTATATATAAGTAGCGAGCAGAAAGTGCAGTAGTAAAGAAATAGTAAGTAAAACAGTAAATAAAAAAGTGCAACGCAAGTAAAGATAATAGGTAAACTATTATACTATCATCACAAAGAGTACCTTAACTTATATGAATGCTCATACAAACTTATAAGTTAAGGTTTCCAGAATTGTAACTTATCATATAAAAGAGCTCATACTAATTTATATGATAAAGATCTGTAAGTGTGTATGCCTATATGATGTATGCAAGTTATGATATGTTATGCTATGTTCATACAGTGCAACTCACCCACACAACTTTGTGAGGCACAAACCTTTTGTTCCCGCTTTTTGGAGGTAGCAAGCCTCTCAGGTACTTCCGTCGTGGATACGGAAACAGTGGATTGGGCACTCCACTCCTAAGCGGGTATATACACTACCAGGCCTAGAGCATACGTACCCCACTGTACACGTCCTAGGTGCACTTCCTTGAGCTCTCACGTACTCTTGCTGGCAAACTCACCAGTCTCTTATGGTTAGGTGTGGGTGATTATGGATTGTCCTCCAAACCACAGTGAAACAACCCACTGGCCCTCTAAACCACCACCCTATGCCAGAGTTAATGTACTTCAATCGATGTGATGATTGGACCAGTATTGAAGACCCACCACTATATGCACATGCAATGTTTTATCTTACTCGTCTGATCCTCCAGCTCGCGGGACTAACAAGTCCTTATATCATTCCGCCCCATATTTAGGATGAGGTTTACCTTTATATAGTTTTCCTACTTAAACTACTCTTATCTATGGTTAGTTGATCGTAACGACTTAAGGTGAATCATGGACTTTCTGAGGTCTACCCGGTGAAGGTCTCGCAGTGGTACTAGAAGGTATGCTGGGGTGACATCTCAAACCTTCCTTTCTCAGGATATTTACTTTTATTGGTGGCTACCCATTGTTAAGACCGCTCTTAATGTTACTCTTGAACTATCCAAAGATGTCTTATGATACTTATCGAGGAGTGACAGTCTATTGTCGGACTCCAACACTAACAACTTCCCTTAGTGTTCGTGTACACTAACATTTGGCATCACTTGAAGACTTACCCTAAGACTTCAACCAGAAGTCTGTGACACTCCAATTGACACTAAATCAGATACTATCAACTCCTATAATCACTTCCAAGGTCTACGCCTTAAGCAAATGTTCTCTTAAATGATGCAGACCCTTAATCTCCAATACACGGTGTGAGGTGCAAACCCTTAACATGTTTATCTATGTGTCACAAGATTTATTCTACTGATGCACCATGGTCATACTAACACCATAAATTGTTATGATGATTTTCTAAGATGGAAAAGCCTCAAATACTTCACTTATTCGATATGCGACATGATTCTAAAGTACTGTTCAAACTATAGGACAAAAGTTCTCCAAAAATCCTACAACTTGTAGGGACTGATATACATGATGTCCTACAGACATATTCCAAATTTCATTCAATTCCTAGATGTTCTTGATGGTCTGTTCATTACATCAATATTTTGCTAATTGCAGACCAATACATAAAATGAACTAGTTATGTTCTCGAAGATGTAAACATCATTATTCTTTGGCCAATTGATCTAAGATTTATACCAGAGATTTATCATGACATAAATTAGGAATGATCAGAAATTCATAATTTTTCTAATTAATTTGTCCACAATTAAAAATTCTCCAAATATGTGACACTTGTCGTTTTACACATGAAGTACTTGTTCCAGATGATCAAATATTCCAAATAAATTACCAGAGGTATAAACTGATAAAATATGGAGTCATTCAAAGTTTCATGATTTTGCATAAATATTAGGTCATAATTTCCACAATCAAATATTAATGCCCAAGGTGTCATATTTCACATGAAGTACTAGTTCTAGACGATCAAATGTTCCAAATAAAATATTTTAGGTACATATTGATAAAATACTGTGCCTGACAGAGTTTCACAATTTTCATAAAAATTAGGTCCATAAATTCCACTAATAAATATGAATTCCAAAGTGTCACTTTGCACATCAAGTACTACTTCCAGATGATCAAATGTTACAATTAAAATACTAGATGTACATAATTATATAATATTGTGTTTGACAGAGTTTCATGATTTTTCATAAGTATTAGGTCCATAATTTCCACAATTAAATATTAATGTCAATTTTTCACATTGCACAGTAAGTACTAAAATAATCCATCCAAAATTTTTGAGAAAATTACCATAGGTTTATAGTGTCCTAAAAATAGAATAACCACAATTTTAGAATTTTGCAAGTAATATTCACCTCCAAAAATGTCAATAATAGCAAAGTGTGACAAATGAAATTCTTAGTAATTTCCTAGATAAATGACTTCTAAAAATCGTACTAAATTTCCAGAGATGTAAGATCACATAAAACACCATCTGACGGAATATTGGATTTTTCCCAAGTCATTATGTCATCTTTATTTCATTAATACACTTATGGGACATAAATATAATTAAGTAAATACCTAGAACTTTTTACTCCAAAAATCCTACTAAAATTTTCAGAGATGTAATATAACATAAATTACCATCGGACAGAATATTGGAAGTTTCATAAGTCATCATGTCATCTTTATTTCATTAACACTTATGTGACATAATTATAATTAAGTAAATACCTAGGATGTTTTACTCCAAAAATCCTAATTTTTCTATGGATGACTCCTTTCATCATAATGAGTGCATGGCCAAAATATTTTTGTCATGCACCATGTCATTTGTGTTAAATTCACAAAATACCAAAAACTTGGCTAAGTGCACACCAAGTCACATACATCATAAGTTCACATGCATGTGGAATACACCAACATGCAGAGGTTCAAATAACATTAAATTTTGGTCAGAGACTAAGGATAACCAAATTAACCTTATGCCCAAAATTTGGGTAATGTTGATTTGATTTAACAACCAAAATTCAGAAATACATTAAAGTGTTATATACACCCCAAATATCCATACACTACATTCACATGTATGTGGAATGCACCAACATGCAGAAGCCCAAATGACCATAAGTTTTTACCAGTGACTATATATGACATAATTAACATGTCACCCAAGATTTGGGTCATTTTGAGTTGATCTAGCAACATATATTTCAAAAATATGAAAAATCACATTTTTCACAAAACTATAGAAAAATGTTTTCCAAAAATTCTAATGTTTGGATAGGGTGTGTGTTTAGGGTGTATACTAGCATGGCCAAAATTTTAGGCCCATACAATCATCCATGTGAAAGATATTCACATTTTAATGGTTGTCCTCCATAAGGACACAGCTTAGCAAAATGACCCTGCAGTGAGTTGTAAGTCACCAAATCTGGTGATTCAAATTTCTATGAAAAGTAGACACCGAGGTATAGATTTGTCATGTTGATCATTTTCCCTATATCAGCCTCTAAGTACCCTAAAAATTGTACGAATGTACAGTAATTTATGTGACGGGATATACATTTAATTAAATTCATATGGCCTGCAAGTAGCTGATCTAGCATAGATCCTGAAGCAGATCCGATGACTCCAGCATTTCTTCCTCCTCCAGTGACGATCCAGATCTGCCTGACCTGGAGCTTAAGAAAAGGAGATTTTTCGGCCACCTGAGATCCTCCACGGCCAACTACCACCACCACCTTCGGCGAGTTGAGTGTTATTCTTAAGGAATGATAGGGATCACACCTAGAGGGCGGGTGAATAGTGTGATATGCGATTTATGATGTCTTTTTAAATTTGAAGGCCACAACAAACAATCACATCAAAGCACATAGAGATTTATAGTGGTTCCCTCTAGGCAATGTGTCAAGAGGTAGTCCACTGTCCCAACACCTTTCAAGCAATGTTCTTGATAAGGCCAAACTCCTCCAAAAACTCAGAACTCATACAGAGTTCCTACCTCAGCCTTTTATAACATAAGACTTACCCTCAGATTTACACGTAGATCCTACACTCAGATCACTCAGATCTTACACTCAGGTCACAAAGACCCTACACTCAGATCACCAAGATCCTACCTCATATTTGTTGGAGTTTCTGAGGTGATCTCAAAGCAATCAACAGTTAGTCTTACTGCCAACGCAATATGAGCATATAGGGTCGCACATAAAAGCATTTGGAGAAGTTGGAGAAAGAATTAAGTTGGCCTTGCTTATATAGGATATGAGTGGAGGACCAATCATGTGACTGTTTGGAATTAAGTTGAGAATGTCTCAATGGGAAATCGTTTAAAAGGTTTAAACGAATGGATTTATACTTGACAAATTCGGCTAAAATGTTTAACCGAACTGTGTCAAATTCGGCTAAAGGGTTTAGACGAATTCGGCTAAAGGGTTTAGACGAATTCGGCTAAGTCAAAATTCGGCTAAAGGGTTTAGACGAATTTATATAGCCGAATTTATATAGTCGAATTCGGTTATAATGTATAGTCGAATTCGGTTATAGTGTATAACTGAACTTATATATAGTCGAACGGAAGGCATTCATCGACCGCTTAGACAGCAAAAGGCTAGTGTAGTGAGTTCGTCGAACGCAGATCTCTTGAGTTCATCGAGCGCAGATCTCTTGAGTTCGTCGAACGCAGATCTCTTGAGTTCGTCGAACGCGGATCTCTTGAGTTCGTCGAACGCAGATCTCTTGAGTTCGTCCAACGCAGATCTCTTGAGTTCGTCGAACGCAGATCTCTTGAGTTTGTCGAACGCAGATCTCTTGAGTTCGTCGAACGCAGATCTCTTTGAGTTCGTCGAACGCAGATCTCTTTGAGTTCGTCGAACGCAGCCTTTGGTATATAACAGTTCACGATCTTAGGGTTCCGCGGGGGAACAGACAGATTACGACCGACCCTTTTTTTCGTGATTTGCGAGAGCAGCGCCAGAAGTGTTCCGTTAAGGCTTCTCTCCTCTTCCGACAGTCGCCGCCTCCCCTATCTTGGATCTAACAGTCTGTGACGACCCAGATCTGCCTGACCTGGAGCTTAAGAAAAGGAGATTTTTCGGCCACCTGAGATCCTCCACGACCAACTACCACCACCACCTTCGGCGAGTTGAGTGTTATTCTTAAGTAATGATAGGGATCACACCTAGAGGGCGGGTGAATAGTGTGATATGTGATTTATGATGTCTTTTTAAATTTGAAGGCCACAACAAACAATCACATCAAAGCACATAGAGATTTATAGTGGTTCCCTCTAGGCAATGTCTCAAGAGGTAGTCCACTGTCCCAACACCTTTCAAGCAATGTTCTTGATAAGGCCAAACTCCTCCAAAAACTCAGAACTCATACAGAGTTCCTACCTCAGCCTTTTATAGCACAAGACTTACCCTCAGATTTACACGTAGAACCTACACTCAGATCACTCAGATCTTACACTCAGGTCACAAAGACCCTACACTCAGATCACCAAGATCCTACCTCATATTTGTTGGAGTTTCTGAGGTGATCTCAAAGCAATCAACAGTTATTCTTACTGCCAACGCAATATGAGCATATAGGGTCGCACATAAAAGCATTTGGAGAAGTTGGAGAAAGAATTGAGTTGGCCTTGCTTATATAGGATATGAGTGGAGGACCAATCATGTGACTGTTTGGAATTAAGTTGAGAATGTCTCAATGGGAAATCGTTTAAAAGGTTTAAACGAATGGATTTATACTTGACAAATTCGGCTAAAATGTTTAACCGAACTGTGTCAAATTCGGCTAAAGGGTTTAGACGAATTCGGCTAATGGGTTTAGACGAATTCGACTAAGTCAAAATTCGGCTAAAGGGTTTAGACGAATTTATATAGCCGAATTTATATAGTCGAATTCAGTTATAGTGTATAGTCGAATTCGGTTATAGTGTATAACCGAACTTATATATAGTCGAACTGAAGGCATTCATCGACCGCTTAGACAGCAAAAGGCAAGTGTAGTGAGTTCATCAAACGCAGATCTCTTGAGTTCATCAAACGCAGATCTCCTTGAGTTCGTCGAACGCAGATCTCTTGAGTTCATCGAACGCAGATCTCTTGAGTTCGTCGAACGCAGATCTCTTGAGTTCGTCGAACGCAGATCTCTTGAGTTCGTCAAACGCAGATCTCTTGAGTTTGTCAAACGCAGATCTCTTGAGTTCGTCGAACGCAGATCTCTTGAGTTCGTCGAACGCAGATCTCTTGAGTTCGTCGAACGCAGATCTCTTTGAGTTCGTCGAACGCAGATCTCTTTGAGTTCGTCGAACGCAGCCTTTGGTATATAACAGTTCACGATCTTAGGGTTCCGCGGGGGAACAAACAGATTACGACCGACCCTTTTTTTGTGATTTGCGAGAGCAGCGCCGGAAGTGTTCCGCTAGGGCTTCTCTCCTCTTCCGACAGTCGCCGCCTCCCCTATCTTGGATCTAACAGTCTGTGACGACCCAGATCTGCCTGACCTGGAGCTTAAGAAAAGGAGATTTTTCGGCCACCTGAGATCCTCCACGGCCAACTACCACCACCACCTTCGGCGAGTTGAGTGTTATTCTTAAGGAATGATAGGGATCACACCTAGAGGGCGGGTGAATAGTGTGATATGTGATTTATGATGTCTTTTTAAATTTGAAGGCCACAACAAACAATCACATCAAAGCACATAGAGATTTATAGTGGTTCCCTCTAGGAAATGTGTCAAGAGGTAGTCCACTGTCCCAACACCTTTCAAGCAATGTTCTTGATAAGGCCAAACTCCTCCAAAAACTCAGAACTCATACAGAGTTCCTACCTCAGCCTTTTATAACACAAGACTTACACTCAGATTTACACGTAGATCCTACACTCAGATCACTCAGATCTTACACTCAGGTCACAAAGACCCTACACTCAGATCACCAAGATCCTACCTCATATTTGTTGGAGTTTCTGAGGTGATCTCAAAGCAATCAACAGTTAGTCTTACTGCCAACGCAATATGAGCATATAGGATCGCACATAAAAGCATTTGGAGAAGTTGGAGAAAGAATTGAGTTGGCCTTGCTTATATAGGATATGAGTGGAGGACCAATCATGTGACTGTTTGGAATTAAGTTGAGAATGTCTCAATGGGAAATCGTTTAAAAGGTTTAAACGAATGGATTTATACTTGACAAATTCGGCTAAAATGTTTAACCGAACTGTGTCAAATTCGGCTAAAGGGTTTAGACGAATTCGGCTAAGTCAAAATTCGGCTAAAGGGTTTAGACGAATTTATATAGCCGAATTTATATAGTCGAATTCGGTTATAATGTATAGTCGAATTCGGTTATAGTGTATAACCGAACTTATATATAGTCAAACTGAAGGCATTCATCGACCGCTTAGACAGCAAAAGGCTAGTGTAGTGAGTTCGTCGAACGCATATCTCTTGAGTTCATCAAACGCAGATCTCCTTGAGTTCGTCGAACGCAGATCTCTTGAGTTCATCGAACGCAGATCTCTTGAGTTCGTCGAACGCAGATCTCTTGAGTTCGTCGAACGCAGATCCCTTGAGTTCGTCGAACACAGATCTCTTGAGTTCGTCGAACGCAGATCTCTTGAGTTCGTCGAACGCAGATCTCTTGAGTTCGTCGAATGCAGATCTCTTGAGTTCGTCGAACGCAGATCTCTTTGAGTTCGTCGAATGCAGATCTCTTTGAGTTCGTCGAACGCAGCCTTTGGTATATAACAGTTCACGATCTTAGGGTTCCGCGGGGGAACAGACAGATTACGACCGACCCTTTTTTTTGTGATTTGCGAGAGCAGCGCCGGAAGTGTTCCGCTAGGGCTTCTCTCCTCTTCCGACAGTCGCCGCCTCCCCTATCTTGGATCTAATAGTCTGTGGGGACGTTGAGAGCTTTTCCTCTCTGACTCATTCCTTGTTCGACAAGGTATTGAGGTTCTCCTCCGCTTGTGTGGATCTTTGTAGAGGGGCCGATCCATTTTAGTTCTTGGAACTCAAGATTCGTTCTACCAGAAGTCCGTGTGGAGCATCTTGGTTGAGTATCGACTCAATCACGCAAAGGTATTTCATTTTGTTGCCTTTTACTATTTCTTGATTCATGAAATCCGCAATATCCTTAACTCTTTGGGTTGTTCTTATTATTTTTCCGCTGCGCATATGTAATATGATGTCTACTTTATTGTTAAGAAAAACCCAACAGTGGTATCAGAGCTAGGTTTCGATCCTAGGACATGTGTGTTATGGGCCCACCATGCTTCCGCTGCGCCACTCTGATATGTTGTCTACTTTATTATTAAGAAAAACCCAATAGTGGTATCAGAGCCAGGTTTGCAATCAAGTGCGTGTAAATCGGGATTTTAGAAGCGTTCTAAATGCCTTGATTTCTTTTTGGAACCCCGCCAAGAACGCATGTGATTGCATTGCGATTTCATTATTTCAGAAATAGTTTCTCCTTTGCAGTTACCATCCCTCCAAGTGATTTGTGAAATCACATGTCTGAGATTTTGAATCTGACATTGAGAGACGAGCTTGTCTACTGCACAAGTGGAGTTGTTTTTGTTGTGTCCAATGCATATAAATCTGGAGATTTAGAAGTGTTCTAAGTATTCAGATTTAGCCCTTTTCATCAAAGTGTTGATAATTTTTGTGCGCATTGGGGTGCATTTGGTTTGAAATATTGTATTTCTATTTTGTGAATGTGCATGGTGATTAAATGTTAATCACGATGAAATGTTCATCAATTGAAAGATAAAATCCCTTATCCAATATTAAGTATACGGATGTCTTCCGATGGATGACACTCTTCCTGCATCGATCAATGAAGTGTGGGCTTGCCAAAGCAAGGTGCATTAATCTATCTTGGTAAGGGTGCGAGCGGATAATTGTGATATCCCACTGTCGACATCGGGTCTATCTTAACTAGGTGAACTCAAAGGTTGAGTGCCTAGAGACATAGGGTTGGCATGCACCATATGATGGATGCGAATAAAGAGTTATTCACCAACCATACAAGAGTTGCATAGTGATGCAATTGACAAGTGTTGTCTACCTAAATAACCACATCGTGAGAGAAACGCCAAAGCAGACTCATTGTGTTGGTGAAATACGGATCTTGTCCACTAAGAGAGTAGCTCGCATAAACTCTCCGAATCGAAATTAAGGGTTATCGATTTGATTAAAATAGTGGGAGTATTTAATTAAAGTTCTTATTAAAATAAAATGTATTTTGAAATATAGTACTGAAAATCTTTTGTAAATTTATTGTAGAATTTCCATGGCAAATACATCACACTCCACGTTGTCCCAGAGAGCCATCCTTGAGAAGGACAAGCTTAATTGGACGAACTTCCTTGACTGGTATAGGAACCTGAGAATTGTTCTCAGGCAAGAGCGCAAGCTCTATGTCTTGTAAGGGGAAGCCCCTGCAGAGCCGACCGGAAATGCTCCGAGAGCAGATAGAGATGCTTACAAGAAGTATCAGGATGATAACTTGGATGTGGAATGCCTCATGCTTGCTACCATATCCTCTGAGCTTCAGAAGCAACACGAGAGCATGTGTGGTTATGAGATAATCGGGCACCTCAAGAAAATGTTCGAGGGGCAAGCTCGGCAAGAGAGGTTTGACATATCCAAGGCATTATTTCAGTGCAAAATGGGAGCTCGAGACTCAGTAGGGACTCACGTACTCTAGATGATTGGGTATATAGAGAACCTTGAAAGACTGGGTTTTCCCTTGGGTCAAGAGTTGGCCACAGATCTGATCCTGCAATCGTTGCTGAATAATTATGAGCAGTTCATCTTGAACTATAACATGAATGAAATAGAAAAGACACTGCCCGAGCTCCTTGGCATGTTGAGAACTGCCGAGAACAACATGAAGAAGGCCAAGCCTGCCAGCCCCATACTGATGGTGCATAAGAGCAAGGGCAAGGCCAAGGGATCCAAGAAGATGAAGATTGGATCTAAGTCTCCTCTTGATCCCAAGTCTTCTGCACTGAAGAAGAAAGGTTTGGCGAGGTAAGGAAAGTGTCACCACTGCGGTAAGGCAGGGCATTGGAGGCGGAATTGTCCCCTCTACATTGAGGATCTGCAAAAGAAAAAGGGAAGTGTGACTTCCACTTCAGGTATTTACATTATAGAGATAAACCTTTCTGCTCCTTCATCTTGGGTATTGGATAACGGATGCGGTTCTCACATTTGTACAAATGTGCAGGAACTGGGAAGGAAAAGAACGCTGGGTAAAGGGGAGGTAGACCTGCGCGTCGGGAATGGAGAAAGAGTTGCTGCCATCGCCGTTGGTGTCTACTGTCTTTCTTTGCCCACTGGGCTTGTAATAGAACTAGATAATTGTTATTTTGTTCCAGCCATAACTAGAAAAATTATATTCATTTCATGTCTTGACATGAAGGGTTTTTCATTTATAATTAAAAACAATTATTGTTTGATTTTTATGAATGATGTTTGTTATGGTGTAGCCCAATTGTTTAATGGTTTATATATTTTGAACTTAGACCGTCCGATCTATAATGTTGAAAATAATAAAAGACTAAGAACAAATGACTCGAATCCTACATACCTTTGGCATTGTCGTTTGGGTCATATAAACGAGAAACACATATCCAAGATCCATAGAGATGGACTATTGGACTCATTTGATTATGAATCATTTGAGAGACGCGAGTCTTGCTTATTGGGCAAATGACTAAAGCCCCTTTCACTGGTCATACTGAGAGGGCAGATGATCTCTTGGGTGTCATACATAGTGATATGTGTGGACCCATGAGTTCTATGGCTAGAGGTGGGTTCTGTTGGATCGATTGGCGCCCTTAGAGGGGGGGGGGTGAATAAGGGAATAAAATTCTTTATAAATTTTTAGACAATTTACTTAACTGTTTAGAGAAAATTAGAACGAAATAACAATTTAACTTAAAGGAGGAAATAATTGTAATTTGCAATTTTATAAATTATGCCAAATGATAGAAATCAAGTAAACACAAAAAGAGACATGATTATATTATATAAAAAAAAGTTTAAATAAATTTGATTTCAATATCGCTAGAAATCGGAGGCGTACAAAGTAAAACAATTTTTCCTTTTCTATACCGACTTGTATCCCCAAAAACCGGTTGGCTTTAGCCTATCCTTCCCCGGATATGGCCTCAAGCCGCTCTAGCCAATCCTTCCCCGGATATGTCCTCGAGCACCCCCTAGATCTAATCACCTAGACCTAGTCGCCAACACAAGGCAAATTCCTCCCTAAGTCCTACCCAGGCCTAGTCGCCAACACAAAGCGAATTCTCTAAACGGTTACAAAATATATGGAATGAAAATAAAGATAACAATAATAAAACTCCCTATATGAGATCTTCTTAAGTCAGAGATGAAGGATCGATGTAGTATGAGCGAGGTCGAAGCGATCGTCCTTCGGATGTAGCGTGACGTAGTCCTCCTCCAGAATTCTCCTTAAGCTTTTTGTGGGAGATCCTTCTTTGAGTTTTGGCACAAGTATATCTCTGGAAGCTCTCTCAGATTTCTGGAATAAAGCCTTCAATAATCCTCCCAGCCATCAGCAAAAACAAAATCAAGTCTTTTAAATAACCACTGGAGCTAACGCGTGGCGTTAAGGCTACCGCCCGACGTTAGTGAATCATGTACGGCAGTTGCTGACATCGTTCATAGCGTCGGGAGCGTGGCTGAACCAAATTTCATCGAACGAAAACAATTTTTGTCGAAACCGCCTTCGTCGAACGGAAACCCACTTCATCAACCGCAACTGTCAGGATCGTGGTAGAAACCAAGTTCGTCGAACGAAATCAATTTCGTCGAACGGAACTCATAGTTCGTCGAACCCAGTTTGTCAAGCGCAATTTCGTCTAGCGCATGCTTAGTTCGTCCAACGGAACTCCACGTTCGTCGAATGCAGTTTGTCGAGCGCACTTTCGTCGAGCGCAGGCAATTTCGTCGAACGGAACTCCAAGTTCATCGAACGCAGTTTGTTGGGCGCAATGTCGTCGAGCGCAGGCAATTTCGTCGAACGGAACTCCAAGTTCGTCAAACGCAGTTTCCTTTAGAGTTCGTCGAACGCAGGTTCCTTCAGGTTTCGTCGAGCGCCATCTCAGTGGTTTCCTTCTCAACGGTTGTTAACGCTGGGCATTAATACCTAACGCGAGCGTTAGCACACTTTCCAGAGAGTCGTCTCCAATATGTTTTCTACCTGTGGAGTATTGCACATATAGTTCCTGCACACTCTAAATACACGACAAGCAAGATCAAATATAATTTGGGATTTTTATTCTCAAGCAAAAGGATGTGACACACATGTCCAACAATCTCCCCCTTTTGATAATAACAAATCCTCTTAGCAAGAAATCGTTAAAGTGCAACTATAGTATTTGATATGCATGAAAATGTGCATACTCCCCCTATCTTAATGCTCCCCCTACATAAATGCAATTTATGTTTTACTCCCCCTAAATGATTGATTACAAGAATTAGTCTCCTCGTATTCTTCTATATTTCTCCTATATAAATTTCTTCAATTAATCTCCCCCTTTTGGTATTATCAAAAGAAGGTAGGGTGAGGGTAGTAAGGATGCATTTCTTATAAATGATAAAGCATGATCGAGCTTTTGTAATATAGATAATGATAAAGATTTTAAGCATAGTATATTTAAGAGATTTCAAATAAAAAGATAAGAGTTGTAAGCAAGCGGAAGATTATAAGAAACATCTTTTTGTAAGCATGAAAAGCATAAGTAAAAATATGAGTTTTTAGTTCAAAATGTAAAGATGTTTTAACCTTTTTGAAATCTCATAGTTTTACATAAAGATACCAAGCATGAAAATAAACATATCAAAAAGAATATGCTACAATGTTACTTAATTTTAAGTTCAAGAGATACCAAAACATTGTAGAGATCATGATAGGTTATCTAGTGCATATATTATATAAAGAGTAGTATAGATAAAGCATTAGAATCCAATACTCATGAGAAGAAGTGTTATGAAATATAATGATGTGCACATAAGTGTATTTTTGGCAATGTAAACAATTGATTTAAATCACAAAATACAAGACATATGTAAAGTAAAGTACCTAATAAAACACAAGTAAATTAACTTTCACACACTTTAATGCACACTATTTTATAAAAAGTGGTGTATTAATCAAGGGTTGCACAAGAAACTTTATTATTCTTTCCAAGGTGCTCAACCTTACAATGCTTATGAAGACTTATCAGGAGGTTCAAGTAGTGATTGGTGGAGTTATTGTTGTCTACATATATAATTCTTTGTTCACATTTGTGCGACAACATTCTCCGAATACACTTGTTTTGCAAACCCACAATTTTTGAAACTTACCCACTTTTCAAAATTTCATAAGTGCAATTCAAATGTAGTGTAGGTAATAAACTTATGCAAGTTTTAATTTATTGTACAAATACAATACACAAGCAAGCATTTTTAGATTTAAACACACATGTTGATTACCAAAATAAGTGAGTGAAAGGTATCATTATCAATCATAATACATTTACTCATACTTAGAGGCATGCTAAGCTTGGTTCTACACATATTTTTCAATACAATTGATGCACTTTAAATAGATATATCAAAGCATGATGAACGAAACAATGTTCATAGTAATTTGAAGGAATAAATGTTAACATTGTAAATAATTCTAACTAATAGAATTCATTCATGCTTGATATTAGCAATAAAGATCATACAGTTTTTTTGTTGTTTTATCATTTTTAATGAGATAAAAACAGAAAATCACAAAAACATATTTTTGTATTTTTGAACTTTGAACTTTTGTAGTTGATTTTTCATAATATGAATAAAACACAAATCTCAAAAACATATTTTTGAATTTTTGAATTATGAACTTTTGTAGTTGATTTTTCATAATATGAATAAAACACAAATCTCAAAAACATATTTTTGTATTTTTGAATTTTGAATTTTTGTAGTTGATTTTCTAAAATATAAATTAAAACAAAGATAATAAATGACAGAAATTCAAAAACAAATTAGTAGATATAAACTCACATATTTTTAAGGATTTTTAGAAATTTAAAAATCAGAAAATTTCAACACCAACGCTAACGCTGGCGTTAAGAGTTAACGCTGAAACAGTACACGATTTTTTGAGAATTTGAAAAATCTGATTTTTGATATTTATTAAGTGTCCTTAGAGTAGTATTATGCCGAAATTTTGTAATTTTTGGAGATGTCTTGATTGCTCAAATTGCATAAAACATTAGCATTTTACATGTTGTTCATCCTAAGATGTCTAAGACTCCTAATTTCAACCTTAACATTTAAAACCTTGCATCGGGAAGAGGTTTAGTAAATATATCAGCAAGTTGAGAGTCCGTGCCAATGAAACTTATCCTAACATTTTCCTATTTAATTTGATCCCTTATGAAATGATGACGCACATCTATATGTTTGGATCTAGAGTGGTGTACCAGATTATTTGTGAGATCAATGGCACTTTTGTTGTCACATTTTAATTTTATAAGTTTTAGATGAAAACCAAAGTCCTCTAAAGTTTGACTCATCCATAGTGCTTGTGCACAACAACTCCCTAATGTAATGTATTCGGCCTCCGTGGTGGAGAGTGCAACTGAATTTTGTTTCCTACTAGACCATGCAACTAATGAAGGTCCTAGAAAATGGCAAGTACCGCTAGTGCTTTTTCTATCAAGTGAACAACCAGCATAGTCCGAATCGGAGTAGCCGTGAAGTGTAAATGAATTATTGTGTGGGTACCATAATCCTAATCTAGATGACCCAATAAGATATCTAAAAATTCATTTTACTGCTTTTAAATTAGATTCTTTTGGATTGGCCTGAAATCGAGCACACAAGCATATGACAAACATAATATCGGGTCTAGTTGCACTAAGATAAAGTAGGGATCCTATCATACCTCTATATAAGGTTTGATCAATTGAAATTCCTTATTCATCTTTTCCTAATTTAAGTGATGCACTCATTGGTGTAGAATCATGTTTAAGGTTTTCAAATGCAAAGCGCTTAAGCATATCATAGACATATTTGGTTTGACATATAAAAATACCATCATTTCTTTGTGATATTTGAAAACCAAGAAAATACGAAAGTTCTCTTACTAGACTCATTTCAAATTCATTTTTCATCACTTCAATAACTTCATTACACAACTCTTCATTAGTAGATCCAAAGATTATATCATCAACATATATTTGCAAAATAATTAAATCATCATTATTATGTTTAATGAAGAGAGTATTATCGGCACTTCCCATAATATAACCGTGCTTTAATAAAAATGATGTAAGTCTTTCATACCATGCACGTGGCGCGTGTTTTAAACCATAAAGTGCTTTTTCTAGTTTATAAACATGATTGGGAAATTTTTCATTAATAAAATCGGGGGGGGGGGTGTTCAACATAAACTTCTTCTTTCACAAACCCGTAGAGAAAAGCACTTTTTTATATCCATTTGAAATAGTTTTATTCTTTTAAAGCTTGCAAATGCTAGAAAAATTCTAATGGATTCCAACCTAGCAACGGGTGCAAAAGTTTCATCAAAATCTATCCCCTCGATTTGTGAATATCCTTGTGCTACTAAGCGTGCCTTATTCCTAGTGATTCTAGACTCACCATCTAATTTATTTTTAAAAATCCATTTTACACCAACAACTGGGTGATTAGATGGTCTTTCTACTAATTTCCAAACATTATGTCGCTCAAATTGTTCTAACTCTTCATTCATAGCCAAAAACCAAAATTCATCATTTAAAGCGGTAGAAACATTTTTTGGTTCAATTTCGGAAACAAAACAGATATTTGAATATGATTCATGAAGAGAAGAGCGAGTTCTTACCCCGATGGATGGTTCACCAATTATTAATTCCCGTGGATGATCCTTTGTGAATTTCAAGGCACTTGGAGGTACATATTCATCTTCCTTGGCCTCCTCTTCTTCTTCTTTGGAAGATTCCTCATTACCATGCTCCAAAGGTTGTAAGAGATCGTCCTCGTTGCCTGCGGAAAGTTTTTCTACACAAGGAATAAACTCATCAAATTTTACATTTATTGACTCTTCAACTCTACTAGTTCTTTTATTAAAAATTCTATAAGCTTTACTAGTTGAAGAGTACCCAAGAAAAGTTCCTTCGTCACATTTTCCATCAAACTTTCCCAAGCTATCTTTTGTATTCAAAATAAAATATTTACAACCAAAAACTTTGAAATAAGATACATTAGGCTTCTTTTGAAAATAGAGTTCATATGGTGTGAGATTAAGAGATGGGTGAAGCATGATTCTATTCATAACATAACATGATGTATTTACAGCTTCGGCCCAAAAGGACTTAGGTAATTTATATTCACATAACATAGTACGTGCTTGTTCTTGAAGTGTCCTATTCTTTCTTTCTACAACACCATTTTGTTGTGGTGTGCGTGGTGCAGAGAACTCATGTTTAATGCCTAACATATCACAAAAGGATGTAAATTTTTCATTTTCAAATTCTCCTCCATGATCCGAGCGAATGAATTTAATTTTTAAATCACTTTCATTTTGAATACGAGTACATAATTTTGCAAATTCACAAAACGCATCAGAAGGATCTCCTTCCTCTGCTTCCTTGCCTTTGGAGAGAGAGTCCAAGTTAGAAAACTAACGGAAATCCAAGAGTTTGCTGGCTTTATACATAAAAGAGCTACCGTCGGCGCTACCTCTTAACGCAAGCGCTAGCCCAAAGGCGGTATGGCTGACCCTATTGTTGGGAACAGTGCCCAGCAGTGTTCCTGATTTGAAGAAGTGCTCAGCTCAATGATAAGTACAAATTATATCTAATGTCAAATCTAGTTCATTCTTGCAGAGTTGAGACAATATGTCCAGTACTTCAATAACCTGCCTAAGTATAATATCGTCGAAAAAGGCTGGACATATCGTCGACAAGAATAGACACATCATTGAAATGATGGGCAAAGCAAAGAAGAATGATTGTGTCTGTGTCGTCGAAAAGGATCAAGCATATCGTCAACAACATGCAGAGCAAGGCAGAATGGTGATATCATTGTGACATCTACACGAAGATATCAGAAAGTCGAAGATGAAGAAGAAGACTCAAATATGTGGTTGACAAGAAGCCTTGACGTCGATAAGGCTAAGTCAGAATGAATGTCGTTGAAAAGGCAAAGAGAAGATCAGTGTCAAAGATATCGTTGACAAGAAACTGTGTCGTCGATAAGACTGAACAGGACAGGTATCTTCGTAAAGAAGCCTTGTCGCTGAAGAAGCTAAGTAAGATTGATGATAACTATGCCGTCGAAAAGAAGACGTGACGTCGAGAACACTAAGGATGCAGTTGTGAAGATGGGCAGTGGGTGAAGAATGGTCTGTCGACATGATATCAATTATGTGGTCGATAAGATAAAGTTGTTACAGCGATATCGAGCAGAAAGAAGATCGCGCCGACATTAGTTAGATGACTTCATGTCGTCTTAAGTACAAATGCAGAAGGGATGTTCTGTGTCGTAGAGACATCTCTATCTGAATAGGAAGGAAGCAGACTTGAAGATCTGTCCAAGTCCAAGACAACGACAAGTCCTGTCGTCGAGATATTGTCCTTGTAGTCGTAATAATGAAAATATCGTCAAGACATATTCAAATATTTCCAGACGCGCTGTCAGCATTTAATGCCGCCGCCTGATTGTCCAATCAGCGCGTGCTCTTAAGGCATGGGGGTTTGTCAGAATAGGACATCATATGTGACCGTTAAGCAACTCATCCGTCCTATAAAAAGGGAACAGTGAGGTCATAGAAACAGAGAAAAAAAGAAACGAAAAGGAATCCCGCCCAGCAATACAACAATACAAGCGGCGGTGAAGAAAGTAGGGAAGAACAAAACGATCATTCTGTGTTCTTCAAGTTGTAGTCAAGTTTCATCGTCTACTAAGAATCGTTCAAGAAAGTAAGCCAGTCAACATCCGGCACAGCAAGAAGCTTGAAGAAGATTGGCACTGTCAAGGTTCATATTCTTCAAGAAAAGAAGTTGATCTCCATCAGGCAGATTCAATATTGTAAATCTATCTTTGTAAGGCTTGTGGGCCAAAATCTGTAAGATTTGTGCTTAGATCTGTGTGTCAAGCTTGAGGGCTTGAGATCTGTGAGGCTTGGGGGCTAGGGCAGAGGGACTTGCGGGTCCAAACGTATCAAGCTTGCGGGCTCAGGTGCAGTGAAGGGGCTTGAGGGCCTAGGCTGCAAAGGCTTGAGGGCCTGAGTGTCGAGCCTGAGGGCTCGGGTGCAGTGAAGGGGCTTGAGCCTTGAGGGTCTAGGATGTACAGGCTTGAGGGCCTGAGTGTCAAGCTTGCGGGCTTTGGTGCAGTGAAGGGGCTTGCGGGCCTAGGCTGCAGAGACTTGCGGGTCCGAGTTGTACGGCTTACGGGCCGGAGACATTGGGGGAGTTTGTCGAGCCTAGCACACTGCTAGGTAGGCGCAGAGGAAAAGAGGACTACTCAAGACACCCTGTCTTGAGGAACCTCTATAAGTCTTTTGTGTGTTTTCTATGATGTGCTCTCTTAAATGTTAAATCTATTATCCAGAAAACAAGAACACCTAAAGGGGATAAAATAATTTGAAAAACCTATTCACCCCCCCCCCCCCTAGGTTATAAGTCGACACCCAATAACTAACAAGTGGTATCATAGTTAGGTTGTTCAAAGAAAAGCTTAACAGCTTGAACATATCTGCTCTTGGGTGTATCAAATCAACTGATTATCATATCCTAACTCTATGGAGAAAGTCAAAAGATCTGACATCAGGGAGTTCAAATTCTTAAGTGAAAGCTCCTGGAAGCCTTCTCATATTAAAGAAGAAAGAAGTATAGGGATCAGAGCACCCTTGACTATTTCATACAGTGAATCTGAAGATGAAGAATGCTCTGCAGGCAGAAGAAGAATAAGAGCACCCTTGACTCTCACAGACTATGACTCTGAGGATGAGGAGGTCTATGGGTTGATGGCTCTATCAGATGAAGAAAATCATGATGAATCACATCATGATCAGGTATGCTTCACTCACACACCTTTACTACCTGCTTCAATTAAGAAGACCAAGAGTGCATCAGATGATTGCGCATCTTCTGAAAATGATGCAGAAGACTGCTCATCATGCAACAATAAGAACCATGTTGATCTAATAGAATAGGTTGGTGATCTCTTGGCTGCTCTGAGAAAGTGCAAGAAGCTTGTTAGGATGCAAGCTAAGGATCTAGAATCACTCACACCCATTAAGGCTGAGATGAATGAGGAAATGGGTATGTCCCACAATGGGGCACCAATTCCTTTGAGCTCAAGATGTTCATAGGCAAGCTTCATGATGAAAGAAACCAAAGAGAAGAACTCATCAGGAAACTTGAGAATGATCTTCTTAAGGAAAGAAGCTTAGTCGCTCAATTCTCCAAGCCCAAAACCATACTGCCCATCATTGACACCTTCTCTTTCTATGGGAATAGGAGGGGATTGGTTTTCAAAAAGGGGGCAGTAGATGCTGGAAATGGAAAAGGGGCAAAACTAAAGGAGGGCCCCATACCACCTTTCAGAAGGTAGTGCTTCCCACTAACGAATATGACCAGGACATTGTTTATGGTCACTAGATGAATGGAAGCTCCAATAGCTTAGGAAATGCTCCAAACTATGGGAAGAGAAAGGGCATGGGAATGAGTGCATTGAAGGATCCCCATGAAGAAATCCAAATGGCCCATCATGGACCATTTGTGTTTGGTGCCTCAGCCCCCACCTTCAAGGGTAAAGGAGCAACACCTTCCCAATCTCTTCCAGATAAGAAGCAGGCTGGTAGCACCAGTATAATCAACTCTCACTTGATCATATCTGATGTCATCAACATCATGTTATCTACCAAGCTGACATCTGTTGCTGACCAACAGATAAAGTCAAGAAGAAATAATTATACTAGAGCAGCTAGTCAGCCCTTGGCTGAGAGAGAAAGGAAGAATGTTGATGCCTTCTCTACTGAACATAAGCATTATGATTCTCCACCCACTTCAAAAATTGTTCAAAAAAGAAGATACAACATCCATGAATGTTGGTGCTGTGGCAAAGTGGGACATTTTGCCATTGACCGTTGGCACAACCCTAGTGTGCCTAGTGCAAAGGAGAGACCTCCTGGAAAGGCTGAGGTGAGTAGAAGAATTCCATATTATGCTAACAAGAACCTAGGACCCAAGTCACCTTGGGTTCCTAAGGGATATTAAATCTGTTTTGCAGGGAAGTCCGTTTAGCCAATAAAAGGCAAACAAGGCTGATGGACAATAAGTGATCCAGGCTTAACTCTGTACTAAGAAAAACCTCACCATATGCCAAGATGCACTGGTCAAGGGGGAGCTAAAAAATAAAGATAAGTAGGCATCACATCAAGGGGGAGCTACTAGCTCAAGAAGATATAAAAGCTAAGGTGAAGGTAACTATATTGATGTTCAATACATAACCTCATCTTATCATTTTGTTAAAGATAATCAAAAGCTCGTATGCATGGCACTGCTAAAGCATTGCACTGATCATACAAAAAGGTGAAAAAGAACAATATCATTTTGAACGCAAAACTATATCGTCGGAATGATTCCTCGACATCGAAATTGTGTCTCAACGATACCTAATTATCAATGGACTCTTAAACAAATCCGAGCTTAACCAATCATAACAGCTTAACTCGAGTTAATCAGACATTTAACAAATGACACTTCGTCTTCCAACTCGGAAACTATAAATAAGGCAGATGTCTTAAGGTTAAAACACTTTCTACATTAGCCCTAAAAAGACGTCGTTCTCTCTACGCCATCGAAGAGTGAACGAGTTGACTGAACTAGAATCCTCTCCGATCAAGTAAGAAATGGCGCCAAAAAGGAAGGATTTCTCTATGAAGGAAGCGAAGTAGTGAAGGGCGGTTTCTCAGAAGGGACAGAAGAGATTCAGAGCGCCATTAAGCTATTACACCGTCAATCTGGAGTTCGCCCTCTCAGAGTCAACAGTAATATTGAAAAGGGAAGTGTTGGAGTTTTACTCGAATGCCATGGGTGGCTCAAAAGGAATGTCTGTGAAAAGCTTGATCAATGGGATAAAGGTCAAGGTGAATCCCAAGAGGTTGGCAAGAGTTCTTCAGCTGCCAACCTTCGCCAAGGGGGAGGAAGATGAAAAGGTCACCCAGGAAGACCTTAACAGGGCTCTGGAATGATGCGGTCACTCCAGCAAGACCTATGGGTCTCTAGAAAGACAGAATTTTAATCAACGAGTGAAACCCATGGCTGATATTGTAGGAAAAGACCTCCTCTGTAAAGTAGGGTCGCATGATAGGATATCCAAGCCCATGTTTGAGATTATGGCAAGCATTATCCTAAGAAAAATGACCAACTGGGTCAGATCATTTTCAAGAGGATTCAAGACAGCTTTCAAGCTCTAAATCTGGGAAGAATACTATCACTGTATCTGCTGATATCCTACCATGAAAGCTTCAACAAGAAGTATGGCGCAAAAATCCATCACATGAGAAGGATGGACATCAGGATACTGGAAAGATGGGAGAAAACTCTGATTAAGTCTCCTAAGAAGCTGAAGACTGCAGAGGATGTGAAGAGGAAGGGAGAAAGATCATTAGAAGAAAGTGAATCAGGCAACAGCTCAGACTCGTCTGACTCTGAAGTGCCTGTAGAGAAAAGAAATGTCTCCCTCCAGACCTCTGCCCTAAGTCTGGGATTCGAAACAATGGCAACAGCAAGAACTGAGCAAGAGGTTGCAGAGACTGAGGGGGAGAAGAATGGTGAACTCTCTGCTCAAGTGGAAGAAGTGATCAATAAGATCATTGGGGCTGAGGATGCTGTCCATCATGGATCAGTAGACCAAGAGGACCCAAGTAAAGATCCCCAAGAAGAGAAGCTAGAGGATTCTGCTGATGAGACTAGCAGAGATCTGCTAAGTCCTGAAAAGGTAAAAGGGCCAAACCAATAACCCATCAGAAAACCTCTACCTCCAATAATTGAAGGGAATGAAGAAGAGGAACCAGAACAAGCTAGTTCACCTCCAGAGAATAGACCAGTGGAGTTCTCACTATTGTCTCAAATAAAGATGCTACTGGAAGAGCAAAGATTAAAAATTGAAAGTTACGTTATCTCTGCGGTCAATGAACTGAAAAGGGAACTATCTGCTGAAACTGAGAGCCTGAGAAATGACGTGAAGAATCTACAAGAGTATACTGCCAAAGAGACAACCCTTACTCACAAGGGTCTATCTAATTTAGGGGTCAATCAGACATTGATTGTCAGCAACATAGAAAAGGCCTACATTGCATCCACCAAGAGGATGGTTGAACACAAAACTAATCTTCAAGAAAGTCTAGATCACTACAATTAGGATCTAAACAGTCATCTGCTTGAGACCAAGAATCACTTGGAAGCAGGAATCCACATGCTTAAAAACAAGATATTGGCTTCCGAGGAGAATCTCCAAAGGGGGATATCTGAAGAAGTCATAAAGGGGGAGAAATCAATAATAAAGGTCAGTGGTGAGCATGCCATCTGGACCACAAATACCATCAGGGAAGCAATGAATCTCCCTCCTCTATATTTTGATGAGCCTGCTGAAGAGTACTCTGCTGAAGAGCAACATGCATACATTCCTGATACTGCCACTGATAAGGGTAAAGAGAAGGAAGTACTGGAGGATGAAGAAGTAAAAATGAGGAAGAGAAAGTACATGGAGGAAATGGAGAAAAAGGATGACTATGAAAGATGGAGTCCCAAATCTAGAATCATCATTCTAAAAGCATGAGAGCAAGTGAAAGCTAATAAAGGTGAACGATACAATGTATACAGTTCTCAAGAATGGGCTAAATATGAAGATCAAGAAGAAACGAGAAGGAGTCACAGAAGGGACAAGCAAGCAGGTAGAATCCCAACAAATGCTCCTGAACCTATCAAGTATCATCCCAAACCGTTTGAATACTTCATCAGACAAGCTGAAAAAGAGCAGGAAGCCAGTGCCAAGAAAGCAAAGGGTGAAGCTGTTATGAGGGCACCAGAGATATAGATGGCCAAATCTTTAAGGGGCTAAATGTAGAAATGTCAAAATCATTTGAAAACATTTGGCACTACTTATAAATGAAGTAATATTTGTCAAATTCTGTGTTCACTCAAATATAGTTGCAATGTTATCATTATATGCTTATTTTCTTAAGATGTACTTTATCATTGAGTGGGTTATGACTTCTTCAAATATGGGGAGATAGTTGGGAACAGTGCCCAGCAGTGTTCCTGATTTGAAGAAGTGCTCAACTCAATGATAAGTACAAATTGTATCTAATGTCATATCTAGTTCATGCTTGCAGAGTTGAGACAATATGTCTAGTACTTCAATAACCTGCCTAAGTATAATATCGTCGAAAAAGGCTGGACATATCGTCGACAAGAATAGGCACATCGTTGAAATGATGGGCAAAGCAAAGAAGAATGTTTGTGTCTGTGTCGTCGAAAAGGATCAAGCATATCGTCAACAACATGCAGAGCAAGGCGGAATGGTGATATCGTTGTGACATCTACACGACGATATCAGACAGTCGAAGATGAAGAAGAAGACTCAAAGATGTGGTCGACAAGAAGCCTTGACGTCGATAAGGCTAAGTCAGAATGAATGCCGTTGAAAAGGCAAAGAGAAGATCAGTGTCGAAGATATCGTTGACAAGAAACTGTGTCGTCGATAAGACTGAACAGGACAGGTATCATCGTAAAGAAACCTTGTCGCTGAAGAGGCTAAGTAAGATTGATGATAACTATGCCGTCGAAAAGAAGACGTGACGTCGAGAACACTAAATATGCAATTGTGAAGACGGGCAGTTGGTGAAGAACGGTCTGTCAACATGATATCAATTATGTCATCGACAAGATAAAGTTGTTACAGCGATATCGAGCAGACAAGAAGATCGCGCCGACATTAGTTAGATGACTTCATGTCGTCTTAAGTACAAATGCAGAAGGGATGTTCCGTGTCGTAGAGACATCTCTATCTGAAGAGGAAGGAATCAGACTTGAAGATTTGTCCAAGTCCAAGACAACGACAAGTCCTGTCGTCGAGATATTGTCCTTGTCGTCATAACAATGGAAATATCGTCAAGACAGATTCAAATATTGCCAGACGCGCTGTCATCATTTAATGTCGCCGCCTGATTGTCCAATCAATGTGTGCTCTTAAGTCATGGGGGTTTGTCAGAATAGGACATCATATGTGACCGTTAAGTGGCTCATCCGTCCTATAAAAAAGGAACAGTAATGCCCTAGAACCAGAGAAAAAAGAAACGAAAAAGAATCCCGTCTAGCAATACAACAGTACAAGCGGCGGTGAAGAAAGTAGGGAAGAACAAAACAATCATTCTGTGTTCTTCAAGTTGCAGTCAAGTTTCATCGTCTGCTAAGAATCGTTCAAGAAAGTAAGCCAGTCAACATCCGGCACAGCAAGAAGCTTGAAGAAGATTTGCACTGTCAAGGTTCATCTTCTTCAAGAAAAGAAGCCGATCTCCATCAGGCAGATTCAATATTGTAAATCTATCTTTGTAAGGCTTGCGGGCCAAAATCTGTAAGATCTGTGCTCAGATCTGTGTGTCAAGCTTGAGGGCTTGAGATCTGTGAGGCTTGAGGGCTAGGGCAGAGGGACTTGCGGGTCCAAACGTGTCGAGCTTGCGGGCTCGGGTGCAGTGAAGGGGCTTAAGGGCCTAAGTGTCGAGCCTGAGGGCTCGGGTGCAGTGAAGGGGCTTGAGGGCCTAGGCTGCAAAGGCTTGAGGGCCTATGATGCAAAGGCTTGAGGGCCTGAGTGTCAAGCTTGCGGGCTTGGGTGCAGTGAAGGGGCTTGCGGGCCTAGGCTGCAGGGACTTGCGGATCCAAGTTGTAAGGCTTGCGGGCCGGAGACATTGGCGAAGTTTGCCGAGCCTAGCACACTGCTAGGTAGGCGTAGAGGGAAAGAGTATTACTCAAGACACCCTGTCTTGAGGAACCTCTATAAGTCTTTTGTGTATTTTCTATGTTGTGCTCTCTTAAACGCTAAATCTATTATCCAGAAAACAAGAACACATAAAAGGGATAAAATAATTTGAAAAACCTATTCACCCCCCCCCCCCCCCCTCTAGGTGATGAGTCGACACCCAATAACTAACACCTATCCATAACTGCTTAAGGATTCGTCGAGAACGCTACCGCCGACGATAGCGCTACCGCCGACGTTATCTCTCGTCGAATCAATTTTACGAGTGCTCAACACGATTCGTCGGAACACCTTCGTCATGACACAAATTCGTTGTGACAGCTACCACCAACGTTACCACTACCGCTGACGCTAGCACTCGACGAATCATCTTGACGTTTTTGACGACATACATAAGTCCCTTCGTCGATACTCAACTATTTCGACGATAAGAGCTACCGTCGGCGCTATCCCTAGCGCCCGACGCTAGCTCCTTAGCTTAGAACACCGCGAATGCTTTGCACATGAAAACTGGGGTCTTACAACCTTCGCCTACTATTTTCTTGTTCCCTTCCTCCAACCTGGCCAGCTTGGCCACAAACTCATGATTCATTGCCTCGCTCTCGACCTGCCTCTCGACCCAATCAATGAGGTCCTCGAATGACATCGGTGGGTCCCGGGTGATCTCCATCTTGAAGAGTCTTCCTTGTAGTCTGAGCTTGAACGCCAACATGTGAACGGATGTATAATATGCATTTTCTTTTCCTATATGCCCATTTAAGTCATCTCATATGAAAATCTTTTCTTATTGAGAGATTTCCCTTACTAAATTATCTAATTTTTCTCAAAATTGCACCTTAATAACTTCACTTAATCCTATTTGTGGCGCAAAAGCACTGTTCACATTAATAATTTTCTTTCCTATGATCAATTTAAGAGCTAAGATTCTATCACCTTTTCTACTTACCTCAACAGCTCAATCCCTTCAAGTAGTATCCACAATAATACACACTCCACTGCTTGCTGTATAAAGGGTCAGACAAACAGGATTGGGGGAGGCGGGTCTGCGATTATTAGGTATAGGAGACTTTTTAAACTAAAAAAACTTATTTACTTATGGGGTGCAAATAGCTTCAAGGTAATGCCAAATTAGTTCCTAAAATTTTAGTTGTGTTAAAGTAATCCTTGAATTTTTCATCTAGTAACCTTTTTTAATTGTTGAATTGCACTCAAAATGAAGCCTAATGCTGACCACAAAAATTAAAATGACATAACTTAAAAATCTATGAACTAAATTAATGTCCGTATTTATCAAATTACATCATTATTCATTAACATAATTTAAAACCATAAATATTTTATGTTCTGTTTCTAGCTTTTAGAAAATAAACCCTAGTGAACGCTTTCTAAAAATTGAGTTCCCTCTGTTCCCGCCGCCCTTTGCCGGTCTTCGGTATTATCCTTCTTCTCCGTTTCCGCTTAATTCTTCCACAACCTGTCCTTTTCGTCTTCCTTCTTATCCATCCATCGACTGAGGAAGAGATGTCGGACGAGGAAAACTCTAAACTCTTCCGTATCTGGAAGACGACGCTGGAGATGCTCAGAGACCGCGGTTTTCTCGTTCATGAGTCGGAGGTTAACATGCACATGAGCGAATTCCTTCTAAAGTTCGGCGAGAATTTCAAGCGGGAGGACCTTGACATGTCAAAGACCAAGATAGATGACCTAAACGATCGGGTAATTGTTCTAAGCATATATATATATATATATATATATATATATATATATATATATATATATACACACACACACACACACACACAATATTAAAAGGGAAAAATTGTCTTTGGTGAAACATTCAAAATTGCTAAATATACCTTGTTGTTTTCATCTAATGACTTAGCATATATTATAATATATTTAAAAAAATTTAAAATGCAGTATCTATTCAACTAATTACATCATATCCCCAAATTAAAATTAATGATGAAAATCCATAAAATAAAAAAAGTTTTTAGTAGTGCTCCTATACCTATTATGGTAGGCTGTCATTGGGCATGCCATCGGTATTTTTGATGAAGACTATCATTAGGCA
Organism: Dactylorhiza incarnata; assembly: GCA_033032865.1. NCBI lineage: Eukaryota > Viridiplantae > Streptophyta > Magnoliopsida > Asparagales > Orchidaceae > Dactylorhiza > Dactylorhiza incarnata. Next base: position 5,112,361 of record JAWHQI010000001.1, on the reverse strand, counting down.
TGTCAATGGTATTTTTGAGGAGCTACCATTAAACTCATCAACTTTATTAAAGTTGATTTGACATGATATATACATAATGTTGAGATTGTTTAACAAAAATCGAAAAATGTCGTATAACTAATTTTCGCACTAATTAATTGATAGTGTGTTTATTTTAAGTTGCATTAATTAATTGATAGGGACGAAGCCCTGTTTCTGTCGGGGTACTGTCGCAGTTCGCTGTAGGGGCGGAGCCCTGTGCCTGTCACTCGTATATATATATATATATTGAAATTAGTTGTTTGTACGCGACCTAGTCGTTAACACTTAAGTTACCTGTATTCCTATTTGTGTTTTTACCCGTCCTACGGTTAAAACCGTTCTCTCTTTAAGTGTAACTGTATGCGCCTTAGGTGTTTAAGCGTGTAAGTTGGTTGGATATATACCTCCCAATATATGCTTGTGAGATTATGAAAACAATATCGTTATGTGCCCATCTTTTTCTTCTTTCTTCTCTATTACCAAATTTCGTGGATCTCTTCTCGTGAAGACTCCAATCCGCTTCTTGTTCAGGAGTCAGCTTTAGGGAAGACTACTTGTATCAACAGTTGACGAATTAGAAGAGTAGCAGTTGCATTAGAGCCAATTTTCCGGCCATTGTTTCCACCTGCGATGGCAACACACAATCAACGTTATCAGGATCATGATCCGGATCGTAGGATCGTACGATCCTACGATCCCAATTTTAAAATTTAATCAGGATCTTATCTGGGATCGAAATCATTTACTTCGTTTTGATATAATTATTCAACGGTTGGTTAGTTTTATAGTTTTTTGCGCTGATTGTTTGTAATTGGATAATACAAAATTCAATTTCATATTTTAAATCTTAATTTATAAATGTCGTAGGATCTTACGATCCTCGATCCGATCCTACGATCCGATCCTGCCGCAAACAATCCAAAAAATGCAACCTTTAACTAATCAAGGACACATACGACTAAGATGAAAATATCTCTAATTAAAAGGTTTGATTTTATTACGAGGAAGTATAAAATTATGTTTTTAGAAAAATTGTTAAAAAAGCATCAAATTACTTCTTTCTTTGGAAACAAATACAAAGAAAGGAAGCGCGGAAATATTTAAAAGAAGATTTAGTTCAAGGGATGAGGCAACATCCATTAAACAGAGGAAACAAAGCTTTCCTTTCACTCTGTCGGTCGGAGCAATCACTGTTCCTGTGATTGATTCTTGCGTTCGTCCCCTCTAGCCCCATCAACGATCCTCCAGAGCTACGACGCCGCCCAGCAAGCTTCCGACGCCAATCGATTCGACAAGGATAGCCGTTCTCCTCTTAGGTCACCGTCGACACCGACGTTCTACTCCGGCGACCTAAGCTTTCCTTGTTCCGTTCATTCAAAGACCGGTAGAATTCAACTCTTGTATCTACTGTACTGCCATTAGCAGTTGGAGCATCCGACATTAGCCGACAACAGTAGCCCTTAACACCCCTGTGCAAAAGAGTTTGAGGAGGCCTCCTCGCCGTAGATTTACGTATGATCGGGTAAACTCTGTCCTTTGTCTAGCTCCCGTTTATTAGCTTAGTCGTATGCGATTCATTTAATTAGCAAAAAAACTTGCCTCAAATGTTCGATCTATTTTTATTGCCGCTATTCATTAATTATTGTTGTGATTGAGCTTGCCGCAATATGCAAATACTGTTTTGAATAGAATCTTAAGGCTCGTGAGAATTTTTCTTCAAATAACGATTAACTTTTGAAGTTCGAACGTCAAGAGTAATTTTGTGTGCAAAATTCGACTTAGCCCTCTCGGCCTACATCAATTTGGTATCAGAGCACTTTTGATTTGCTCCTATTGCGAATCAAGCGATCCGTGTTTAAAAAAAATAGAGAGTTTGTTATATTTTGTTTTTGAAGTTTTAAAATCTTTATTTAAAAAAAACAATTTGCTCATTTGAATTTAAAAAAAATAAAAAACAATTTTTTTAAAGATCACTATTTTAAAATTTTGTATATATATGTATTGAGTTTGAATTTTAAGATAAAAAAATTTAAAGATTTATTATGCCCACTCGGGTAATCTCACATTTAAAATAAACACTTTTAAATTTTTTGACTTATTTTTGTAAAGCATAAAATGTTCTCTTTGTTAATTTTTTTTAAATCAAATAAAAAATAATTAAAATATTTCAAAATTTTGAGAATTTAATAAAATTAATTTAAATGGAAAACGTGTGGGTCATTTAGAAGTTAGCGTTGTTGATCTGAGCGCACAAATTAAAATTTGACTAAAACAATTGAAACATTGAGTACGAATGTTAACGCGAACATGCGAGATGTTGGACAAGTGATAAATGGATTACACACGAGTGTTTTAACACGTTAGAGGTCAACCAAAAACTAGGGATTAATCCACACCAAATTGAGAATCATCTTAAACCATAGACAATCAGAGTTCAAAAACTCTGTTTCGCGACACTTTGAACAAGGGCACCAAAACATAAGGGATCCACCCCGATGAGATTTAGGTGTCAAGTTAGACATTGGTGATTTCGAAGGATGATTAGGACCCGATAGTTGTTTAGATTGGTTTGATAGGATGGATCGTTTCATGACATGAAAGTTATTGCCCCAGGCTAGACAGGTTGAGTACGCAATCCTTAGGCTGAAAGGGTCCGCCCTAGTTTGGTGGGGACAGTTAGAGCGCTTTAGATTTAATTTAGGTATGCCCCTCATCACCACATGCGCAAAATTTAAAATGCAACTACGAAAAAGGTTTGTTCCACTTGATTATTTGCAGACCCTTTATCGTAGGTTTCACAATCTGCGATATGATAAATTATCACGAATGAGTTTCTCGTACTTCAGTCTCGCCTCGACCTCCGGGTGGATGATGACATGACCGTATCCCATTATCTGAACGGGTTACGCTACTCCATTAGAGATCAGTTAGAGCTCCATGACTATAGGTGACACAGGACGAATCTATAGGTGGCTGTCCTTGGCGATGAAAGGTGAAAACGGACCGGAAATGGATGGATCCGGCCACGTGGGTAGAAATCCGGACGGGGGTGGATAGATCCGATGATTTGAGAGCGGATCCGGGCTGGATTTGTCCAAATCTGGATTGATATGGACAAGGAGGGGCTGGGGGTGGTTCCACATGTGGGTTTGAAGGTGTTTCAGTGGGGGCTGCTGGGAGGGGATAGGGGAAGGGCTGGCGGTTTGGAAAGGGGCTGGGACGGGCGACTGGCCTTCGATGAGGGTGGCGGTGGCTGGGAGGAGGGGCGGCAGCGGGTTGAAGGTTGGGAGGAGGGCGGCTGGACCTTGGACAGCAAGGGGAGGTGGCTGTGGAGGCTGCTGGAGGTTGTTGGACAGGGGGATGGCGGCAGCTTGAGGGAGGATATGGGTGGCCGGCGGTGGCTAGAAGGAGGGGAAAACTTTAGGTTAGGAATAGTAAATTTCATTTTTGAATAGTGAACAAAAGGGTGATTTTCTGGACAGCCAATGGTGTCTGTTTGGGGGGCTGTTGGGGGGCTGCGGGAGGGAGTTTGCGAGGGGGAAAAGAGGGTTAGGGTTAGGGGTACCTTGGGGAGGGAAATACAAGCCTAGGAGTCGTCCCCTAGGGTTCCACGGAGTCGGCACCGTGGCGGGATCGCTGAATTCCGGGAATAAGCTTCTCCAAAATCTGCAATGCCTAGACCAGCCCCATATCACATCTATTTATAATAAAACAAGGATTATGGCATACCCCATCAACGACTATGATTGGCCGGAGGTAGGGCTACCAAAATACATCAAAATAAATGCAAACATAGTAAAAATATATCAAATCGATTCGCAACGCGAATCCGGACGCATCTGTGGAGTCCAATCGTCGATCCGGGCACGCCATATATGGTAAGACGCCAAATCAGCACCGAATGAGCCCAAAACTCGTCCTCGTCTCTGCTCCGCATCATTAGGGACTTGGAAAGAGGACGTCCGGAGTTAGGTCTATTGATAGACCCCCACACACTTACACCTCTACCCCTACGGTTAGGACTGCCGGACCCTCTCGTCCGACCATTCCCCCGAGTACCCCTGCACTTCCTGTCGCACCGTCTAGAGTCAAGGAGATTACAAGAACTAGACCACAACCTGGTGCATTTAGGTGTTTTAAGTGTATGGAGTTAGGTCATAAATCATCTGAGTGCCCGCGATGTCACTTCGTCGCTATCATTGATGCTGAAAATGGGCAAGAATTCGAGTATGAAGTCTTCCTTGATAACTCTGAACCTGACTCTATTTCTGAGCCCGAGTTAGAGAGGGAGTTAAAGATAGAGGGAGAACAACCTGACCAGCTAGTTTGCATTCTCCACCACAGCTTACTGACCCCTAGGGCCCCTACTGTTGACAAATGGTTGAGCAATAATGTTTTTCGTACGACCGTCTACATACAGGGACAATTTTGTTCTGTCATAATTGATAGCAACAATATGGATAATTTTTTTTCTCAATGCATGGTTGATAAATTAAAATTGGAAACACAGCCATTTGAAAAACTTTACAACCTATCATGGGTCACTAGTAGTAATACAATACCCATCATGCACCAGCGTCTCGTAGAGTTTTTCATAGGTAGCACATATCAGGATTTTGTCTGGTGTCATATTGTCTCTATCGAGGTCTGTCATATCCTATTAGGGAGGTCCTGACAGTACGACAGACACGTCCTTCATGATGGTGTAAAGAACTCTCATTCCATCGAGCGCAATGGGCGCAACATTGTTCTTCTCCCCCAGAAGAATAATCTTCTTCCTAAGGCCCCAAAGAGATCTTCACACCCCTCTAGCACTATTTCTGCCATATCTTTTCCCTTCGCCACCATGTTACTGACTATGCCACAATTTCAGGAGGAGATGAAGGATAGTGACGTAGTTTATATGTTATCTGTTATTGATTCCACCCCCACCATATTAGACATCCCTAGTGCGGTGCGACCTCTTATTGACGAGTTCTCTGAGATTATGTCAGAGGAGTTACCCGATCAACTCCCTCTGATGAGAGATATCCAGACTGTATTGACTCAATGCCAGGAGTTAACTTACCTCATCTTCCCCATTATCGTATGAGTCAAAAAGAGCATGAGGAACTCTATAGGCAGGTGACCGATCTGATTTCAAAAGCTCATATTAAGGAGTGTATGAGCCCTTGCATCATTCCCATATTATTAGTTTCCAAGAAAAATTGAACATGGCGCATGTGTGTCGATAGTCGATCGATTAACAAAATCACTATTAAATATCGTTTTCTGGTCCCCCGATTGGACGACATGCTTGATATGCTTAGTGGGTCTATTGTGTTTTTGAAGGTAGATTTAAAGAGTGAGTACCACCAGATCCGGATCCGACCAAAGGATGAGTGGAAGACTGCGTTTAAGACAAGAGAGGGTTTATACGAGTGGCTGGTGATGCCTTTTGTTCTATCCAATGCACCCAACACATTTATGCAAGTGATGAATCAAGTGCTTAGACCACTTATTGGAGTTTGCATAGTGGTTTATTTTGATGACATTCTGATTTATAGTACTGATCCTGATCAACACCCGATTCATCTTAGGAAAATATTAGAGATCCTGCGCACTAATAAATTATATGTCAATTTGAAGAACTGCACCTTTTTTACTGATAACCTGACCTTCTTTGGATATATTATTTCATCTGAGGACATTAAAGTTGATAGAGAGAAGGTCAAAGCGATAAAATCATGACCTAGCCCTATGACGATTACTGAGGCTCGAGGATTTCACGGGCTAATATTTTTTTTATCAATGTTTTATTTAAAATTTTTGTACACTGATTATGCCCATTACTGATTTAAAAAAAGGGATTATTTATTTGGACCGAGGAAGCCGATCACACATTTTTATTAGTTAAGGAAAGACTCACCAGTGCACCCGTATTAGCGCTGCCTGATTTTGATAAACTTTTCGAGGTTGACTATGATGTATGAAGTATAAGCATTGGCGCGACATTGAGTGAGGAGGATTGACCTGTATCATTCTTTAGTGAGAAATTGGGTGAAGCAAAGACCGAGTATTTCACGTACGATATCGAATTCTATGATATCGTTCAGGCTCTCCGCCACTGGAGGCACTACTTGATCCAACGTGAGTTTGTGGTGAATACAAACCATGACGCACTGAAATATTTGATCTTCTGGAGAGAGATTAGACGCCACGCCAAGTGGGCTGCCTACTTACAAGAATTCACATTCCAATTAAAATACAAACCCGGTGTTACGAATAGAGTAGCCGACGCCCTTAGTCGCCGCACACATTTACTAGTCATACTGCAACCTCACATTTCTGATTTAGATTTACAGCGTGACTTGTACATTACTGATTCTTTCTTTCGTGACATTTGGACCTCGTGTCAACATATTGAGGCTGATCCTACTACCCAATACGTAGTGAGTGATGGGTATTTATTTAAGGGCTCCTGTCTTTGCATTTGTGAAGGACCCCTTCGAGAGATACTACTTAGGGAGCTTCACTCATCTGGGTTAGGTGGACACGTAGGGCAATCCAAATTGCTAGATCTCACTAGTGCTTGATATTATTGGCCGAAGATGAAGCATGATGTCATCGAACTTGTTAGGCACTGTACGACATGTCAGTTGTATAAGGCGCACACACAAAACGCTGGATTATACACCCCCTCCTGATTCCTGAGAGGCCGTGGTATGACATTTCGATGGATTTCGTAGGACTTCCTCGCACTCAAAGAAAAGTAGACTATATTTTTTGTGGTAATAGATCGTTTATCAAAAATGACGCATTTCATACCACGTAGGAAAACCTTTAGTGCTGTACACATCGCTGAACTTTTTTTTAAAAAAAGCGTTAGGTTGCATGACATTCCTAGGTCGATCACCTCTGATAGGGATACACATTTTATGGGGTGCTTTTGGAAGACAAATGTGGGGTCGACTGGGAACCAAACTCGAGTTTAGTAGCGCTTATTACACTCAGATCGATGGACAGACTAAGGTAGCTAATAGGAGTTTGGGGGACCTTCTTAGGTGCTTAACTGGGAAAAATCCAAAGCATTGAGATCTCGTACTTTCGCAAGCTGAATTCGCATTCAATAATTCTAAAAACCGCTCAACTAATAATCTCCTTTCAATATTGTCTATGGGTTCACCATCCCCCACTTGCTTGACCGCCACTCTCTGCCATCTCATGAACGTATTTCTATCGATGCGCTCATATTGATTATTTAAAAGAATTGTATAGAAATATTGCTAATAAATTGCGAGCAACTTTTAAAAATTATAAATTCATGGTCGATCATCATCGCTTGGAGTTATACTTTTCAGAAGAAGATTGAGTGTTTGCTTATTTTCGGAAACAGAGATTTACTCCTGGTACATATTATATACTGCAGCAAAAGAGGTTTGGTCCATTTCAAATTTGGAAGCACATCAGTGAGAATGCCTAACTCTTCGATTTGTACTTCGCCAATATTTAACGTGGCTGATATGACGCCATTCTATGGAGAGCCACCTAGTTCTTAGCCCAGTCCACCTGTTGCAGCCCCAGACATACCACCTGAGTTAGCACCAGTGTCGCCGCCCACCACTGAGGAAATAGATCAGGTTCTTGATGTACGAAAGTTTCGCACTCTCCACAGGAGGACGTACCATCGTTACTTGGTCTCTTGGCATAGACGAGGCATTACTAATAGTTCTTATATTTGCACTGCCGAGTTGCAGCGACGACGCCCCGATTTGTCTGTTGCCAGTTTTTGCAAGCTCTCAATGGGGTCGAGCTCTGTCAACCCCGGTGGAATTGGTGCAACTGTCGCCATATTCGAGGACGCGTGATATCATCACGCAACAATTACCTTTTTATTATGTTATTTTATTTCCTTTCATCTTATTTTTCCGCGTACTGATTTTATTTTGAGTTCCGGCTCAAAATAAAAAATTATGTTTTTTGAAAAATTGTTAAAAAGGCATCAAATTGCTTCTTTCTTTGGAAACAAATACAAGGAAAGGTGCGTGGAAATATTATAAAGAAGATTCATTTCAAGGGAAGAGGCAACCACCATTAAACAGAGGAAACGAAGCTTTCGTTTCCCTTTGTCGGCCGGAGCAATCAATGTTCCCTCGACCGATTCTCGCATTCATCCCCTCTAGTCCCATTGACGATCCACCAAAGCCACACCGCCGCCCAACAAGCTTCTGACGGTAATCGATTCGAGGAGGATAGTCGTTCTCCTCTCAGGTTGCAGTCGACACCCACGTTCTACTCCGGCGACCTAAGCTTTCCTTGATCTTTTCATTTAGAGACCGCTCGACTTCAACTCTCGTCTCCACTGTACCACCATTAGCAGTTGGAGCATCCAACATTAGCCGACAGCAGCACCCGACATTAGCCGACAACAACATCCCTTAGCACCTCTGTGCAAAAGAGTTTGAAGCGGCCTCCTCCTCGCCGTAGATTTGTGTATGCTCGAGTAAACTCCGTCTTTTGTCTAGCTCCCATGTATTAGTTTAGTCGTAAGCGATTCATTTAATTAGCAAAAAAGCTTTCCTTGAATGTTCTATCTATTTTTATTGCCATTTTTCATAAATTATTGTTGTGATTGAGCTACCGTTTTGAATCAAACCTTAAGACACGTGAGAATTTTTCTTCAAATAACGATTAACTAACTTTTGAAGTTCGAACGTCGAGAATTATTTCGTACGCATAATTCGACTTGGCCCTCTCTTCCTACATTAGATGGATATATACCTCCCACTGTATGTTTGTGATTTTATGAGAAATATTATTATGTGCCCATCTTCCTCTTCTTTCCTCACTTTTTCCAAATTTTGTGGATCTCTTATCGTGAAGACTCCAATCCACTTGCTGTTCAGGCCACAACCTTATGGAAGTGTACATGTATCAATAGTTGACAAATTAGAAGCGTAATAGTAATCACCGCTTGTTCGTCCTTTATTTATTTATTTATATTCTTTTAGTGAGAAAGTTGCGGCGAAGGGAAGAACGATGGGGATGTTTAATTGTTAAAGAATGAGGACATATGATAATAGCGAGTCAACAACTTCGGTAGCCAGATTTGAGAATTTATTTATTAATTGTAGTATTATTATCCATTTTTTATCTGTGTCTATTTTTCACCATTACAACAATAACAACACTCAAGCCTTTATTCCACCCTAGTGGGGTCGGCTGTATGGATGCTTTGTTGCCATTGCGCCCTATCTTGAATCATAGTCTCATTAATGCCTAAGTACATCATGTCTTTTCTTATAGTTTCATTCCAAGTCTTTTTTGGTCTCCCCCTCCCCTGTTTAACATGTCTAGTGACTAAACTCTCACAATGCCTAACAAGTGCCTCTAATGGTCTCCTATGTACATGTTCGAACCATCTTAAACGAGCTTCTCACATCTTCTCTACAGTTGGCCCAATCCTGTCTTATCTCTGATACATTCCTAATTTTATCCAGTCTCGTGTGACCACACATCCACCTAAGCATTCTCATCTCCGCAACTCCCATTTTTTGCTCATGTACATCATTCACTGCCGAACACTCAGAACTGTAGAGCATTGCTGGCCTAATTGCAGTACGGTAAAAACTTATCTTTAAGTTTTAATGGTACTTTACGATCATAAGCATAAGATCCCAGACTCACCTCTCCACTTCAACCAACCTGCTTGAATTCTATGTATCACATCTTTATCTACACCTCCATCTTTTTGAATTATCGATCCCAGATATTTAAAGCACTAACTGCAGGAAATATCTTGGTCACCCAATTTAATGGAGTCATCCGACCTTCTTGTACTATTAATTTAAGCTCTATATACTCCGTCTTTGTCCCGCTCAACCTAAAACCCTTCTTTTCAAAAGTGTCTCGCCAAGATTGAAGTTTCGTGTTTACACCCTCACGCGTCTCATCAACCAAAACAATATCATCTGCAAATAATAAACACCAAGGTATTGCTTGTTAGATATGTCCAACGAGCTCATCTAAGATAAGGGTAAAGAGATAAGTGCTTAAAGCTGACCCTTGATGTAAGCCAACAACGATTGTGAATTCCTGTGTTAATCCTCCAGATGTCCTCACCCTGGTCACTGAATTTGTATTCATATCTTTGATTACGTCAATGTATGATACATTTACACCTTTCTTTTCTAAGACTCTCCACAAGACCTTTCTTGACCCTATCATAAGCCTTCTCCAGATCGATAAACAACATATACAAATCTTTTTGTCTTTCCCGATAGTTGTCAATGAGTCTCCTCAAGAGATGTCTAGCTTCCATGGTTGACCTCCCTGACATGAATCCAAATTGATTCTCTGAGATGCCAGTCTCTCGTCCTACTCTTTTCTCTATTACTCGTTCTCATAGTTTCATAGTATGACTCATTAATTTAATTCCCCTGTAATTGACACAATTTTGTAAATCTCTTTTGTTCTTATACAAATGTACCAAAATATTTTATCTCCATTGGTCTGACATCCTCTTTGTCTTCAGTATCTTATTGAAGAAATTTGTAAGCCATTAAATTCTTTTCCTTTCTAAGCATTTCCATACTTCGATTGGTATATCATCGGGCTCAACCGCCTTTCCATTTTTCATCTTCTTTAGAGCATCATTTATCTCTGATGCTTGAATTTTACGATAAAAAGTTATGTTTCTATATTTCTTCGATTTACTTAACTCTTCCAAGTTCAGTTCATTGTCTTTTCTTCATTGTATAGTTAATAAAAATGTCTTTTCCATCCCTCCTTAATAGCTACATCATCCGTCAAAACCATATCTGTTTCATCTTTTATGCATTTAACTTGGCTTAAATCTCTCGTCTTCCTCTCTCTAGCTCGAGCAATTTTATATATATTACGCTCTCCATCTTTGGTATCTAGTCATTTGTAAAATTCTTCATAAGCTTGACTTCTTGCTTTACATATTGCATTTTTAACTTCTTTTTTGATGACTTTATACTTTATCAAGTTTTCATCTTTCTTACAAACATATAATGTTTTGTAGCTGACCATCTTTGCCTTCACTTTGTCTTGCACTTCTTCTTTCCACCACCATGATTCTTTATGTGGGGGTGCACGACCTTTTGACACTCCAAGTACACGTTCATTCCACTTATCCTTAAATGAGAAGACATAACTTCTCATGTGACACTAGAATTAACATAAGTATCGTCAACTAGTATTTTATAACCGCTGCCCTGTTTTTCCTTCTTCAAGTTGCACCACTAAATTTTTGGCAATACTTTTGTCTCTCTTAAAGTTACTATATTTAATTTGCGCATCTAACACCACTAGTCTATGTTGCGTTGTCAATCTTTCTCCTGGTATGACTTTGCAATTCTTACAATTTTTTTTATTCATTTGCGAGTCATAAAATAGTCAATTTGTGACGTATTTTGTCCGCTCTTAAACGTAATTAAGTGCTCTTCCCTCTTCATGTATAACATATTTGTCACAATTAGCTCATGTGCTATTACAAAGTCTAGAATAGTTCTTTCATTTCTTTCTCCATACCCAAATTCTCGATGAACGTCTGTATAATCCGTATTTTTCTTCTCTACATGTCAATTTAAGTCTCCTCCAATGAAAATTTTCTCGTTTTGTGGGATTTCTCTTACCAAATCATCTAAGTCTTCCCAAAATTGTATTTTAATAGCTCCACTTAATCCTACTTGTGGCGCATAAGCACTAATTACATTAATAGTTTCATTTCCTACGATTAATTTAAGAGCTAAGATTCTATCACCTTTTCTGCTTACCCCAACTACTTCATCCCTCCAAGTAGCATCTACAATAATACTTACTCCATTGTTTGTTTTATTTTTTCCCGTGTACCATAATTTAAAACCTGAATTATATAGAAATTTAGCTTTCTCACCCACTCATTTAGTCTCTTGCAGACATAAAATATTTATTCTTCTTCTAATCATTGTATCCACTACTTCCATCGCTTTTCCCGTTAGCGTCCCTATATTCCAACTTTCAAACCTAAGTCGATCACAAATCCTACGATCTACTTTTCTAGGATGCCTAATATGTGAGGACTCTTGCATATTTAACACTACACTGAAGTCGTCTTGGAGGTGCAGCGGTCCTTGACAAGACGCCACATTCGGACCATTTGACGAGGACTCTTGCCTATTTAACACTACACCCAAGTCCTGGAGATGTAACGGTCCTTGTCAAAACGCCGCATTCAGACCACACGACACGTTCCTTATAGGGAACAATCTAGCTTTAGCACAATTTCTCAAAAGATCCATATTCATATGAATGACTAAATTTTACGCTGACCGTCTACCTAATAGAATCCTCACCATTTTTCACCATTATAATATAAAAATATACACTGAAGGGCTTGAAGGGATTAGAAGATGTCTATTATTCATACCGAGGAAAACTTCATATTTCTTCAGTATTGTTAAAGAAATCATGTAAAAAGGCCTAGTAACAAAGGCCCAACTAGGCTCTCTCTCTTTGTAGTTATTAGTCCCACATCTTAGAATGAGATTTCCTCTTCCCTCTCTCTTCTATAGAAGTATACAAATACTTGTTGTAATACACGTGAAGAAATAAAAGTTTTGATAATTTTTATCATTTTATTTCTCTCTCGTTGTTTTCCACATGGTATCAAAGCACAAAAATCGGTCCTAAAGTTTTCGCGAGTAGCCTGCCTTTCTGGTTCTCCAGGGTTGTCCATTCCTGCGGTCTCAATTTCTTTTGACCGCGGTCCGTGCTCCCTCCTTCTGGAGTTGGTTTTCTCCTCCTCCTTTTATACACTCTTCTCTGTCAGCTGGGTCCCACAGCTGGTTAGTTATTCGCACCTCTCCTGCGATCTGATATTCGGACCGTGGCTCCGTCTTCAGTTCTGCGTCTGAGACCGCCTGTTCGCTCGCCAAGATCGCCCTGTCTCGCTTGCCGAGACCGCGAGCTCTCCTGCGATCTCGCCTGTTCGCTCGCCAAAATCGCCCTGTCTCGCTTGCCGAGAGCGCGAGCTCTCATGTGAGCTCTCCTGTTCTCCTGCGAGCTCTTTGGTTCTGCGTGCTCTCCTATCCGCTGTCACTTGACTTCCGCGAGCTCTCCAGACCGCAGCCTCTCCTGCTGGTATCTTTCTTTCTGCAAGCTTCTGCTCTCCGCGAGACCCCTTGTGACCGCCGAGCTCTCCTGTCCGCTGTCACCTGACCGCCTCGAAACCCCTCGTGACCGCCGAGAACTTTCCTGACCGCGCACTGCGTCTGCTCGCCGGTCTCCCTCTTTCCGCAAGTTTCTTGGCTGCTTGCCTTCCTCGCTTTCTTCTATGGCCGAGAATAATGCTCCGTCTCTTCCGGCTCGTGCCGCGGCTCCTCTTCCTGAAGTTCGTGATGAGCTTAGGATCATGACGATCTCTCTTAGTGGGAAGAAGAATTTTGTTGAATAAGTGCACTCTGTTCGTCGTGTTCTCCAGACAAAAGTCCTCCATCATCTGACAAAGGACACTCCATCTGAGCCCACCGAGGAATGACAACGTGATCTCGCTGCACAACGTACTCAGAAAAAAGCAGTTGACATTGCCATGATGATGACACGTGTTCCGCTTACCTCCACAGCTTCCGGGCTCAAATCCTCTCCTCCACCATGCCTTCTTTTCCAGATGTGTGTTCTATGTTGTTGAAGGTCACGCCACCCCCTGATGCTCCTGGGAATCTCTCTCCGGCTCTGCTCCAACGGTCTTCTCCACCTCACTCTACTCCATCCTCTCGTGGAGGTTGCACCTCTTCTCGGGGTAAGAGTCGAAACAGTCGTGCTCCCTTTAAGTGTACTTACTGTGACTGGGATGGTCATCTCGAGGCCACGTGTTACCGTAAGCACGGTATGCCACAACTACCGCAGGCCTATATTGCCACCAATGCTCCCACCAACAATCACACCGACATTGATGCCTTGCGCACCCAACTCCAGCAAATTCAAGGGATGCTCAGTCGTTCCTCCAGCTCCGTCGCATCTGTCTCCGAAGAAGGTATCTCCTGTCTCTCCCATAGTTCAACCTGGATTTTGGACTCCAGAGCAACACACTATATTACCTCGAAGCAACCTTCTCACTAAAACTCTGAACATCCTAAGTACATTACTGTGGCCAATGGGAACACCACTCCGGTTTCTGGATCAGCAGACGTTTCTCTTACTCCCTCCATCTCTCTTCGCTCGGTTCTACATGTTCCGGGCTCTCCATTTAATCTTCTCTCTATTAGTCGTCTCACGCAAGACCTTGATTGCTATGTAACTTTTTTCCCCACCTCTTTTGTTGTGCAAGATCGAAGGACTCAGACTATCATTGGTAAAGGGCAACTGTCGAATGGGCTCTACACTCTAGAACTACCCCCCCACCCCACGATTCTCTCAGCCATTAGTACTGTTGATTGACATTGCCGACTTGGGCATGCCCCTCTTCCAATTCTCAAGAAAGCTCTTCCAAATCTCACCCTCAACGACATCACCTGCGAGTCCTGTATCTTCGCCAAACAACATCGCTCTTCTTTCTCTCCTCATTGTACTCAGAGCGATGCTCATTTTATGTTAGTTCATTCTGATATTTGGGGACCTTATAAAGTAACAAGTAGATCTGGGTGTCGTTATTTCATTACGTTTATTGATGATTACTCTCGCATGACATGGTTATATTTACTTCATGATCATTCTGAAATAACTCGTGTATTTCATGTCTTTATACTGAAACCCGCAACCAATTCTCCACCATTAAAACTATAAGAACCGACAATGCGCGAGAATACACAAGTAACATGTTTACCAATCTATGTGAATTTAGGATTATCCACCAAACCTCATGTGCGTACACCCCACAACAAAATGAGGTCGCTGCACAGAAAAATCGTCACCTCCTTGAGGTCTCTCACTCCACGATGTTTCAAATGCAGGTTCCCAAAGTTTATTGGCATTTCGCGGTGTTCACAGTCTGTTACCTCATCAACCGCATGCCCTTCTCTCTTCTCAACTTTGCAACTCCTTTTAGTCTTATGTTTCCCTCCACCCCTCCCTTCACTATCACACCTCGTGTCTTCGGCTGCACTTGTTATGTTCACAATCTTGGTCCAACCACCGGCAAGCTTGTTCCTCGTGCTACCAAATATATGTTTGTCGGTTACTCTCGCACTCAGAAAGGTTATGTTTGCTACTCTCCTAGTGGTCGGAAGGTTGTTATATCTGCGGATTCACTTTCCTCGAAGAGCAGCCCTATCACTCTACACCTACTGCTCCTCCAACACCTCCTACCATTCCTCGTCCTACTGTTCCGGTGACTTTTCAACTGCCACCACTACTTATCGCTCTTCTACGTCGGATGCTCTGAAGTAGGTGCCTCCTACCAATGATACCTTGCGGCCTGAAGATGCGACACCTGCTTCTATGGCTCATCCCCTGGTAAATTATGTATCCTTACTTTGCCTCTCTCCGGAACTCCGAGAATTTGCAACTTATCTCTCCTCTATTTCCACCCCTAACTCTTTCCAGGAGGCTCTTCAACATTCGGGGTGGCGGACAGCCATGGATGAGGAAATGTCTGCTCTTTGGGCAAATCACACTTGGGATCTTGTCCCTCTTCCTCCTGGCCAGACTTGTGTGAGCTGTAAGTGGGACTTTGCCATCAAGCATGGCCCTGATGGGACAGTTCAACGCCTCAAGGCTCGTCTTGTTGCTCGTGGCTTTACTCAACAACAAGACCTGGATTATGATGAAACTTTCTCCCCTGTCGCCAAGATGAACATTGTTCATGTTATGATCTCTCTCGCTGTTCATCGACACTGGCCGTTGCATCAATTGGACGTCAAGAATGCTTTTCTCAATGACGATTTGCAGAAAACTGTCTACATGCAACAACCTCACGGGTTTGAGACCACGGGGGAGTCTCTTGTATGTCGTTTAAAGAAATCTATGTATGGTCTCAAACAGTCTCCTCAGGCATGGTTTGACAAGTTGTTCGTGATGTTGTGTTCACTCGAAGCTCGACTGACTTCTCTCTATTCACTCGTCATAGACCGTCAGGCACTGTGATTCTCTTGGTATATGTTGATGATATTTTGATAACGGGATATGATCTCAACGGAATACATATGACCAAGCAACATTTGGTCTCTGTCTTTCAAACTAAAGACATGTGGAACTTTTGGTACTTTCTTGGTCTCGAAGTCGCTCGGCGTCCTGATGGTCTTGTTTTGTCTCAACGAAAATACTATCCTGATTTGCTCCGTGACGCTGGCTACTCTGGATGCAAGCATGCTGACACTCCTATGGATGTCAATCACAAGCTCTGTGCTCATGCCTCAGACTCCAATCTACTCCTTCCAAACCCGGAGTATTATCGTCGCCTTGTGGGGAAGCTGATATATCTCACTGTTACGAGGCCTGATATATCCTTTGATGTTGGCGTTGTCAGTTGATTTATGCATGCACCACGTATCTCTCATCTTCAGGCAATTGAGCGCATTCTTCAATACTTGAAGACCGCTCCTGGACAAGTACTTGTATACAAGCCCTCTCCATCTCCCTTATCTCTTACTGCATACTCTTATGCTGATTATGCTGGCTCACTGGATGATCGTCCTTCCACAAGTGGATATTGTACATACTTTGGTGGACACCTTATCACCTGGCGTAGCAAGAAGCAGTCGGTGGTTGCTCGCTCGTCCGCCGAAGCAGAGTATCGATCAATGACCCTTGCTGTGTCCGAGCTCACCTGGTTAGAAAGCCTTCTCAGTGACCTTGGTGTAAAACTTCCCTCACCAGCCACTCGCTATTGTGATAGTCAAGTTGCTATACATATTGCCAAAAATCCTGTTTTCATGAACGCACCAAACACATCGAAGTCGACTGTCACTTCATTCGGAAGAAGGTATAACTCAGGAAACTGAAATTAAAACATGTTCCTGCTGCCGGACAAGTAGCGGACATTCTCACAAAGGCTTTACCACGTCCACTATATTATCAGTTTTTGTCCAACCTTGGTGCCTACGATCTGTATGCTCTAGCTTGCGGAGCAGTGTTAAAGAAATTATGTAAAAAGACCCAGTAACAAAGGCCCAACTAGTCTCTCTCTCTTTGTAGTTATTAGTCTCACATCTTAGAATGAGATTTCCTCTCTCTCTCTCTCTTCTATATAAGTGTACAAATACTTGTTGTAATACACATGTGAAGAAATAGAACTTTTGATAATTTTTATCATTTTATTTCACTCGTTGTTTTCCACAAGTATAAAGATCACCACTTTTAGGAGCAATAGGGAATGCAATCTTGATTATTCTGGACGAGTAGCAAAAATGAGTTGTCTTT